>JAWPHD010001197.1:0-347728 GCA_037043455.1 Cyrtodaria siliqua
ATTAGTTGCTATATCATATAAATGACGTATCTAATCATCTTTATTTCTGATATCACATTTCAGTTATCATGGTCTAACATAATAAAATTTAACATCTCAGAATCATTTACAAACTTTACATTTGTCTCTATGAAATCACTTCATTATTGCTTCCCACATTGTATTTGCTATATCCACACTTACATTGCTTAATATTCCAGACATTAAAAGTTTATTTAATGCATCTTTTCTTGGGTCAATTATTTCTGTGACAGCATTCATGTGATAGTCCTCCATCCATTTCGGTTGTTTGGAAGCTCTCTCTGATCTCCTTGATGGTACTTTTGGTATCACATCCTGTCTATTACGTCTATATTGAGCATTTTCTGTTTCCTCCTGTAGCTGTGTTTCTATAATTTTGACATCTCTTGGTTCCTCTCTTTCCTTTTCTCTGTTAGCTTCTATTTCTGTTCTCTTTACTTCTGTCTCTTCTAGCGGTTCATTGATGAAAATACTTGTCTCTATATTTTCATCTTCTGCCTTCTTTCTTATATCTCGTAGTTCAATGTTTGCAAGAGAATGTCCAGGAGTTTCTGTAGCTTCCACAATGTTAACTGTTGCTACTGGAATAGTCTCTATATATGGTATTGCTTGAATGTTAGTGCAAATTGCTTTCACAGTGTCGTCAGTTATCTTTATAAAGTCTTCACTGTTCCCCGTGACCCTTTCGTGTGGATATCTACTCATGGCGTCGGCATCTGTATTTTTATTGCCAGGTTTGTAGACAATATCGAAGTTGTATCCTGCTAAAGCGGAAGCCAACATTTGCCCCGCAGCGTCCAACTTCGCTGATGTCAATATATGTGTGAGTGGGTTATTATCGGTGTATACGGTAAATTGGCTTCCAGCCAGATAGTCACTAAATGTATCCGTAACTGACCATTTGAGAGCTAAAACTCCAGTTTGAATGTAGGATAGTTCTTCTCCGATGGGGATAGACTTCGGCTTGCCAAGGCGGTAGCCCTATTGTCAACCCTTTTGTGTTTGTGATGTCGTTTACTTTTATTATTACTTTTGCCTTCTTGTTTGTCTGTTTCCATGTTTGTTTCTGTGTTTTGTGGTTGACTGTCCTCCTTGGATGCTACTTTCCCTGTCCGATCTTTTTATATTTCTTTTGCATATGCAATTACTTTATTTCCTGTTGGATGTTTTTGATAAAGAATTGCTCCAAGTCCTGAGTTACAAGCGTCTGTATGCAGCTCGAAGGGTAACGAAAAGTCTGGGTATGAAAGAACTGGTGCTGTTGTAAGAATCTGTTTTAAGTTGTCAAAAGCTTGCTGTTTATTTGTAGTCCATTTCCATTCCTTAACTTTAGGTTTATTTTTCTTGGATGTTGTAGTTGGTGGTAATAACTCGTTCAATGGTTTTGTTATTTTCGAAAAGTCTTTAACGAATCTCCTGTAGTACCCCGCAAATGCTAATAATGATCGTAACACGTCTGAGTTTGATGGTGTTGGCCACTGTTTTACTTTGTCTATTTAATCTGGGTCTGTTTGAATCCCATCTTCTGTTACAATATGACCAAGGAATTTGACTTTCTTTTGAAAAAATAGCACTTTTCTGGTGACAATTTCAGGCTACACTCTTTTAATCTTGTAAGTACGAGATCTAGTCGATAAAGATGTTGTTCGAAATTCTCTGCAAAAATTATAAGGTCATCCAAATAGATTACACATATGGACATGTTGTAATCGCCTAAGCAGTCTTCCATTAGTCTTTGATACGTAGCTAGCGAGTTACATAAACCAAATGGTAACTTGTTAAATTCAAAGAATCCAAGTGGCCCTACTGTAAATGCGGTACGTGATTTATGTTCTTCTACCATTTCCACTTGGTGGTATCGCTCTTCATATCAATTACACTGAAAACTTTGGCTTTAGTTAAACAGTCAAATACCTCTTCCATTCGCGGTAAAGCGTATGAGTCTTTAACGGTTCTTCGATTCAGCATCCGATAATAAACACACATTCGGAGTTTACCATTCTTTTTGCGTACGAGCACGATGTTTGATGCCCAAGGGCTATTTGATCTTCTGATGACGACTGATGATAATAATTGTTCCAAGTGTTTACGTACTTCTTCGATCATTGAAGGTGGAATTCTCCTATGCCTTTGCTTAAATGGTATTCGTTTTCAAGATCTATTCTATGTTTCACTTTGTCACATTTGCCAATGTCTGTGTCTCCCGTGGAGAAAATGTCCTTATGTTTTAAAAGTAATTCCTTCATTTGTTTGTTTTGTTCTTCTGTAAGTTCCGCTTCAAAGTGGATTTCATCAAATATGTCTGTTTCCTGATGTTCAAGTTTGTCAAACACAGAATCATCTATGGTCACTGGCTGAATTTCACAAAGGACAGTCTTTGGCGCTATTGTTATAGAATTGGTAGTAACGTTGCTAATATTTACCATGATTTTCTCTGTTGTTTTTGTAACTATAATGTATTACTGTGGGTGTTATGTCTACAAAATCAGGTAATGACGAGTCTTCACATTCCTGAAGTATTGCTGAAGTTTCATGAAAGTTAAGTTCTTTGTCTGTATATCCCTTTAAATGAATTGACTGATTGGGTCCGAGAATGACGGTTCCGGGTTCTGCTGATCTTACTATAGCAATCCTGTCTTTGTAGCGTTTTCTCTGTATACATCTAAATGATAAGTACCATGAAGTCTTCAAGCTGGCACACTGTAAAAAAGTTTTTCCAAAGTTAGTTTCACATTCTGTTAAAATTTCATTCAATATATTTGTTCCAATTAAGTACTTTAGCACTATATTTAGTTTCAAGTGTTACAAGCAATAAGCATGTCTGTGTTGTAGATTTAGGCACCCTGTCAGTGCTAATCTGAACTTCCATGTAACCAAGATATGGCATCTCACTACCATCTGCACACTCCACTTTCAGTATTTCAGTATTCAGTATTTCAGTAAGTGGTCTAAGTTTGACGTATTTAGAAATTCTTGATAAAAAGACTGTGAGACTGATGATATGCATGACCCAGAATCGAGCAAGGCCATTGTTTCAACGTTATTTATCTTTATAGCATCTTCTGTTGAGTTTCCAACTAATTTGGGATTTTTGTACATGTCTGTAGTGGTGGTACCCCCGTTCAATCCCGCAACCGAGGCACTGATCAGTTTTCCGGGCAAAATTTCGTAATATGTCCCTTTTTATTGCACTTGTAACATGTCCGTGTGTCTTCATAGTGTTGTTGTTGTTGTTGTTGTTGTGTGTTATTAATCCAGAGTAAGTAGGTCTGAACGTGTTTGATCCAGTGGGTCGTCTTGGTGTGTATCGTCCACGCCCACTACCACGGTAAAAATTGTCGCTGCGTCCTCTATAAACTCCTCTATTTCTATACGTGTCCGCATTCTGCTGATGTTGTTGATTATGCTCTGTAACCTGTTCTAATTTGTCAATTCTTTCATGTAATGTCTTAAGTAATTCTTTGACTTCTCCCAGTTCTGACTTTTCTTCAACTTCAGTTGCTGCATGTGATGTTGTCTTATTCCCTGTTTCTTTTTGTTCTGTCAGACTATTCTCCATTTTCCTCAACTCTATTTTAAATTTATCATAGTCATAACTGTTTCGTATTTATAGTTAGCTAGTTGTTTCAGCTGAAGACCTTGGTAGAGAACACTTTTTAGAATATTTTCTTGTGTTGGTAATAATGCTTTTAACTCTACTGCTTGTGAGAAAATGTCTTCAACCTTGGCAGCATACACTGAAACTGTTTCATTTGCGTCCTGCGAGCAAGCATAAAATCTCCTAAGTAATGACTCGGCACTGTCAATCATCGAATATGTGGCATTAAACTTTCCAATTATCTGATCCACGCTGGCTCCTATACCTAATCTACGTAATATGTTTGCTGCCTCTCCCTTGCAAGACCTTCTTATTCCATTGAGTATTTGCTCATCTGTGTATGTTTTCTCTATCCTCAAACAATCCACTTGATATTTCCAAGTAAGGAAACTTATCTCATTTCTATTTGGCTCTCCATAAAATTCTGGTATCTTTGGTACCGATGTACCGGTTTGCTTTCTGAAAGTATCCGATTTGTCTATTGACGCTACATATGCTTTCATAAATTCTTCCAAGTCTTTTAAAGATTCAATCGGTGGTGGCTTAATTTTCAAAATGTTTGAATGCATATGCTAGTTTAGCCTCCTCCGTTGTCTCGACATGCTTGATTTCAGCTGTAGCTCCACCTTCAGCTGTAGTTGTGCTGGGGACTTTCGGTTTCGCCCCCTTATCCTCAATCTTAACTTTCTCTCTCTTCTTTATCATCCATGGTAGCATTGCTTTCAATTAATTCCAATAATAAATTAATCTCAAACAAAATATCTCACAAAGTGTTTAATTGTTTACTTATATTTTGCTTAATATATAGATCTATTTCACTTCAAATTCATTATGTGTGTCTCTATCACTTCTGATTTGAATCACTCCTTTTGGAATTAATTTCACTCAAATAAACCATAGATAATTTCACTTGTGCACTAACTATAGTTTAGATACACCACTAATGCACTAAGTTACAATAGAGATAATTCACTTGTGCACTAACTCTAGGTTAGATATACCACGATAATTCACTTGTGCACTAACTCTAGTTTAGATACACCACTATTGCACTACGTTACAAATAGAAATAATTCACACTGAGTATCTGTTTCAATATATTTTCAAAAAATATTGTTCACAGTTAATTCACTATCGCACTCATTTATATCACATAGGTCACTTATGCACTAGAGTCTCTATATCAGTAATCACTGATTCAAATTATACTTCACTGTGTCAACATTCGCTTGTATATGATATACATTTGATTTAGTTCACTTTAGCATTAGCTTTTCAGTTCAGTTACATCACTTTTGCACTGTCATCACTTCATGTGACTTAAGTTACTTAAGCTTCAACTTGTATATTCAACTACTACTCATTGGATTTTTTATTGCACTAAATGCAAACAAAAATGAGTTAATTTAATATTCCACTGATCACTTAAGTATGATTGCAAACCTACTATTTTTTTTACTTTCACTTTCACTTTATAGTGGGCAGATTGGTGAAAAAAATGTGCATTGTTTCACAAAGCACCAAACTTTGCACATAGCTAGACAATACCATACTGAAAAAAAATATGGCTATGGACCCACGCCCGATTTTTTCAAAATGGCCGCCATTTTCAAAATGGCCGCCAAATATGTAATAAATAATCAGTTGAACCTATATGTATCAGGTTTTAACAACATATATTATGGCAATCGCAACAAACTCCGCAAAATGATAGACAAAGGGTCACGAACTACAATCTGGGTATATTTTAAGTTCAACATGGCTGCCGATTTCAAAATGGCCGCCAAAACGTGTTGAAAATAGCAAAAAGTATAATTTGTTTAATAGCTGTTTGTAAGAAAGTAATTAATATGTTGAATTTGTACACTCAGTTGTCTTGGCATATTACTTGTTTGTTAATATTGTAATAATTAGTTATTTAGCGGCACTCTATGGTTAATGAGTTGAAGGATTTAGAAGTTTAAAATCAAATTTCACTTCCGATTGACTCTAGGTTTTCTCCAGCCATTGGAATTTCTGAAGGTACTAAACTAATTTTTCTTATCAGAAACTGTCGGTTTATTATAAAAAATATATTTATAAAACCTTAAAAAACATTGACTTGGTAAACCTTATTTACAAGGCATAACAAGTAAACACAACCTAAACGCGAAGACATTTAATGCCAACGGATTAACTGCGTCGAAACTATATAGTTGCGAGCAGAAATGAAATTGGCTGAAAGCCAATGTGAAGATCATAATGGCATTTTGCGTTGAAAGCATCGTATTTAAAATGGAGGCACTTAAAACAATCTGAAACTTGTTTGAAGACTATAGATGGACCAGTGCCCATGAGGCAATTATGACACTGCAGATTCCTTTCTGAAATAAAAGCATGCATCAGGGAATGCTCATCACGTGATTACCATACTTATGTTATGGTAAATCGGGCTTACAGTTATTTGAAGTGTGAGCAAGGCGAGCCTTAGACATTGAATATTGCACATGACGATCATAAATAGAAACCAAAAGTTCGCAAATGCAATACTGTTCAGTTACACTTTAAATCTTAAAATTAGTCATCTCTGTGTGTGAGATAAAATTCATTAGTGTTGTCTCATCAATACCAAATAGACTAGCCCACAAGCAGAAATATAAGATTGTGAAAGAAGATGCAGGTGCAGTAGATGCTGTAAACACATCGCAGCTTCCACACTGGATGATCTCTGAACCAGATATGGTTAGAGGTATCTGTTAATTTCAGTTATTGCAATAATTCATCAGGCGCTGCCTATGAAAATACTCTGATCTTCACCATCAGGAACAAGTTAAAGATGTTTGTTAGACAGATTGAGTGACATAGTAGAGGAATTAGAAAATATTTTCAAGGACAATATTGAGGATTTACTGGTACTTGACTTACGTTACATAGACGACTCTCGTGTGACAGAAATTGCAATAAATAGGTAAATTAAGTAATGCAAAGCATGACACGTTTGTAACAGAGCTTATAGATGACATAACCAAGTCTGTCTTTAAACAGATAAACCAGAACATGTTTTCTTTCATCAGTGGTCACCTACAACAGATGCTGTAACTTGCTTTCTCTTCTCGCATATATATGTATCATATTAGGTTCCGATTAACGGCAGATTAGGGTGTCTCACCAGCCTTTTCTAATTTAAATTTGGAAAACTTTTTTGGATTTTAATCAGACTACACGAGCTGCCTTAAAAAGCATTTTAATGCTTGCAAAACATGAGTAAGTATGATTAACAAGATCTTTTACACATTGTTGAATGTCACTTGCAGAAGGTTTAGTAGGTGACGGCCATCATGCAAAACAAAATCAAAGCTCTGGCTAACTGGCATAGCAATCGGTTGCGATAGAAGAGAAACAAAAAGCACGTTCATTAAAACAGAGATGAAGATGTGCCTTGTATCAGACAATGAGAATCTGGGACTGATCTCGATCATTTCACTAAGATGATACGATACAATGAGTGTGTTGCATGTGACATGTACCAAACAATACTTCATTAAACTTATGCTATATACAGTAGACACAGACACTGTAGTACATGTTGTAGCAATGGTAAAGTAAATACAATTAGATGAGCTATGTGTTAGTTTTAGGAGCTAGGAATCACTTAAGGTTCTTCGTTGCACACTGTTTTGCCTATTCATTGGTTCAAAATACACCAAGACGAATAGTTGCTTTTCACACATACTAGATGCAATGAAATACCTTCATTTGCGGAAAAAGGTAAAACCTGTGCATGGACAATCTGGAAATACTATGTTGAGGTTGCACAAGCTTTCCAATTCCAAAAGTTGTTCTTCTTGGAAAATGTATGACAAGAGGAAGTGCATGTTCGACAAGAGGAAGTGCTGTTGATGTCGCAAAGAATTGTTGACATTCAATGGATCCAAGATACAACAAATCCATGTCACCAATTGATGTAGCTCTTTTCAAGGACACCTGCCGAGTTGTTTACAGGTTGTATTGGACATTGTTGGAGACATGGCCTTTAGGTCCACCTGTGAAATGCCAACATCCGGTGACTGCGGTTGGAAGAGGGTATGTTAAAGCCATTCTCGATAACACTACCACAGCCATCAGCGTTTGCAAGGGACTTATTAAATGAAGATGTCAAAGAGACAAGTGTGTTGCAATTTAAAACGAAGTGTCAAAGCAGGAATGATGTTTACAGTTTTTTAAACATGAGATGTTGGGTACTGTGACTGTAATTAAGAAAAATTGTACCATTCAGATCATAGATAGTAAGATAAGATTACATGTAATGTTAGCTCTCATATTGAAAATGTTCAAATGATATGACCACTTTTTTGAGTTTGTATATATAAAAAACTTCTTTTTGATTTTGTTTTCTGATAGTGTCTTGTTAATATTGTTTAAATCAACAAATGTAATTTAAGGTCGTAATTAAATTTAATTCCGATAAATCGGAGATGAAAAATATTGTTTAAGTATCCTTTCCGATATTTTTTCTCCAAGTGTTTAGAAGACTCGGCAAGCTTGATTTGTTTTATAACCTGCGGCGTCCCATTAGTTTTGTTACTTCATATGCATGTTTTAAAATCAGTTTTAATAATTATGTATATAGTTCAAAGCAAATTAGTTTTACATACTGCTCATTGTGGAATATATTGCACCAATAATATATTAAAACTTGTAATAGAATAACCACAAACAATTACAAATTCTGCATTGTATTTAAGTATATGCAAGATGTTTTAAAGTCAAATTTGTATTGGATTAATCAATTTGGATGCTTGATACATGATTCAAGATTGTTGCGTATACCCTTAATAGTGTTTTATCAAGTCACTGGATGTATACTTACGAGTTATTATATACTAAAAGTTGTTAATAAAGATGAGGCTGAAATGTAAACACACTTCAGAAATGCTTAAGGCTAAAGACAAATAAGACGAAACTAGTCTCAGAGTTTGGCATAGTATGTATACATGTGTAAAACCCCTAACCCCTGAAGTATAGGGGTTATCTAACAACTATGTATTGAAGTATAGACATACACATAAATACATCAAGACAACACCTTAATAAAACAAATCAACATTTTGATTGCTTTAAAAAGTTTTTTTTGGCGGACATTTTGAAAATGGCGGCCATTTTGAAGAAAAAAATGACCCAAATTATATTGCATATTTTATTGTCTATCAATGTCCTGAATTTAGTGTATTTACAATAACAAGTTTTGATGAAACCAATTAATTATGGGCTTCATTAATTCTTTATGAAATATTTGGCGGCCATTTTGAAAATGGCGGCCATTTTTCAAAATCTGACGTGGGTCCATAGCCAAAAATGTTTAGTAGAGTATTGTCTAGCTATGTGTCAAGTTTGGTGCTTTTATCACAAAATGCAGAATTTTACCAATATATGTCACCAATCTGCCCCACTATTATCTTACTGCAGCATCACATTATCCATTTGTCCATTTTATTTATGTCAACCAATAACCTAAACTAACACATCAGCTCTATGTAGATCTACACTACCGTTATTAATTATTGCCACAAAGTTAATCTACCAGCTGCATGTAATGTCAATGTCTAAGGCAAAACACTAATCTAACTGTTCAAACACTATTATGACCTAAATTAACATACACACTCTAGCTTCAACTTAACCTTACTCCCAGTTAAGTGCTATAAACCTATGTGTTTAATACTAATGTTGTATACCTGAAAAAAAAAAAATATTATAAATGCATAACACAATGCATGTAACCTGAAAATAACCAATTACAATAATTATTTCGAATTAAAGGGCTAACTGTACCAACCTGAAATAAACAACAAGTTTAGTTTATTTCAATCATCTGTCAGATGTCAAAACAGTGCATCAATGCACAAGTTGAACACTTGCCAAATAAACCTGACTGACCACCTGTGATATGTAAACACTGAACAGCCAATACAGCACTTGAGTGATGTCATTTACCACTAACCAGTGAAATAGTTCCATAACAACTGATCAATGCCATGAAGAACCTATTGACCAATAAGAATCCACAACAATTTTTATAGTACTAGGTTATGAATGGAATTTCTATGTCGTGTGATTTCAATGTAATCAGCTGATCAATTCAACCAGAAAGAAATATTGGCAGTAATTATTGAAAATGAGATCCACAGAACTGAGTATCAAGAAAGATAAAGGTTTATGTTAGCTATAGACAAACAGATATGCAAGCAAGACCCTGCACCAATTAATTAGTGATTTTATAAAGTGATGACTTCTTTCTTTCTTGCAAAAAAATTCACACTGTCTGGCTACTGTCTGTTTACAAAATATTTTACTTATCTTTAAAATGGAGCTTGTTTACAATTTTCCCTCCTACTGGCTAGTTTAATCACCAGGATAGATCAAATCAAGATGTACCCACATAGAAAACTGCTCCTCTTACAGTAAATAGACAGGTATTTTACAGTCCTGCTCTGGTATACTGGTCCACAGACTACTTTGATCAAATCCAATACATACTTTTGCTGCGTGCAAAATAAATATTTGAACAAAAAATTATCTGATACTTGATTTCTAACCCTTGAAAAGACTAGCAGCCAGAAAAAAATGTTAATACAATAAATTCAACCTAAAATCAAAACTCACCATCTGTTGACAAGGGATACTGTAACCATCTTATGATCTCACCACTATGCACATAAAATAGTCCTAGAAATTATCACTAATAATTTACTGTTTATAGAAATAATCACTGTTAGTGTCCATCACCGTCGATAACCCCCGGTCTTTAGGATGACGATTCCGACTTGCAGCTCCTATGGTAACGACCCTAGAATTCCAAGACGTCACGATTATGATTGATGAATCCCTCTGGTACCCGTATGTCGGCTAACCCGGATTGGACGTACATCCAAATATGATGAGAATCCACAGAAAACGATATTTCCACTAAAACTGTTAAAAATCCATGTGCTCACTGGTGTATGAAACACAATCCATCACTTTGATGACTTATATTTATAAATAATCCGTTGCTTAACTGACGAATTTATTAATTGACCACTGATTGTCCTGAATAAGTATGTTCTTGAAATGTTTGGGCGCCACTGTAAAACATCTGGGTTTGTCACCCAAATCTTGATCCTGCTACATATATAAATCCCATTAACATCCACTTACATTTACAATTCATCAAGTTCTAGTTTGCAACAATTCTTCTTCTTCAGTCCAGTTTCTTGCATAACCTTTTGATCTTAGCAAGTATTTTATCGACGTCCTTAATTTTCACTCCACTACACATATTTGGAAATGCGTTGTGGCACCGACCCGATAGCACATTCGTTAAATTCTCTAGTCTTAACAACTGCACAATGAACCTAATGTCTTCTTATCCTCATATCCGCACATCATCTGCAAAACCATCATTACTATATTGTAGACCTTTACCAAGCAGACGCATCTGTGATTTTTATGTCGCCGGAATCACTACGATCGTCATCCTGGAGACGTGTATTTCTAAACACGACATTTCAGAAGAGAGTATGTCTACTTGCTTGTGATGAAGCTCATTTATATCCGAAATGTACGTATTTTCTTTATTTTTTTTAATCGTTTTGATTAGACAGATATTAACGACGTTGCGTTGTAAACCTTTGATTCTGACCGATGCGTGTTCGAATCCCACTGGCAGCTGGACTTGTAAGTGAGGAAGTGTCGAATCTTACGGATGACCGGAGGCGTACAGTAGTGGTTCTACACAGGAAAAGTGGGTGGCCTTAAATGCAACCGCAACAGAAAAGGTTCATAAAGACATATTCGAATACCTTCTCTTGGGCGAGAATACAGTGTGTGTTGGAGTAATACCAGATAGGTATTAATAATAATAATAATAATAATAATAATAATAATACTACTAATACGTATCACATATCTTACGATGTGGAAGTGAAATAACATCATTCTATATTTTCGATATACCACTAGTTATATAACTATGCAAATAAACCTAGTATGTGCTGTCAAATAATTTCAATAATAACTATGATCCAATTCCCACGGCTTATGTCGGTTTCGCATTTTAAAGCGACAGGCAAAATGCAGTAAAGTCGATGTGTGAGTTATGTGATAAATACAATCTAACATTAGTTCTCATTCATTATTTAATTTATTAAACTCGTTAGAAAAAAATGGTATATATATCATTTGCCAACTCGTTTAATAAATTCAATAATGAATGAGTACTCATGTAAGATCCTCTATATCTTAACTCGATGAAATTAAAAGATATGTTACATGTTATATTATATGTGGACAACGACCAATAATTGTTAGAAAAGTTCGCTATAATAAAATGTATATTAAGTAGTGTCAGTTGAATAAAGTATAAATACAATGTTGTTGGCCAAATATATTCGTCGACATTCGTACATGTAAGGATGACTACACTACGGTTTCGGAATACGTGAAAACGGACCAGCAGATCAAGAAAACCATAATTTTCTGCAGGTATTTATGTTTCATATATATAATATATATGTTACATTTTCGTGAAGTTGAATTGGTTTGTATAATCAAAAGTTAATGTGCATAAATGTTGTACTAATTAGTATATTAGTTCAGAGCGTCATAGCCTATGGATTGTTGCGTGCTGCGAAACGTATTGCAGTCTTCATAATGTATACATGTCCGAGAAATTTAACGTAACTAATCTTCAATTGTACATTTAACAGGATCAATTTTAAATTTATAAAGGGTGCTATATGGGCACTATATTACTACATAATTTCAACACGTTTCAGACAACCTAACGCAGTACGTTCTCTAATTTTTATTAAAGACAATCATACCTATACACTTTTCCGATTCCCCCATTTTTGTCAATTTTTATTTCTTGTATATTCTTTTTTCCTCGTATAGGTCATACGATGCTTTGTACAACATTTGGTCCTGGCTGATAATGGGAATGGGCGAAAACGTTTACGTAGACTAAGAAAAAAGGCTAGACAACGGAAGAATGAGATGTTCCATGCATCTACACATCAGGAAACTAAAGATTGGATAATGGCAGATTTTACTAAGGTCAACAGCAACATCCTTGTGCTCGCCTGTACCGTTGCGTTTGGCATGGGGATTCAATTTCGGATGTTGAGATAATTATTCATGGGGGTTCCGCAAAAAGTGTATTGTCCTACTGGCAGGAAGTTGGGCGGAGTGGTAGAGACGACAGATTGGCATTGGGGGTGATGCTAGCATTTGATCGTTCACTCATGAAATCCGTTACGAATGAAGTGATGACGAAAGTAGTGAACAGTAAGTTCTGTTACAGGCGAGTGATCCTGGAAAAGATTCTAACAGCTTTAATGACGAGAGACAAACTGCCAGTATCGTCAGCATGTGAAAAAAAAACTATGGCATACGCGAATGTTCCAAACGTATGTGCTGTTCCAACTATTTTTCGTTGTGTGAGTGTAAAGAGGAAATGGCTGCAGTTGACAGATTCATTACTATGTAATGGAACGGTTGATGGATTGATTATAGATGTTGTGTGTTAAAGTGTCTTTTTTATAAGTTAGAATGAAAAGACAGTGACTTTAGGTGGATGTTAATGAAAATGATTATATTGTGTTGCAAACTGGAATATGATGGTTTGTTAAAAGCGGATTAGGTAATGAATAAAAGAAATATGTGTTTATAGCTGTTATTTTTCTTTCATTGGAATTCTTGTGACAGTTTATTTTTTCGTAAACAAAATCACCATGTTCAGCTCCACCGAACACACAACGATTTCGTTTTTATAAAGCACAATGTCCCATCCGCTCGCCCTAGTGGTGGGGTGGGTGGAGGCGCAACTTTTATAAAATAATTGGGTGTTTTTTTCAGCCACCTTAAGGTGTCCCATTTAATTTCCCCATCATAGGTGGGACAAAGGTAAAAAAAAAATGCTCCACCAAACATACAACGTTTTTTTTTTATAAAATACAAATCCCATCCGCTCGCCCTTTCGGTGGGGAGGGTGGGGGTGTAACTTTACAAAATAATTTAGAATAATTTAAATTTCCATATTTTACAGATTTTTTAGTGGGTCGCCCCCTGAATCCACCCGTTAACTCACCCCTTACCCTACAGACGAAATGCAATGAACATAACAAAACAAAATAAACAAGGTTAAGTTAGGTCATGGACATACAGTAGGTCTATGTAATAAATATCCCGGCAAGCTGATAAGCTGCTCAATTTCGTTCGAAAGTCACATGGGTGTTGGAGCGTTTTTTCCAGTCGTTTTTTTTACAAAGGAAATTAGGCGTATATGCAGTTACATAGAACGTCAGAATAATAAAAAAAAACTGCATAGGAGCCAATTTATTAGGCTATATATTAGTTTAGCTACAATGTATAGGACAATAACACACATTCTGTGAATAAACATAATGTATTTCTATACACACATGTGGTCTGGCTGGTATTAATTTTTTTGTAATGAATAAAGAACAAAAAAGCAACACTTTCAGCCCGTGTTCTTTTTTCCTGAACGAACTCTGGCATATTTGTCCACAAACTGACATTCATTAAAATCCAGAAATAGACACACCATGATAATCTTGTGTTCCAGCCATGTCCATTTAAATAAACACAACTGTCAGTTTTTACACATCTGCGTCAGTTCACAGTTTCTGCATAGTGAGTTATCGGTTTCTCTCTGTGGCAAAAAGTAGTCTTGAAACAAGTCAGCACATATGTACGCAATCCATCCGAATGTGAATTTATTCGATGTTATGAGCAAATAAAACATGCAGATATCTTCTTTTGTCATTTATCAGTGCTGAAAACATCAAACTTTTTTTAAATTACTATTTCGAGGGCTACGAAATAAAACAAAACAATACCAGTCCGACACCACATGCACAGAAAAACGATTCGCAAGATATTCCTACGCAAATGTAAACACGTCAAGCGAAAAACACTGCGCATTGTATATTCTTTTCAAACAATGATTTGAAATGGATTTTAAAATTTAAAAGGAAATGACTGCGAATATAAATATTTTAAAACAAAATAATGTTCCATTAAAGTAAAAATAACATATATTTTTTCTTTTGTAGTCGGACAAAACATGTGTAAAACGGCTTAGGTATTGAAATTGCCTCCCTTGTTGTTCTACCGTAGTTTCCCTAAGCAATTGTGTAAAATCATAAAATAAAAATAAAAATTGTTGTTTTGTCGTGAATAACGTATTTTGTTTCATCTCTAAGTGAGAAAACGTTTATATACTGAGCAAAAATAGAAACGTCTCCAACATTACCCATATATTTAGACACAATGAAATTATATTTTATTTAATCTTATATACCAATAACTTTGTTAAAGGCCAGCACTGTCATAAAAACAATTTACATTGAATCAAACTTGTGGGCAGACTTATTCCCCTTGATTTGGTTTAAGCAGCATTTCCGGGTCTTGTGGTTAAAACTTGTGAGTTAACACAGTTTTGTTATATTAAAATAAACATAAAATGACCTCATCACCACACAAACAGAGACTCATTTTTGCGATATACAGCTTTCAAGAACGAATATTTTCAGATAACCTCCCTTTATAATAAAAATATAGTGATTTCGCAATTTGAATAAACATGTCTTCTGCGACAAGGACTATCACAACCTGACTTCTATGGTGATGTGATTTATAAACTTCGTAAGATTCTTGGTCATGATCACTTTCATACTATCTTTGTTAAACTTGCTAAAATGTTTATCAAAAGAGGTCATGAACCTATCATTTTGTAACGTACTGCATGCGTGGTTATGGATCCTTTTACAGTTCGCCACTACGTTTTCCTCTGTAATAGTACGATGACGGGACAGGCTGTGGACCATACGATGACGCCTACCTAAAGCCCATTGGGACGGTGGCGTTTGCTGTTTGTCTATGATCTTTCTTGTCGTGCCCGTAATGGTTTATTCCCTCACTGCTCTGGCTTCTGCCAAGTCATTGAGTACCTTCAATGTGGCTTTCTAGGCTATTGTTTTTTTGTATTATATTTACAGGAGCATATGTGTGTTTTACTTATATTGCCTATTGATGCTGCCTTGTTGGTTAGAGAGTAGATCAGGGCGGGGATTTCATTATTTACACTCTCCTGTTTTAATGGGATGACGTAGGGTAAGTGTGAGGTTTGGTGCACCCTAGAACCGGTTTAAACCCCCAGTGGCCTACTTTGCCACTGACCGTTCCAATGCGGTAGCCCTATTGTCAACCCTTTTGTGTTTGTGATGTCGTTTGCATTTATAATTGCTTTTGCCTTCTTGTTTGTATGTTTGCGTGTTTGTTTCTGTGTTTTGTGGTTGACTGTCCTCCTTGAATGCTGCTTTCCCTGTCCGATTTTTTTATATTTCTTTTTAGCAGCAACAGACAAACTGTGGAATTTGATGATTATTAATATTGATCAAAATGATTGAGTGATAGGTATAAAATGACAAAATTGTAGATTGATGTACAAAGTGTAACAACATGTGGATTACACAATCGAACAGGAAAAGTAGCATTCAAAGACGACAGTCAACCACAAACACACACAGAAACAAAGAACAACATTACAAAATACTACAACATTACAAATGAATAAAAGGTCAAATACGCAATCACAAACACAAAATGAGGGTTGACATAGGGCTACCGCCTTGGAACGGCCAGTGGCAAAAAAGACCGCTGGGGGTTTAAACCAGGTTCTAGGTTGCACCAAACCTCACACTTACCCTACTGTCATCCCAATTAAACGGGACAGTGTAAATAATGAAATCCCCGTCATGAAATATTCTCTAACAAACAAGGCAGCATTAATAGGCAATATAGGTAAAACACATAGATGCTCTTGTATATATATATACAAAAAAACGAAAGCCTAAAAACCCACAATGAAGGTACTCGATGACTTGGCAGAAGCCAGAGCAACAAGAGAATAAACAATTGAGGGCACGACAATAAAATACCGCAGTCAAACGCCACCATCGCATAGGGCTTTAGGTAGGCGTCATCGTATGGTCCACAGCCTGTCCCGTCATCGTACTATTACAGAGGAAAACGTAGTGGCGAACTGTAAATGGGTCCACCACCAAGCATGCAGTACGTTGCAAAATGATAGGGTCATCATCTCTTTTGATAAACCTTTTAACAAGTTTAACAAAGATAGTATGAATGTGATCATGACCAAGAATCTTACGAAGTTTATACATCACATCACCATAGAAGTCAGGTTGTGATAGTCCTTGTCGCAGAAGACTCCTTATTTGGAAAGAAGATCAGGGTTACGATAATACAATATTTCAAAGATTTTACGATGTTTATGGTTACGGTAACACTGATGTAGTAGCTTTTTGATTATACAAAGTCAACCCTATGCAAATCACACCTTAAAAGAGGGGCGTTACTGTTTTTGCTGAGTATATTTTACGAAGCGAGACGAGACTGTAGATCAAAACTAAGGACGACAGAAGTAAATACTGAACTAAGTGCTACACAACTGAAAATGTCGCTAATGTTTAATTAAATGTTTATACTGAACTACTGAAGTAAATATATATAGTGTTTCTGAGGATTCCCGACCGAATTCAATTTTTTTGATTTTTTTTCCCCGACCAAAATCGTTTTTTTCGTTTTTTTCCGTTTTTTCCGTTTTTTCGAAAATTGTAGAATTGTCAAAAAATTCAAAAAACCATAAAATCATCAAAATTGTAGAATTGACCATAACGTGGTCAATATTTGTCAAAAAAAAATTTCAAAAATTCATCGCGTTTGCCGAATCGCGTTTGCCGACCCAATCGCGTTTGCCGCCCAATCACCCGCCAGGACCAAATCGCGTTTGTCGCCCATAGCAAAAATACATAGCAGGGGGGTTTTGAGGAACGATGAGCAGCGAGGTGTCTGGCCCATTGGGGGATTGAAGGGGGTCACCCACCATCTCGCTCTACCTACACTATGTATTTTGAACCATTATTACGATGGAGGCAGAGACGTGAAATCTTTAAAACAATTCATATCCTCTCAATCGGAAACGCAATTACCACCTATAGAAAAGTTTTACAGTAGTCTCTCAGATGAAAGTATAAGTCCCGAAGATTACGAGCATGCTCAAAAAATATGGAAAGAGTTTAACTGTAAAACTCTTGGAGACTATCATGATTTATATCTAAAAACGGATGTCACTTTGTTGGCTGATGTATTCCAAACGTTCAGAAAAACATGCATGACGGCCTATAAACTCGATCCCTTGCATTACTACACAGCACCTGGATTATCTTGGGATGCTTTACTTAAACATTCTAAAATAGAATTAGAACTTTTGACAGACATTGACCAGCACTTGTTTGTAGAAAAAGGTATGCGTGGTGGACTTAATATGGTATCAAAACGATATGCCAAAGCAAACAATCCACACGTAGCTGATTATAACCCTAACGAGGAAAACAACTTTTTAATGTATTTTGATGCAAATAATCTTTATGGGTGGTCAATGAGTCAGCCACTTCCATATTCTGGCTTTAAGTGGGTGGAAACAGAAAACAAGAGTGGACAATTTTCTAAACCAACAAAAGGAAAAGGACATTTTCTAGAAGTGGATTTGAAATATCCAAAAAAACTCCATGAATCTCACAATAATTATCCACTTGCACCGGAAACATTAGCAGTGAAAAAAGTATGGTTATCTGAATACCAGACAGATCTGTTAGAAAATAACGTGATGACAGAACAACTAGTCCCCAATCTTATGGACAAAGAAAAATATGTGTTACATTACAGAAATTTAGAGTTGTATTTATCATAAGGCATGAAATTAACAAAAATCCACAGAGTATTAGAATTCAATGAAAAACCATGGATGGCATCATACATAAACCTAAACACAGAACTTAGGAAAAAAGCAAAATCAACCTTTGAAAAGAATTTTTACAAACTTATGAACAACTCTGTGTTTGGCAAAACAATGGAAAATATACGCAAGCGAACTGATATAAAACTAGTAAAAACTGACGGCTCTGAAAATAAAAAAATAAGAAAAATAATAGCTAAACCCAACTTTAACAGGCGGATAACATTTTCAGATGAATTGTCGGCATTACATGTAAACAAAACGAAAATAACATTAAACAAACCAATTTATGTTGGGATGGCAGTCTTAGATTTATCAAAGTACATGATGTATGACTGGTACTATAATACCCTGAAGAAAAGGTACGGAGATGGCTGTCCTTTATTATACACAGACACTGACAGCCTACTGGTAGACATCAAAACGGAAGACGCATACAAAGACATGGTTGAAATGAAAGACGAGTATGATCTAAGTGATTATCCTCAAAATCACCCCATGCACGATGATACAAACAAAAAAGTAATAGGTAAAATGAAAGATGAATGTGCTGGTGTTCCTATAGTTGAGTATATTGGATTAAGACCCAAGCTATATTCTATTTTGAGAGCGGATGAGCAGATTATTAAGAAAGCAAAGGGAGTAAAAAAATATGTAATCCAAAAACATATCAACTTTGAGAACTACAAAGATGCATTGTTTAACAAGAAAACATACATCCATGAAATGAATATGATACGATCGAAAAAGCATCAAATATATGGCATAACAGTAAACAAAGTAACACTGTCACCATTTTACACTAAAAGATACATTCGAGAAGATGGAATTACAACGGATGCCTATGGGTTTTATCAAAACTTATGAATTTGAGTATCAGCAGGAACAATAAGTAATTCTTCTTTGACAAATCTTCTTTGGGGCGCTGGTGCTTTTAAATAATAAACTCTTATGCCTTGCGTCACCATATAACTATCAATCTTGTGAATATCTACACTCCACATTGGATCAGTTGCTCTGCGTCTTCCACCTTCTTGTTCCCCGGGTTGATATAAATATCTCACACTTGCATTTATACAGATAGGATTACCTTTTAATAGTTTTGTTTCAACAGGAGGGGGCTTTTTTATCTCCGCATTTACGGCTTTAACAACTTCTGATAATCTCTTTACCCACTCTCTGTTGCGTTTTTTCGAATCCATTTCCTTAGCATACTGATAACCAAACAATCTTTCAGCTAATGTTCTGTTAAATCTTTCCACTATAGCTTGATCTCTGTGTATATCTGTTCTGCCCCGTCTGATATTTACATTGTGTTTTGCCATCAACTGCGATACTGCACCCATGAATTCTCTGCCTGGATCCACTTGTAATAACTTTGGATATTTTAGATGCCGACTGTATATATTTTCAAATGCTTTGGCAACTTCTTTACTATTCTTGGAAGTCAGCGGCTCTGCTTCTTTGTATCTACTCGCAATATCAACCACGGTTAACGCATATTTATATGTCTTGCGACCCAAAGTGTCATGCGGCAGAAATAACAAATCAGCTTGATGCACTCCATTCTTAACGGAAACGTCAAACCTGGGTCTAATTATTTTCTTTGGTGAGGGTAAATAAATCTGCCACACAGCTTGTTTTTTTAAAAATTCTAAGGCCTGTTTCTTACTGACACCAGCCTCTTTTGCTAATTTGTTAACTGCTGTGTAACCTCTCCAAAATCCTTGTGGACTGTAATAAATATTTTCCATTTTAAAATGGGTTAAGAAAATAAATATACTATATAAAATAATGGACACTGCACGATTTGATGAACTGCTCTTCGAGCAATATAATAGCACAAAGACATTGGCAGACTTGGAAGTAAATAAAATATACACTATTACAAATACAAAAATACTTGATTTTTACCATGATCAATTCATGGTATTGACATTATCAGATAACAGTGAAGTATGGGCGCCTGATTATCTCAAAGATAGAATAGAGGAGGCAAGTGTAGAACCACCATATTATATTCGACCACTTAAATTGAAAAAAAATAATAGCATGACCCCAGATGAAATTTGCAAACTTTATGACACTCATAGTGCATATGACTTAGTCATTCCAGACACTCATAGTGCATATGACTTAGTCATTCCAGACACTCATAGTGCATATGACTTAGTCATTCCAGACATTCATAGTGCATATGGAAAACAATGCTCAAGAGAGGAACCAGAAAAAATCTAAATAAATGTATACACAAATTATATTCCACCGATTTTATTAGTAGGCTTTGCTGGTTTGGGTTTGTATATTTATAACAATTAACAGTACTATTAACAATTTTTGAAAATGGGTTAAGGAAATATATATATTAAAAAAAAAAAAAAAAAAATACTGCACGATTTGATGAAATGCTTAAAGAGCAAAAATCAGAAGATAGCACAAAGAAATGGGCCGACTTGGAATTGAATGAAATATTCACTATTACGGATACACACATAGTGAAAACTCGATATGGTCCATCCATGATATTAACATTATCAGACGACAGTGAGGTATGGGCGCCTGGTCATCTCAAAGATAAAATAGAGGAGGCAAGTGTAGAATCACCATATTATGTGCGACCACTTGGATTAAAACCATGTAAAAACAACAAACAAAATAAGTATCATGCATATGACTTAATCATTCCGAAAAGTGGAGAACCGAAAAAGAAAAAGCGTCACGTCAAGACAGCGAAAAAGCGTCACACCAAGATAGTATCCGAGTCTGAGAGCGAGTCAGAGGGAAATGCGTTTTTGGACGGCCTAGACGATGAAGAACCCTGGAAAGGAGACGGTAGCGGGTTACGAAGAAAGTGAAATAACGAAGATGAGACGGCCGCAGCTTAGAGTTTTAAAAACTATTTGTATATAGTTTTTAAACTATGAACTCAATTTGTACGCTACAAATCCAGTTGCAGCCATGCCCACCACAATAAACGTAATTTCTCTATTCTGTTGATCTGGAGATTGTGTATAAAAATCACTCAACTTGGGCTCCGCTTCCAAAAGCAAATGTTTGCCAGTGATGTAATAATACTGTTTCATAGCTTGGTCCACATCATCAAACGTCTGCCCTGCATGATGCTCCTTTTGCAGTTGCTTGTTAATAAAATCTAATCTCTCTGTTCTTTTTTTATTCCACGCCGCTTGTGCTGCTTCCAATTGTTCTACGGCTTTGTCATGCCTTTGTCTTTCCTCATCTGAATGACTTCCCATTTTTGAAAAGAAATAATTTGAACCGCTAAATGCCAATGCGTTTGTTAATGCGCCACCGATCATCATTGCTACTGCGCTTGCCATTTTATATATTTATTTTTTTTATTTCATAATATCCGCAGGAATAATACCTTGCTTGATCAACATATCCTGTGTAGCCGTTGCTAACATTATATCCACAGACAGCATCATAACATCTACCATATTTAAATCCACTTTAGGGGCTGGTCTTTTTAGTAGCTTTCTGCCAATCTCAGAATATCCTACAGTTAAAAGTGTTTCCAGTCCAGCGTGATACATCATATTTACAATTTGTTTTCCGTCAATACTTGCTGCCATTATTTTTAATATGAAGAAAAAAAAAATTAAAAATCATCAAACGGGTCTTTTGGTGCAACATAAACAGGTTGCACAGCTACAGGTGGTGGTGCTACCGATTTCTTGTTATAAATATACAAACCCAACCCAGCAAAGCCTACTAATAAAATCGGTGAAATATAATTTTTGTATACATTTATTTTGATTTTTTCTGGTTCCTCTCTTGATACTTTTGTTATCTGTCCTACATCTTGTGCATCCTGTGCATCCTGTGCATCCTGTGCATCTTGCTCTATCTGAAGCAAACGCTTTGCCTTCCTTGCTGCTGCTCCTTTTTTCCCAGCTTTTACTCGTTTTGGATTTTGCTGTTTAACAGATTGTGTATCAACTTCACTCTCTTGATTCTCCACTTGATTCTCCATCATTTTTATTATCAACATTTTTATTTTTATTAAAATCAATATGTCGAACAGTTGTCAGCATTGCTGTAAATGGCGCTAAGTACATTCCATACTTGTAATACAACTCACAACACGCACTTGTTAAAGCATGTTTAATAAATGGGTCTTCCTCTAAATCTTCTGTCAGTTTTGGTGGATTGGTTATATTAAAATATGTTGATACTCCCATCACATACAACTTAATAAAATAATTGCCTAAAGTCTTGGCCATGCTTGCCCCAAGTGTTGCTTCATATCGACAGTAAAGTTTATTAATTTCATCTGGGGGCATGCTATCTATAGTCTCGAGTTGTATGTCTTTACCCAAATATTGACGACTACCACCGCCAGCCACTATGGCTGATAATCTTTCTTTTTTTGTTTCTTGTTGATTTGATTCATCTGTGAAACGTTCCGTGGAATCTTCCAACATGATACCTTGTAAGAGTTCTTCCGCATTCATTTTTATAGTAGTCATTTTTTTTTTTTTTTTGAAATAAACATCAAATACGAAACAACCAGCTGCGATATTCACCACACAACTAGTAATGATTAGTATTGTTAATAGCATTGTTATTAACAATGCTATTTTTTTTTATTAGCATTACTCAATTGCTGTTAGCATTGCTCAATTGCTGTTAGCATTGCTATTAGCATTACTCAATTTTGAAAAATATTCCCCATCGAATGGTTAAAACAATGCTATTTTTTTTATTAGCATTACTCAATTGCTGTTAGCATTGCTCAATTTTGAAAAATAATCTTCGTCAAAGGTCCCGTTAATGTGTTTAATTTCAAAATCCTGGTAGGTGACGTCGCAGTCTGGAATCATCTTTAAAATGAGCGCTGTGGTAATGACACTTTTTATAAGTTTCTTTTCCTTAATGTCGCACTCCAACCCAAGCACGTACTTGTCAATTAACCTCAGTTTGTCCCTCCTTTTCACGTTCTTCCACAGCTTCATGGAGTCCTTTATATCTCGCTCCATTTTGAAATAGTCGGTGTTTTTTTCTTCCGCGGGCCACAATAAGGCATAGAGTCGATCTTTGGCCTCTTTCGAGTATGTTTCGGGAATGATGAAACGTTCTCCTTTGTCGGTGACTAGCGTCGACACGTCGTCAGTCGGTTGGTTGTCCAAAATCATGTCACATTTTCCAAATCCCAGCAACTCCAACCGCCTTTTTTTCTCCGCGTTTGTTTCAGCTCCGCTACAATACAGGAAAAATGGATAAAATCTCATTTTTTTAATCTAGTACTCTAAACTCTTAATTGGGAGTTCAAATAAATTATTCAACCCAATAACCAGTGGGTTGGTCAGTCCTCAAAATTAACTTGGAATATTTAGTCTTTGCTGAAGCTTTTCTTATTCTGGTTCTCTCTTCCAGCGTTGGAATAACATCATTTTCTCTCAAACAATTTTCATAACTATCTCTGTCCTTGGTGTAAAACATACACAACCATTTTGCTTGCTCCCGCAAATCTTTCAATACAGAATTATATCTCTGTGAAATGACCCATACTGATTGTTTGGCGTGACGACCGGAGAATGCCAACTCTGATAACATATCTTTTTTCTTTGTTAATTCTTTTGTGGCGGAGCAATCATCAATGATGTATAATGTAGGCTTGCCAGCATATTGTTTGAAAAATAAACGCAACAGTTATTGTAGCATTTCTTTGTCGTTGCTCACGGGATTGACAATTATTATTTTTTTATCTTTTGGATGTCTTACATCTCCTATCCAGGGTCTATTTTTATAAGCCTCATTCCACTCTATGGTTGGACACAATATAATTATATGTTCAAAAACTCCAACATACTCTTGTTCAAGTATGTCAAGAACAAACTCTGTTTTGCCGCAGCCTGTCTGACCGCAGATAATGGCACTGTGTGGATATTTAGGATATTTAGTATCGTACTTCCTTGAATCTTCCATCTTCGAAATTGATTTGCATATCTTGTATTATATATAGATAAATATTTAAAGTTTGATCTGCATCTGCTTTTTTATTTATGAGTATCGATATGCCGCCCCCACCGCCGCCCTCTATTATTCTTCCACTGCCGTGTAATAAATTGTCATCACATGTTCTAAGGTCAAGCCACAAAGCATATGCTTTTGTTAGATAGGTCTCAAGAGAAACATGGGTAAAGTATAAGTCCCTCGCTACTACGTCTGTCTCTTTGTTTCTTTTTGACGTTAAGGCAAAATATTTGTTGATTTCATCCCAATGCTGATATGCCCTCATAACCTGACTATACAACTGATTTGGTACGCCCTCTATTGTCATTTCCACCTTTTCAATCATTGGGTTGTAAAAGGATTCCGTGTCTGTTCTTTCTGGGTCTTCAAACAGCATTAAAATACCTTTCATGCTCCGTGCTGGTGTATTAATGTCGATATTCCAAAGGGTATCAGATTTGTTTGCTATTATTTTTCTAAGTTGCAAGATACGATTATACATAAATAACATCTTACCATTGGTTTGCTGTCTTATTTGTCTGGCTAATTCAACATCACTCACCGTATCAAATTCCAAGCAGATATTTTTGATTACATAAGATGCATCAGCATCGCTGCTTTTGATAACTTTGTTATAATCGTTAAACGTTAATTCATATTCTAACCTATCACCAAGCCCCGCTTGAAAAAATGGCATATGACTTTCTAACATTTCAAAGTCCAGTGGAATGCAAAATCTATTTCCATAAGCTGCTGCTACAGCTTCATCTCCGGTGTCTGAGGAAGCATCTCCCGCGCCAACTCTATGTTTTAGCATGTTTGCTTTACCTACACCTTGGTAAGCCATGTTTTGTCGTTCGCTAGGGCTTTTCCATAAATCTACATAACAATGATATATATCACTGTCATTTATTGACATGACTTCGTTACCACTTATTCTGATTGTCAGTTTTTTCACAATTGTTCTACCCAGATTCTGGTATAGAGTAGCGTTGGTGTCTGTTCTGCTTTTAAGTTCTATTTCAAAGGCAAGACGAGCAGTACGTGGAACTATCACATCATTAGTACTTAAATTGGGAAATCTCACAAGCAGTCGCTGGGTTTGGTCTATCGTTGAAGGGTTGTTAGTAACAACTACACTTGTGCGGATGCCCTTGGCACCATGAGGTTCTCTGAGTTTTCTATGAGGATTGAGTTTACTTCCGTAAGCTGACATGTTTTTAAATATACATATATTTTTTATTTTTTTAAATAAAAATAAACAATGGCTGAGTTTGACAATCCTACGTTTGATCCAGATGCTTATGCAGATGAATTACTTGATGAAGAATTTATACAACCTGGCTTAGAATTTCAGAGACAAATTGTAAATGAAAATAATCATATTAATCAGCTTCAAGGGGAAGATAAAATAAAAGAACAGCTCACACAAAAAAAGTGGTTAGTAGATCAATTTTTTACTGAAGTTAATGCTGAGATCAGCGAAATTGATTATAAAGATGATTTCAGAGCGGCTGAGGACGAAAACGGTAGAACAATGTTATATGCAGTTCGGTTGGGAAAGGATGACGTCCTACTTACCTATTATAGGGGAAATAATCCAAACGAAGCAATCAAGTTTTATAAGCTGGACACTTTAGTTAAAAAACATGGTATTGACTTTGTGAAAAACACTTTAAAAATGTATGATTATTTAGTTCCACGTGAAAGAGTTGCTCGGGGTAGGGCAGAATTAGCAGCCTTGGTAAAAACAAGAGATACCATCGCTGCAGAGAATATACCATTGCAAACTTTTTCTACAACTGAAGATGTACAAAATACAGTAGATGCTGTAATTATAATTGAGAGTAATTTGAGTAATACAATAGATGAAACTTATTCTAAAACTGCTGTTAAACCAGAAGATCTAACACTGCGAGAGATACGAGGTTTAGATAAGAGATTGCAAAGCTTTCGTGGAGAACTTACTAATAATCTCTCAAAGCTCACTGAGCTTGATAAAGATATAGCAAAGGAAAAACGAAAATTAGAACAGGTGAGCACCCCGGGGCAGGAGGATGAGTTTCAACAAGAGCGTCTACGTGACAAAATAAAAAACTTAGAAGATGAAAAAAGTGCACGACTTGAAGCGGCGAGTGAAAACAAAGAAGCATTACGCAGCCAAATAAACAGGATAAAAGAAACTATAAATAAGGTGTTAAAAGAAGACACAACATTGGGTGAGAGAATCAAAACCTTGTTTAGGGAGCAAGGTATTACTATAGTTAGTATTTTGACCGCCTTGGGTATGATTATTGGGGTATTAGTTGAGGCCATTATTCCCACAACGGGAGGGACTGCACCTGTTCCAACTCCAAAACCTGAACCATCAAGTGCCAAGGATTGGATAAAAAAACAACTAAGTAATCTTGGTAAACTTCTTGCTAACCTAGCTGGTAAAGCAGCAGCAGCTTTACCAGGAGTTATTGGTGCAATAGTATCATGGCTTTTATCTGCAACAGGTAATGTTATTAATTGGCTTGCTAACAATCTATGGGCTTTGCTTGTTGCCGCTGTTGGGTTGCTATATGTGGCAGCCAAAGAGTGGTTTTAGTAAATCTCGTAGATAAGTAATGCAGCAAGACCTATTGCTATAGTACCAACAATTATGGTTGTTTTGTTATCTTCGTGTTCAATCGCTATTTTTTGTATTTCTGGTGGGTCCACAGTTTTATGTATTGATTTATCAGAATGTTCCGGTAAAAATGGCTTTGTTGTGGTGCCTTGAAAAGGTTGAACACTTTTTGGCGGTACTGGTTTTACATTTACATCATTATTTAATTCTAATGCTTGTGTATCGGTTGCTATTACAATTTCATTATTGTAGTCTTGTATTGTTCCAATTCTTAACTCCATGTCACCCGGAGACATGTACAATCCACTTCCATAGACAAAATTTACTTTACTTCTTGCATATTTTAGGGTGGTTTCATATCTTGAAATTTGACTGGGCAAGTCAATGGGGCTGTTTATTGCGTCCTCTACATTTGCCAGAAATTGTTTCTGTGCATCAAATGCCGTTCCAAGTCCAAGTATATCTGTTTTTGTTTGGGATTGTGAGCAGTATGTTCTTATGCTGTCATTGATGCGTTCTACCCCAGCTCTTGTAAATCCCGCAGAATTATCTAGTATAAAAGTAGACCAGCTGTTGTCAGCCTCAGATCCTTGGGCAATGTATTCAATGTGATATGTTTTATCACTCTCATAGACTGTAAAACTCATCGTTTTGTTGTCGTATACAGTATGTTCCAAAGGATGATAACCAATATGTGTCCAGTAATTATAAATTGTTCCTAGACCATCATTATAACTTTGTTTCTGTCTCCAGTCTGAATTTAAGTCAACGTTAAACTCCTTGCATATTCTCTCGTACGCGTTTCGGTTATATATGTTATTAAACGCATTCCAATTTGAGTCTTGCGGCATTGCTACACTCATCTCAAATAATATTCTTCTCACTTGGTAATAGACATGAAATCGAAATAACGAACCCACCAAGGCATCAGCTTTTAGATGGTTGTTAAAATCAATACCACATCCAGTGGTCGCGCACCACATGGCAAAATTCAACTGGTTCTGCCAAAATAACATCCAATCTGTTCCCCAGCGTTGGACTATAGCATCTGATTTGACGTATGGGAGTTTGTATTTTTCAAAGACATTGGGAAATGATGCTTTAAAGCCTTTACCGTCCGATGTAATGATTATGTTTTGATTTATTATATCTATCACTTTCTTGCTGAAAGTACTTAAATAGTGAGCATCCGGGTTATATTTGAATTCTTTAGAAATCATTTTTTTATTTATATATATTAAAAAAAAAATGTTTCATACCATTTTAAACATAGACAGCTCTATTCACTTACAACAGTATGTCGATAATAGAAATGGAGATAAGCGCGTTGGTTTGAAAAGTTTTACATACACTATCGGTTGGTTTAATGTTGATGGAGAAGTCATAAGAAGAAAAAACCCAGACCACACATATCATATACCAGCCGGACTCTATAACATTCACCAGTTGGTAGATATATTTGAAGGGTTAAATATTATCCTAACCGTTGATGCGTGGAATGGTATAACCTCTTTACATACACCAACAGAGACACGATTATCAAGCGGTCTTTCAAAAATGCTGTGATTCAAGGACAGGAAATGGTTGACAGGTACTCATACTGGACATTGTCCAATTAATTTAGCTCCTTATAAACAGCTCTATGTTCATCTAAAACAAATTAATACAAGTGGTAATTATTTCAATGGTAAGCCAAGCACTGTTATAGGGGTTGTACCTGTAGTAAATAAGCAGTATGGAGATATTGTATATACACGTTGTTATCCTGAATATCACCGTCTTTCGGGTGGTACAATTTCTGAATTGACAATAGAAGTCAGAGATGAGTATGACTACAAAATAGATAATCACGGCTTTCCCATGAGTTGTGTTTTAGAAATTATTTAAAAAATTATATAAAAAACAATGAGTATATTTGGGCCAACAAACCCTGCGGAAAGAATAAATTTAGAGGCTTTGATAAATGATGTTCAAAATTTATATAGGCGAGTTGCGTCTATTGTAAACCGAGTTGATACTCTTAAATATGGGATTATAACACTATGTGCGGAGGCTAAGGGTCCAATTGCAATGAATAGAGTACTCTCATTTGGTAACGGTGGAGCGGAAACAAATGTGGGGTATGTAATGACACGCCGTGGTCAGATTATGGGAATAGGTTTAGCAAGTGACCGATTAGTTGGCGATGTCACTGTCATAGTTACTGTCGATGGTGTTGAACAACCCAATTATGGTATAACGCTTCACACCACCCCACGCAAACACGATAACTTTGATAGTCCTTTAGAGATTGATGCTGGTTCTGTTGTCAACTTTGTATGCAAGGTTGCTAACGCTACCGCTATAAATACAGTGGCGTCATTATTGATTGAATTAATTTAATTTTTTTTTTATTAAAAAAATGAAACAACCGACAGCACCATTATATCCGGAGTTGTCAGAGGACGTACAGAATTATAGATTACAAAAAATTTCAGAGATTGAACAAAAGTTCATTACAGAGCGAGACACACGCAAGTCTCTTTATAAAAAATATAAACGTGGTATTAATATCACGGATGGAATTGACACTACCTTAATATCTGCAGGTGTTATTATGGCTGGGATTGGATTTGCTGTTCCAGTTTTGTTACCTTTAGAAATAGCAGCAATACTATGTGGAGCTACAGGTGTTTGTATTAATTTCATCAGACGCAAGCTTAATGTAAAAGCTCAAAAACATCATAAAATAAAAACTTTGGCAGAGTCAAAGTTGAATAGTATAAAACAGTTAATATCAAAAGCATTGAGTGATGCACAGATATCTGAGCAAGAGTTTAAGTTGATTTTGGATGAACTGGAGATATACTATCATTTGAAAGAACAAAAGACACTTGAAATTAGCGAAGTTCAAAAAAAAGAACTAGTGGAGCAGGGATGAAAGGAAGTAATGGCAACCTTACAAAAAGGTCTAAAAAATGTGTCATAAATTGTTTTAGTAATGTGTATGAGTATGATCCACCACCTTTGTATTCAACATAGCCCACTCACTATAATGTATTAAGGAAATATATAATACGAAAAAAAAAATGGAAATCAATTATCAAAAAGAAAACAATGTTTGCAAATTTCTTAAAATTAGATTACACACTCCATGTAAAAGTAAGACTATAAAAAATTCTAATTATTGCAGTTTGCATAAGTATCTATTGAAAAGTCAAGTATTACCATGCTCAATATGTAAAAAAGGTACATATGCAAAAAGTAAAATTTGTGTTGATTGTCGTGTATTGCCATGCTCAAGATGTAAAAAAGGTACAAGAGCAAAAAATAAAATTTGTGCTGGTTGTAGAGTTTTAGTCAGAATAGTGGATACATTTATTGGAAATTTTAATTATAATGCCGAGTGCATAAGATTTAGATGTATTCAGGTTTAATCACATGATGGCGAGTGGACCAGCTACACCACGATAAAAAAAATTGAATTCGGTTTAAGAAAAAATAATCAAGTTATAAAACAATGAGTATAAATGTCCAATATAAAAACGGTGAAATTAATAAGATTACAGTGAAAGATTTTCATCTATTGAATCATCAAGCCTGGCAATTTGTTGATAAGTTTATGTCGAGTGATTATGAAAAATTTACAATACAATCTCTTGTAGATTATTCTAAATTTTCAAGGCCAGCTTTTACGCCTAATGAGGAGAGCGAAAATTTCGATTGGGCGCGCTGGGATGCGAGGGTAAATGAAATGGAGCGTATGAGGGAAGAAGATGAAATGGAGCGTATGAGGGAAGATGAGGATTCTGATGAGGATTCAGATGAGGATTCTGATTGGGAAAATGAAATGGATGAGATGGTAAATGATGTAATACAGCGACACCTAGAACAAGAACTAGCAAAGGGGATAGAAGCTCATACAGCAGCTGCAGCATAAATTATAACATGAACATGTTACAATTTAATAATGGTTTAAAATACAATATGGCAGCTTATAATATACCGGCAACAATTGGTAAAGACAATCAACTGGTAATTGACCCTCTCGAAAGATGTGACGAAGACGGAAGTTTTTTTGTTACTAAATACACATTTGACGAAAAAATGTTGATTATAAACAAAAAAAAAATTATAACTCCGGCGCATTTGAAAATGTCGACGTGGTTTATAGGTACGACGACGACGTGACGGGGCCGTTACTTATAAAAACACCCCGAATGCAGTCTTCATCTGGCGTTGACAATTATACAGACCTTCTCTCCCGTCTGTTGGAAAAACAAAAAAAAGAAATGGGACAGCAGGAAGATGATGTTTTGAAAGACGAAAAAGAAAAAGAGAAACAAACATATTCCATGCGCGTCCAAAAAAAAACAAGGGTTTGCCGGCGGGCGGCAATTTTTTTGTAAAGGAACCGTCTATGCCGGCGCGTACCCTTGAAATTAAAGAAGTAAAATACTTTTTTTATAGCACGTTTTTAAAAGCCTTAACTCATTTTAAAAAATTTCCGATTGAGAGGTTATGAATTGTTTTAAAGATTTCACGTCTCTGCCTCCATCGTAATAATGGTTCAAAATACATAGTGTAGGTAGAGCGAGATGGTGGGTGACCCCATTCAATCCCCCAATGGGCCAGAAACCTCGCTGCTCATCGTTCGTCAAAACCCCCCGGCTATGTATTTTTGCTATGGGCGACAAACGCGATTTGGTCCTGGCGGGTGATTGGGCGGCAAACGCGATTGGGTCGGCAAACGCGATTCGGCAAACGCGATGAATTTTTTAAAAAAAAAATTGACAAATATTGACCATGTTATCGTCAATTCTACAATTTTGATGATTTTATGGTTTTTTGAATTTTTTGACAATTCTACAATTTTCGAAAAAACGGAAAAAACGGAAAAAACGAAAAAACTTAATCAAATACAGAGCAACTGACAATGTCGCAAATCCATATCTATACTGTCATAGCATCTTTAGAATGTTCCAATAAGATAAACGTGTTACATTTGAATGACCTTGAATGACAGTATCAACATGAACATTATATGAATTGTATGATAAACAACATCAATATATACATCATATCTACCTCATCCAGAAACTTCTATATGTTACTTATTTTAAAGGATTGTCCTTCGACGACAAAAAGCAATAACATGTCAACATCATAAACATGCACAGGTAGCAAGATATCTTTAACATCTCATTTCTGCGCATGTCGATGTATGTGTTAGGTATATCTATATATTATCCATGCATGGGAAACCAACTCAATAGTGTTATTACTAACTTGTCCTTTGGGATCCACTTTTCAGTATCTATTGACATTCATACTAGCGTTTGTTTTGTGCTCTGTTGCGGCCGTAAAGTGTCTCCTGACTACAAATCAGTAGGGGTAGTACTTACAGATCCGTTGGGGTCATCAAACCCATTTGTTGTGGTTTTGAAATACAATACTGCATAAGTCAGTGCTATGAGGTGTGAGAGATATTGCACCATGTATTACCTTCTCATGAATATATAATCTCAAATGAACAGACCCACTACAATCGTATTATCTCTCATGAACACACTCTCTACAATCGAGTCGGCTACATTTCTCTCGTGTGTTTTTGTTGCTTCCACGGGATCCCATTATATGGAAGAATCTTCCTCAAACGGGTTATCGATGAGTCGCCAGATTTTTACATGGAGCGTATAGGGGGAAATTTCATTATTGTTTAATATTAGAAATTCTATAAATATGATCGCTTAGGTGCAAACGGTTTCTTAAAATACAATTTATTATCTTTATTTTGATATAAGTTTCATATTTTTATGTTAAAAGGATCTAGGTCTGTTTTCGAGTTTAAATACACCATCTAGTGGCCTTATATGTTCTATATAAAATTCTTAAAATATGTCGAACATGTGTTTTTTAATTGTAAATATATCGCATAATGACGAAACTGAAGCCTTAGGTGCAAACGGTTCTAAATAGGTGAAACACTAATCTTATTTTGATATAGTTTTTGTGTTAATGACACTAGTTATAGATGGTCAGTTTCACAAGCAAAGATAGCAATTGTATTAATATTATTAATTGTTGTTGTTGTTGTTTGCGATAATCACATTAAGCAGACGACGCGGAGAAATATATATCATGAAGAGTTGTATGCATAAATGTTTAATTATTGCAAAAACCCATTACACATGTATTTCTCTATCCAATGATGGTATTTCCATTTTAGGCAAAACAGGAGTCAGAACGAAACTTTTGCTATATCAAAAATGATAGTATTTTTAACTTTTAAACAGCTTTTTATAGAATTTCTCACTATTATAATGCCATTTTCATAAAAGTACTCTTAAAAAGAAAACTATTCTCAGTTATAGCTTATTAAAAGTTTGTTTATAATAACGTATTTCATGTAAATATTAAACTGATTTTTAAAAAAAATGTTTTTTGCTTAAATTTACTAAAGTGCATTTATAGTTTCACTCCATATGGTCACTATAGATACATAATGATTCCCAATGTTTTATGGCCCCCATAAAGTATGCAAGTGTGACTGCCGACACGCTAAATTAAAAAACGCCCGAGGCGGCTTTATCGATATCTGCGGGAGATAAATCAGTACTAAACTATCACCAAGAGTTACATTTCGTGAAATTATTGTTTTTTTCAGTCGATTTCGATTTGAGGAAGATTCTTCCATATGATAAGTATTTACCTACATTCAGTCTAGCGTTTGTTTATTGCTGAGAGTTGTGGCACCTTATGGACTATTGGTCAGCCATCTTTGAAAAAAAAATCCAAATTGGATGGGTATGATTAATTGAAATTTTCATCCAAATGCATATTATAGGCATGAACATTGTCAATGATATAATAGATGACATTAATGCAACACTATTGATGTGCACATAATATCAGAAACAATATTTATCTGGCAGAAATAGTGCCCTTTATATTCGAAAAGTTTAGTGCAATTTTACTCTAAGATGTTTTGTTTCTTATGTTAAATAAATGTGTCCATAGAAGTGTCCATTTATCTAAAAATGGCACACGAGACATCATTTCTAAATTAAATACGGCATGTTATCACATGATCCACATTTCAAAGTCAATCATTGTAAAAAAAACAAGCTATTCTATCAATGGCATGTCCTTTCAAAATAATCTCAATTCTATAGTATGGTGGCACTGATGGGTTTTAATTGTCAAACTTTTATAAATGGCAACTATATTTTTGGATGTATTAAACACCACTGAGTGACTGTTGTGAATAGAAGCATGGCAACTCAAGAGTAATTTATTATTATATTCCTATAAAAACAGCAAAAACTAAATAATAACATATTATTTCACCATACAGCATGTTTCAATTTACAATTCACCTGCATGCTTTCCATGTGTATCATGTGCGTGTGTTGAAGGCACATGGCGTATAAAGAAAAACTTCATTTTTAACAATGGTATACTTCGAGTTTTGGATGATACGATAACATGGCTCACTTTATATAGAAAAATGGACAATTATATGGACAAATTTATTTAACATAAAAAACAAAACATTTTAGAGTAAAATTGCATTAAACTTTTCGAATATAAAGGGCACTATTTCTGCCAAATAAATATTGTTTCTGATATTATGTTCACATCAATAGTATTGCATTAATGTCATCTATTATATCATTGACAATATTCATGTCTAGAATATGCAATTGGATGAAAATTTCAATTAACCATAGCCCATCCATTTTGGATTTTCTTTTCAAAGATGGCTGACCAATAGCCCTTATATTACCTCTCATTAACAGACTCAATGAAACGGTGTCTCCTTATTTTCTCTCGTTTGTGTTTGTTACTTCCGCGGGATCCATTTAAGTATTTACCTACATTCACTCTAGCGTTTGTTTAGTGCTGAGAGGTGTGGCACCTTATATCACCTCTCGCGAACAATAAAACTCAATAAAACCTTGTTTCCCTATTTTCTCTCTTTTTTGCGTGTGTTGTGTCGAAAGAATACCCTTTTCTATTGTTCTCCCTTATCCGTATTTATTTCATTTCTATTTTGTTCGAAAATGTTTTTTGAAAAAGAAAAGTACTGTATATATATGTTGATCATGTGTATTACATTGCATAACTGCTGCGACACCTTGCGTATATCAAAGTATATTTGTATGAACAATGTTTTTGTTAACGTAACCTATCTTCAAAAAAATTGTTATCATAGCTATACATCAACGATAAGACACAAATACATTTCGTGTGTAGTATATGCCAACGTCAAAAAATAATCATGTGACCAACAGGGTAAAACTGTATTGTCCAGTTCAAACCACTGGATATGTAATGTAATATAAAATTAGTGTGCAGTATTTAAACACGTTAACTATTTTCATTAGCTTCAGCCATATCTGGCAGGTGTTAACTGGAGTCAATGCAAGAAATGTTGCAGATGTGTTCTCAACTAACATTAAAGCAGTCAAGTTAGCTGGGAGATACCATGATGTGATCAGGAAGGAACATGTATCAGGCTGTCTCCCATGGTAGGTCCTTTACATAAAGGAAACGTATCTTTCAATCTGTCAACACTGTCATCACTTCTAGTTTTTTGTAGCGTAACCTTTTGACCAAAACCGTATGTATATGCTAATTAGATGTAACGAATGATCTACATGAATTATTTTAATCAATCTCGATGTCTTCCTGGCTAGAACCAGTACTAACCGAATGTAGATAAAGTGTCTTGCTCAGGAACACAACACATACGGTAATGGCGAGGATCGAACCCATGACTTTTCGATCATGAGTCCAAAGCTGTACTACATTATCACATGCTCCACGTGTCATTTTAGGTATGTTTTGTTATAGATTGTCCGTTCTATTGAACTTTTCTTTTCCGAATTTGAAATAGTTTGGTCCGTTATGATAAAATTCATTATTACGATAACCGTTAACGCTGGGGAAATATTAATTATAACATTGTAACTTACATGTAACAGTTATTCAACACCTCTTCTGGAACAGGAACTATCACATACTAACTTCTATCGTGATGTCATTTACAAACGGCTTAAGATCTTGGACATAGTTGCTTTCATAAATGTAAGCTCTATTAAACGTGTGTTAAAATAGGTTTAACAAAAGAAGTTTTGACTGTTATATTGCAACGTACTGCATATTCAGTTGTTGACCCATTGAAACGCAAATGTAAACCACTATCCTTTCCTCTTTGATTGTGCGATGACCAGCAACATTATGGACCCTATGATGACGTCTGCCTAATCATCAACAGACTGTAGTGTTTAATGTTTGTCTTAAATCGTGTCCTATCGTAACTTTAATGGTGTGTTCTCTTGCTGCTTTGGCTACTGCTAAGTCATTGACAATGAATAAGTGCACTGTGGCTGTCTCGGGGTTTGTTTATTTATATTCATATATAAATGATCATCTATTATAATTATGTTTTTTATTAATGCTGCCTTGTATGTTTAAGACTATTTTCTGACAGGGATTTCATTATTTGCACAGTCACGTTTAATTTAGATGACAATAAGGTAATATTGACGAGCTGTGCTACCTAGAACACAGGCTGATACAGCTGATCCAGAGCATGCCCGAAAGTAATTAAAAAAAAAAAAATACTGGGAAACTAGATGTTGGAATCGTTACACATGTGCTAGATAAATATAGCCCCTCATTGCCGTTGGAGCTAATTGCGAGTTGATATGATTTAGACGAGGCGTCTAAACAATTGCGTCAAATTGGACATTAACACACTAGTCTAACCAAACGGATAAACAAATGCAATAGAAAGGAAACACCTTGAACAAGAAAAGGCAGAGAAGATACACGAGTCAGCTGAATTAATGCATTATAGAAGTAGGATTAGGGCCATAGTTGAGTAGTCTCCTGTTTTTACGGGGAAAGGATTACAACAAAAATGAAATTATTTTAAAGTCAGTAAAGATGGTCTTTATGGTGTGTTACAAATTGATTAGCATTAACGTAATGGTCATCATAAACTAATTGCTAGAAAAGGAAAACGAATATTTTAAATCAGAAAGTAAACAGTGAATTTATTGATTTTATAGCAAAGCGTTACAAAAATAAGAAAACCTATTCAAAGCTGTCTCAAAATGTTTCTAAAAACTGACAAAATTATCTGGTTTGCCAATTCATAAAAGTTATTCAAAGTTTAAAATTGTTTTAGGAATTGTGTTGATGTTGAATATTACAACGGTCCTGGTGATTTGGTTGATGCTCTGGAATTAGTACGTGGAAGTATCGAATCAGTGAATAATAGTCCACAGTTTATAAATAAGGGTATTAACATAATTGATAAATTACTAAAAATAGGTAAATTATCATCGGATTCCGGAGAATATGAACAATTACTTTCTAAATGTTGTATCTAACTATAATTATACATGACACAAATTGAAAACAAAGAATAACTAATTGAACACTTGACACGACTTGTCTGCTACTGTTCTCTCTTGTTTGAGTTTGTTGCTTTCAAGGGATCACTATTTATTGACTTTCACACTAGCGTTTGTTTAGTGCTGTGTGGCGGCCGTAAAATATCGCCCCGACTACAGATCAGTAGTATTATTAAGTAGTGGTCATTTGGGATCTTCAAGCCTATTCTCTGTTGCTTTAAAGTAGAACATAGCTTAAGCCGATGCTAGGAGGCGGGAAAGGTGTTGAATTTCATAATTATCTCTCAGGAACAGACTCAATAAAAGCGAGTCTGCTACTTTTCTCTCTTGTTTGTGTTTGTTGCTTCCAATGGATCACCTTTTCAGTATTAATTGTAGCTGCATACAGGCGCAGTTATAAATCATGTGTATTATAAATTCAAGGTTACGGATTTCCGGTGGAATAATTGATGGTGCTGTTCTAGTATTAATTCAGCAATTCCTGTTTTCATGAATGTAGTTTGTGCAGTTCCTCCAGTAGTTGCTGTTTTAGTGAGTAAGCAGAATGGCAGAAAAAAGACTTTGCTAAAGACACATCATAACAGTTTTAAACAATTTCTTTCAAATGTTCACATAACTATAGGACTGGAGCATGACGATTAGATTATCAGAATGCCGAAAATAAAATGTTAGTGATTCACATAAATGACAATTTTACGGAACCTCTGGACATGTATATAAATATATTCAAACTGAATTGGCATTTTATCCAATCATAACTATCTTCCGTTTTGTTTTTTTAAATCGTGTCGTACTTTTCTCCAGTATCGTTTGTCGTTTTTTTTATTCATTTTTTTTTTAATATCATAGATACTTTCTGAAATATGTATTCAAATTTTATGGATCTTTTCCGACCTTCTATTTTATCTAAACTCCTTACAGTTTTGTAAAACGAATCTTCACATCTTGTGACTTTCTGCTTGAGACAATGTATATTTTATATCAAATGTTTTTCAAAATTATATTTTCTATGATAAACACTTATCTTACAATTGTAATTATAATCTGTAATGATGTCATATCCATTATGAGTCCCACAATTAAAACAGATACGGTCTTTATCTTTAACTTCACGTAATCAAGTACCATTACAATTTATTCATGCATAAGTGCGCTTAAAAAAGCTTACTTTCGACACAAGTGCTTATTTGTATCAATTAAACAAAATGAAAAACAATCTAAACACACTCCAGTGGGATCAATACTATCTAAATTTTGTTCACAACATTTCAATTCATTAAACAATATTATAGCATTATATTTTTAAGATAAATAAATACTGGTTTAAAAATAATACCATACTATATATTATGAATTGAACAAGAAATAACAAGATTGTAGAAAGGTTGTAATAAATTGATTTTTGAAGATTTAAATAAACAGAAGGTCCACTCTCATACTCTTTTTTGACAAAGAGTTAATAATGTATATAAACTTTAATGAGTTATTGAAAATATAATGTCTAAAGCGCGGGAGCTCACATCACCATGGATAATTAGAAAGATCGATATAAAGAGATTCCGTAATTAGTGTAAGCGAGCAAACTCAACCAGATATGCACATAAATTAGGAATCTTTTATTTTACAATAGAACAGTCTATTAGATCATGGAAACTGATCAAGTATAGTAAACTAATAACATGCTTTCAATTAATGAAAACAAAAATAGGTGTGGATACATGATTGTAATCAGCAGATGTTTAATCAGCAATATGCAATGGTAAAAAAATAGTTTTGTGAAGAAATATAAAAAGATCGAACAGGGAAAGTTGCATTCAAGGAGGACAGTCAACCACAAAACACAGAAACAAACAGACAAACAAGAAGGCAAAAGTAATAATAAAAATAAACGACATCACAAACACAAAAGGGCTGACAATAGGGCTACCGCCTTGGAACGGTCAGTGGCAAAGTATGCCACTAGGGGTTTAAACCGGTTCCAGGGTGCACCAAACTTCACACTTACCCTACTGTCATCCCATTAAAACAGGACAGTGTAAATTGCAATGTTTCTAAACAGAAACGTGTTAAAAACGCATGAGCCTGATTGTCTTTCACCTACGGTAAACCATCAATACAAATTCCAGAAGAAAACGAGAAGGATAAGTGTAAAATCTACGATAGTCAGTTAAGGGTTCCCTTTGTTATATATGCTGACTTTGAAGCAATAACTGAGGACATTTCTTCAGCTCTTGGTACTCACAAAGAATCATATACACAAGCATATCAAAAGCATACTGATTGTGGTTACGGGTATAAAGTTGTTTGTGGTTCTGATGATAAATATCCTAAGCCAGTTGTGACATATTGTGAACCAAACTTTGTTAATACTTGCAGCTGAGAAGGTTGATTTAGAAATTTAAGAACATGGATCAAAGGAAATGAATGTTTTGAAATATGAACGTTGTGGAAAACAATAGTATACACTAAATATAGGGTTACAAAGGGTGATAAAATAACTACTGATTTCAACGATACTGTTTTCTCATATATAAATATGTGTCAAGCTGTTCTCGAGTTGATTTTGTAATTGTTGTATATTACATGTTATCGTGTGTAAACAGCCTTAGTGGTGAGGACGTTGGATATCGTAAACTGTTTATGCTGAAATAAGGAAAAACACATTTGATCTGACTCGCTGTGAACTTATCGTGTACTAGGACTACTGTTCGATGATCTAAATATGTACTTAAAGGGATACACGGCAATCTTAAAGTGTTTGAAATGGTCGGTTTAAATATCCGGTATCATGTTAACTTTTACCCTGGTTACATTTAAATCAATCAAATTTTAAGTGTTCCCTATTTAGTCTTATTATACTATAAGTTTTAAATATATTATTTGTGCAATAATATCAAAAAATAATAATATGCAAAGACAAATTGCTTAATGCTATTGTTATAATTAATATTAATGATTGAACAGATGCAAGTTATGCAGAAAACCTATCGGGACCCCGCAGGTTTTAAACAAATAAAGATCGCTGTGTGTCCCTTTAAAATAAACGTAATTTAGAGCAAGTTTGTAACGTATGAAAAAATAGATTTGAAATTCGTGACACTTATCGTTTCAAGGCAAATATTTTGTTTTGTGCCACACCCTTAATAGTTATTTATTCTGCAAACGCTGTATGGTTTAAATGTGTATTGTGATTAACCGCGCTTTGTGCATGCGATTGCTACATTTGCTGTACGACTTATTTCTTGATTTATTATATTTAACATATACACACTATTTAGTTTAACGAGATATATTAACGAGCTACTAAGGAGCTCACTAGTCGATAATGAAGAGTCATATTTCTATTTTATATGCGGCAAGGGAAATGATGTACGTTAGAATTTAGTCTATAACCCGTTGAACACCATATGTTTAGAATGATCGTCAATCACCTTAATTATGATGTCTTACTTCTGTATCGCTAGGCAGACATACGTTTCATTTTACGAGACAGCCATCCATTAATGTTACGTCTAAATGTTTAAACATATTTATTTTACATCGATTGGGAAACAAGTTATTGCAACTTAGATTAATCACTCTCGATGGCTTCCTGGGTAGAACCAGTACTAAGCAATGTGGATTAATTATCTTGCTCAAGGATAAATAACGTGGTCGCGACGAAGGATCGAACCCACAACCTCACGATCAGGAGTTCGGCGCTCTACTACTGGACCACGCACTCCACAACTGGACCACGCACTCCACCGACATTAACTGAAACTAATGGAAAAGCAACATCATGTCTTACCCCTTTAAAGTTCCATTATCGACAGAATGCGCATTTGGCTCAAGCAGGTAAGCAAACTTAGGCATCTATTAACATTAACATAATACTGAAATGGCTTGACTTTTTCAAGCGAAACTGCAACATGTATGCATTTCGGGTAACATGGTATACTTTGGTTAAAAGGTCTACTACATGGCAGAGTTGTTCGTTTTGTAAATATGTGTAGCCCATTTTTGTACAAACACGTTGAGATATATCTGAAATAATTACGTGAGTTTAGGTGTATAAATTAGTGTAGTATAGTCAATTTTGTGAGTATTCGTTTCTTTTTCCTTTCTGTATATGTAATTACGTATAGTCATTATATATTAAGCTACTGAGTAAATACACTCGCATTCAATTATTTTAGGTCTCATTTCACAGTATATATGTATTTCTTATTTTAACATAGTTACCTTATCTTGGGTTAGTTATAATCGTTGACTACAAGTCAACTGGGAAGATAAAATGATACAATGAATACCAACAAGTAGTTTTAAAAAATAACATTACGTGCTCTTTAAATGCACTGAACAATGACTGACATTGACATTTCGATAATGTAGATGTAGGACATTTTCTCATGCAGACGTGGAATTTGCATCAGCATCGCACTGATTATCAGTAAATTAAATTAACAATAAGTTAGATATTATCTGAACACGCTTTTCATAGTTATAAGTGTATTTGGCGTGAGGATTTAAACTTAGTTCTTTTTTAAGTAACATGATTGACAATTGGTACAAACAATAATGCACGTGTTGGTGTTAGTTGGAATTCAGAAAGGTCACGGTTCTTGAATAAATACTGATGCAGAGACGAGACCAGAGGTTGGCAGAGTCGAGAACAGAGAGGGAGAAAGATTCGGTCAGAGCCTGGGAATGAGCTCCACGGGCTATTCTGTATGTCAGCCATGTTGTAATTACGCATATTAAAACTGTCATTACAATGGATAGAATCGTTATTATTTAAAGTACACAACGCGAAGTATTAATTGAAACAGCCATTACTCTACATTTATGAATAAATGCACTGTGCCATCCTGAACAAATACGATTCCATGCCTAAAAGTATATATCAATGTCAAACATATATGAATGTCGGATACACTGTTGGAGTCACCGATTCCATATTTTGGATTCATCCGAGTTGAACGTTGGTGAGTACAAATACCTACTTTCAATTCCAAAAACTTCAGGATTGGTTCCATATAGGACTTGGACCGGTAACTAGAGAGGTAAAATGTTGAATATGGTCGTACTCGAAAGTAGTACTATCATTGGTGTTATTTGAGACTGTGTAATTGATTTAGTACATGAAAGAAGTACGTATATTTACTGCTGTTGTTTTGAGGATTATGGATGTAAAATGCAAAGGATTCGGTTATCAGAGTGCTGAGTGGTACTACTTTGTATGAGGTAAGATTTTAAACAAAATGACGTGTGGTTCGGCTGTTGGTGTCAAAAAATGTCATCTACTTTCATTGTGAGCCAAATGTTGGTGCATAGAACAATTATGGTCATTGTTGTTTTGCTATTTTTGTGTTTTGCCATCACCTATATACATTTTAATTGCTAGTTGAAGTGTCAAGGAGCATTAGGGTAAGTGGTATTCTGTGTAGAGCTAACATTACGGTCTATGTGAAAATAATGCTTGTCAAAGTCCAGCAACATTGATACACTTTTAATTGTAAATGCGTAAAGTGGAAAACGTTTCATCAATGAACGTATTAGCTTTCCAATCATAATTATAGATACAGATGAAATTATTTGGGGCGGTTGTTTCAGCGAAAGGTTTTTTGGACGTTTAAGATAATAATAATCTACTACCTAAATAAGTTGTATATCAGTGAAACAGACATTTTTAGTGGTAAATAAAAATCGGTTAAGAAATAAAAATTTCATGTGCAAAAGCTGTTTTGATGGGTCATTTTCAATGCAAAATTCTGCAGCATGGACAATTTGAAACATATGTTTTTTTAGAAGTGTTATCCAAGACTGGTTTTAAATTGTTGGATATCAATAAATTAAGGCACTCTGAACGTTTTATAGCAAAATATGAAGGATTGCTGAAGTTATTTGAGATTTCGTAATTTTTTGCTGTCCCACCAACAAGAAATTTACATAGGAAAAGCCCCATCAAAAAAAAAATTTGGCAGTAAAATATTTATTTCTCAACCGATTTTCAAAAGTAAAGTAGTTTTATTTACCACTAATAATGCCAGTTCTAATGATATATAACTGATGTACGTATTATTTAAATTGCTCAAGTTACTTTGGCTGAAACAAGCGCCCCAGACAATAGGGTATCGCATTCAGTTGAATAGAATACCTAATTGTTTTCGTATGACTTTGGTATGCCAGGTTGGTTAATAAAAATTCTAAAAAACATGCTGTACAAGCATATGCATATTAAACATATCTAACGAAGGCATTAAACAAGGTGAATCGTACATACGTAGCATCTAAGAGTATCGAGAGAACGTACCGCATTGTGTTGGATAGCACTTTGGCATGCGTTAACGTAATGACGCGTTTACCATTTATGACGTAACAGCAGAATAACTGTGTGATGTCACATTACATGAAACCCTCTGTGTCTGTTAACCTATCTAAGCGAAATTAAATACAGATTGGTATTATATCAGTTAGAGATGAGAGTAATCATTGCTTGGAACGACGATGAGAGTGACCTCCCCTTATAGTTAACTGTGTTTGAATGTTTTTACCATGTTACCTTAAAACTTTCATATAGGTATTAAAGACGAAAATGAGAATTAAAAAAACACAGTCTACATGTCCGCAAAGAAAACAATCACAAGTAATACCATTGCAGAGTATAAGACAACACACAAACAAGCAATATTTGTTTGCTTGTATGGTGTACTGCATTGTCAAGACATTTCTAATTATATATGACGGTCTTTTGTTTTATGGTGTAGGCAGACCACCAATTTTTCCAGGATAGAACCAGTACTGTACACCTCTTGCTATCCGTAAGAATCGACACTTCCTCAAGAAATATAAAAATATCGGAAAGGGAAAGTAGCATTCAAGGAGGACACTCAACCACAAAACACAGAAACAAACACGCAAACAGACAAGCAAGAAGGCAAAAGTAATAATAAATGCAAACAACTTCACAAACACAAAATGGTTGACAATAGGGCTACCGCCTGAAACGGTCAGTGGCAAAGTAGGCCACTGGGGGTTAAACCCGGTTCTAGGGTGCACCCAACCTCACACTTACCCTACTGTCATCCCATTAAAACAGGACAGTGTAAATAAAGAAATCCCCACCATAATCTAATCTCTAACCAACAAGGCAGCAACAATAGGCAATATAAGTAAAACACAAATATACTCGTGTAAATATAATACAAAAAAAACAATAGCCTAGAAAACCACAATGAAGGTACACAATGACTTGTCAGAAGCCAGAGCAACAAGAGAATAAACCATTAATGGCACGACAAGAAAGATCACAAACACGCGTTAATATGGTGTACTGCCTTGTAACGGTCAGTCACACAACTAGTGTACAAACAAACCACACTCTTAATCCATGTCATTCCAAGGCAACGGAACAGTGTAAACAAAGCCATCCCCGAAAGGTAATATCCTGTAACAAATTACTAGGCAGTATTAAAAGCCATTATAAGTATACCACAAAGTTGGTCATGTATATATTAATATATGTTCTATAAAAACTCGCCTAAAAATAACAAAGCAAAGAACGTTTTGAATGTCTTGACAGAAGCCAGCGCAACAAAAGAATACACCATTAAGGGTACGACAATACAAGCTTGAAGACAACAATATAACGTTCAGGATATCGGCAGATTTCTTAAAATGGATGCACTATCTCGCATTAAATGCGTTATACTTTTAATTATAAACATAGTTTTCAAAGCTATATAGTTTGACTAATTAAAATTCTAGCATGCTGTATATTGTGTTTCTAGTATTTCTAGTATATAAGTTTTATGTCATTGTTTTAGGCTTACAGCGCGTCAACAGGTGTAAAAAAAAGTAAATATATATATATATATAAGAACATATTATAATGATTTATAAAGTCTGATTTCTTTCCAGAAATCTAAAACAAGACTAAAGTCTATAGTATCGAAAAACTCTTTCATAGTATTAACATTGTAATATAATTGCCGAATAGGATCAAAGACTACACATTCCAACAAGATTACGGTGCAAAACAGGGTATACATTCTGGTAATTGCTCACCTTGTAATAAGTATGAATGAGTTTAACTTGTATGCCCTATCCTGCAAGGGGCTAGAACAACTTCTCGACGAATGGGTCTACTAGAAGAACGCCATTCCCCGAGTAACGGTTTAATTGAAGGGAGTTTATTGCTCATTGACAAATCCCACGTATTCCTACCTAGCTTGGAAGCCAGCAGAAAATAATAACATTATCAACTATAAGAGAATTGTACTTTTCTAAAAGTTGAAGTACAACTAGGTTATCTCGTTTCATATTACCCAGTGCTTGAAGAGACGATAGGGAATCAGAAGATTACGAAATGGTCATCATCAGATTCCTGAAATATAATTTAGGCGGCTCCTTATGTTGTATTTGTTAACAACAGCTGCTGCAGCTACCTTATCTCTATCTTTACGACCATCCGTGTATATATGTAGGAAGTTACTGTATTTCCATTTAATTTGATTAAATTTGCGTTGAACGAGCGTAGGATCTGTACTGGATTTGTTAATATTACAAAGATCAAAACAAATTGTTGGTGTTTCCAAAGTTCACGTTTGAATGTGTGGTACTTTGTACTAGGTGATCAAATTTAGGTCGATTTCAATGTCTCTTAATTTTGGTTTGATACGAAGACCAAATGGTCGAACGGCCTTCGGTTTTCGATCAACAAGCGGTTCATAATTTGGGCTGAGACGGTATCGAAAGTTGGGTTAGAAGGGTTAGATTGTAATTTAATTATATATTGACGAGTTAATTTGTCCCGTCTATGAGACAGTGATTGTTCAGTAGCTTCAACATATAGACCTTCGGCTGGCGATGTTTGAAACAGGATGAAATCGAGATTGAAACTTTGTTTGACTTGCATTGTTGTAGCGGTGTCTTCATGTCCATGACCTACGCCTATATGTACAGACGACGTACCACAGAAAACATTGTTCGGCTTCATACATGGAAAACATCTATGTTATCAACATCAGAACATCACCTCTACCGATGTTCATTTCCTTATGCATATGCATACCATCTTAGGGATGTCTCATATGTATTTACTATCGGTCTTTTAAATATTGAGTTCTGCTCAACCCGTGGCTAGATGGCACGAACTGTAGCAAGCACTTTTCACTACTGTTCATGAGCAGTCTAAATCAAACCGAGACTGCGATATGTTTCGTATTTATTGTGTTCGATGATTTCCAAATGACTCCTTTCATACCCTTTTATATATATCACAGTAGCGTTGCCTATGCAGTGTGGCGGCGGTAAAACGTCTCCCCGTGCTTGCAGTTAGAACTGTTATTCTTTCCGATCTTTGGAGATGACTGAGCCCGATATTTATAAATATCGGTGGTACATTATCAAATACTTTAGGTTTCTTATTTGAATTTCGAATAGGTGGTTGCATATTCCAGCCTTTAAATGTTTTGAATATTGTTGAATCACCCTTAGGATATGTCGCCTGCCTTTTACTGTTACCTGTGCTACGCAGGATTAATAATCTCTGCTCCCAGCTAAAATTAATTTTATTTATTTCGCTCATTGTTTTCTCGTTTAGAGCATCGCGTTTTGTCATACGCCACTGGTCACTGAATGGTGTGAAAATGCAGCATTGAAGGTTCAATATTCAGCGTCATATGCATACCATCTTCGGGGTGGCTCACATTTATGTACTATTGGCATTTTAAATATTGTGTTCTGCACAACCCAGGGCTAGATCGTGTGAACGGTAGCAAGCACTTTGTTTTCATGAACAGTCTCAATCAAACCGAGACTGCAGTCTTTTTTGTATTTATTGTGTTCGACGATTTCCAAATGTCTCCTTTCATATCTTTTTTATATGCAGTACATTTTATTAATAATTGATTTATATGCATTGCATATTTTAATATATGCAGTGCATACTTTTTAAATATTTTATTTCATATATGCGCATAATACAAATCATAATTTTTTTAAGGGTGGCCACTGCTGAGGTTTTGGATTTTTGCACTTCCGGAAATTTACAATTGTTATATTTCAAAAATTATAATAAAACTGGAAAAAATAACTATACAGTAACAAACAAATGCCCAATAGGGATATTTTAGTGCAAAGAAAATGACTTTTTTTTAGAATTTATTTTTGACCTCACATTTTGTGCCCAAAATTGACAATTTTTAACATAGGCCAAAATGGGGGGTAGGGGTACAAATGATGGTATTTCTCAAAAACCATTTAAGATATTCACTAAATTTAAACTTTATTACAAAGACATGTGTTAGGATATACAGAGACAGCAATAAAAAGTATTTTCCTATTATTTGTTACAGACCTATGCCGTTATATGTCACAGCTCGTCGAAATCTAAAAAGGCAAATTTTTTTCTCAGTTTTTATTGAATATCTTTCTTATATGCACACCGACCCCAAATTTTTATTTTTTCATTCTAAAATTCAGGTATTGTATATATTGTAGACAAAATATCTCAAAAAGTTTACTGCTCCTTTATCATGAAAAAATAATTGATCACAAATTTAAAAATGCAATTTATAGTAAACTGGGTGGGGTAATGACAAGGGATGTAATAATTTTTCAGATGGGGATAAAAATACCACAACCCTTACTTTTTCGTCCTAAAGTATGAACTATTACATTAAAAAAGACGGAAAATCGATACCTGTTCTGCAAACCACACTACACACATATAAGTTGCCATACACAATTTGCAGCTGATTCAAAATTTAAAACCACACTGTGAGAGTGTATTACTAAAGATTAATTTTGCGAAAAAGTTAAATCACCGACCGATCATTATTTTTCCAGAAACTAATTAGTAATATGTTAGTCTTCATAAACAACAGGGAAATTAAAAATTCTTACTGTTCTGATATTCACCAGAGGGCACCCTTAATGGAGAATGCTAGCATATTGGTAATAGGGAACGCCAGTGAAGTGAACTAGGACTGCGTGTCTTGTAGTTTGACATGTTTTCATGTACTGGGTTAAAACTTGTCTTATAACGAATAACGAAAATAAGTTAGTTATATTAAAAATGCTAATAAACCCGCACTATATAGCGTACTTTAAAATATCTCGTTATATTGAACGATATATCACTGTAATGTTTTCAACGTTAGGAGAATAAGCATTGCGCATTGCGCATTGTAACGTATGCAACGTTAGAAGAGCAAGCAAAGCAATGCGAAAGATTTCAGATGTGTGCGTTATTTTCACATTTTAGGGGTTATTTTAACATTTTCGGGCTCGTGAAATTATTGTTTACAATTGAACTCCAAACCGTGATATATTAAACGATAATTCACAGTAAACGATGTTCTATTTCTTAATTTGAAGAAACATTGTATTTGGTATGCCACAAACTCTATAAATGTATAGAAGCATGTTTACCTGTAATCATATGTGTACTATGTGTTTTATTCCTAGATTAAAAAAGAGTATAATATAGCCCCGCGTTGAGGAAAACTCAATATGTAAAATGTGAATAGCACGAAATATTGAGCCATGGCGAAGATGGTATGCATATGACGGTAAACACGGAACCTTCTAAGTGTTATTTGCATATCATGCCATGGCCAGTGTAAACGATGAAATAATGTTTCCCCTTCAATTTGTTCAGTTTTAAGCTATAATTGCACAGGCAACGCTACCGTGATATAAACAAATAGTATGGAAGGAGACATTTGGAATTCGCCGAACACGATCAATATAAAATATATTGCAATCTTAGTTTCATGTAGCCTGTTCGTGATCGGTAATGAAAAATGCTAGCCATCGTTCACACTCCTAAGCCCCGAGCTGAGCAGAACTGAATATTTAAAATGACAAAAGTAGGACATGTTGAGCCATCGCATTACAGTTAAGGAGTAAGTTATTGTTGGGAGCTTAACACATTTAATCCCTGTGTTTTTCTATATCAGACAGATTTTACTATGTTGCCAGCTTTTAAGCATTTTGTTATATTCTTATATCTTTGAATCATAGTTAGCATCGAGCATTTGCTTTATTTCGGTTTAAAATGCTATTCCAAAATGCTTTCCTTTTCAAGAATTGGTCATGTAAGAGGTTTCTCAAGTATTTCAAGTTTGTGTGTTTTAATGAAACCTTTATATTGTTGATAAACGTCTTCGGCATCTGTTTTCGAAAGGTCCTAAGTATAGATTACCTTCAACTATCGATTTTAATGCCTGTCGTGCCCAGATCGCCTAATTCATTAGTATAAAATGGTTTCGTAGAGTACATACGCACCCATACTCTCTTTCTTCTTGAAAAAAGTAAACTTTTAAAATTATGGATACACGTGTTAACTTTTATAATGCCAACGCCTCTTTACTTCCTCCGCGACCTATGTTGTTCTGTCGTAATATATAGGGTATATTCGTAATTTAATTCAAGAATTTAATAATAAATTTGTTTTAGTTACTGCTGATAAGGCAGCTAATAAGGTAATTATTGTTTGACGCCTACATTATGTCAATGTTTTATCTCCGGAACTCGGTAGCACTAATTTGTATACTTCAGTTCATTCTACAGAAGATAATGTTGTTTCCACTCATATCACTTTGTGCACTACTTTCAAGGCTGAGGTAGACGTAAAACAGAACAAACTGCCAACTATATACTGGATTCCTACATTACATAAAAATCCCTATAAGGCCCGCTTTATTTCGAATTTTAGTGCCTGCACCATCACAAACATCTCTTAACTTTTATGTTTTTGTCTTACTGCCGTTAAATATCACGTTAAACAATACTGTGATAAAACTTATCAAAACTTTGGGATTAATTTGTTTTGGTCTATTACAAACTCAAGAGACGTTCTTGATAACATTTTCAATAAAGGTCAAGTTTCATCTATTAGCACTTATGACTTCACTACACAATATACAACCTTACCACATCACCTCATCACCTTATCAAAGTCAAGCTTCTTGCTCTTTTTCACTACTGCAATACTATTAAAGAGTTTTGGAATGCAAGGTTGCTTTATCAACTTGCATTCATAGTCATTGCTTTTCGCGCCTCCTCATCGCCATCTGGCGGATAACCTACATTTGTTCTCATAAATCGAGGCTTCAACATACATGCTGATCTATGCTAGAAGATATAAGTCAAATAAACAGGTCGAGAAACTCTACGAAAATCTCATTATGTATGAGTTGTGGGCGAATTTGTTTTTAAGCTAGGCTGTTGTAAACGATAAGCAAAATAATCTGCCTTCTATGTCCTGGATTCCTAAATTACATAGTTTGTTTCTCTGTTTTGTGGTTGACTGTCCTCCTTGAATGCTACTTTTTCTGTCCGATCTTTTTATATGTCTTCGCTTGACAGTGTTATGTTCGCGCAAAGAGCCCAAATTAGACGAGATTTCCGTGGGAAGAGTGTATGTGTAATTGTATATAGAAACAACTATTTCAAAAGGGTTTTAGTGATTCACGATGTCAGTGAATTATTATTAATGAAAAGATGAAATAAAGAAACATGTTTAGACATTTGACATCACTGGATTGTTATTCTGTTGGAATATAATATATATAGAAATCTTGTTATCATTATACATTCTGTATGTAAGATTGGAATTGATCAACACTGTCATAGATTGTAGATTTCAAGGTCTAGTTGTGCAAGAACGTTAACATGTGTCTCTACACAATGTAAAAAAGCGTGTTTTCACTGATCGCATTTGTTTTATTTTACTATAACATCAATCAGTTTCTGTCTCAGTCAACGCTGACATATTTAACAACATGACGTATTCCAAAATGGTCACATCACTGACCCTCGTCATAACGTCATCTAATTTGGAAAGCCGGTGTTTCAAGCTCCTGATTATTTGTATTCATTCTTAATGACAAATGTTTAAACCGAGTTGCATTTTGTTTCATGTTTATTTTTATTTGCACGCATATTTAAAAAAAATGTTTTTATGTCAATTTTCAAAAATATATTATGGATTCTATTCATTTTCAGTTTGGTGAATTCGGGAACTGTACTTACAAACACATTTAATGTTTTGTTTGTAAACATGTATTTCGAAATCGACTAAATCATGAAACTGCATATGGCTGGCATTTTAACCTACTTCGTCCAGCTAGGTTCTGTTCCGTTTGTTGTTGTTGTTTTTTTTATCAAAAGTATGGCCACTTTTGCCCTTGTATTTACTTATAGTCAATTTCAATTCTTTCTTGTATTTCCTTTTGTATTTTTTTAGTAAATACTACAGTAAAGTTTTTTTTCAATCATAGGGAAGTTGAATCAAGGGGTAATGTCTCTTGTTAAGTTATGTGTCCCTGCAGCAGAAGGCGTTTTGTAGGTTACGCCACTGAACTTGGACACTTTCAAAACCAGTTGCATCAGACTGGACCCATCAGTTATCTAGCCTTTGATTTTTTAAAAAAATATGTAAGATACATGTCAAGTATATACAGTGTGTCTATGTAAGATACCTGTCTGGAATATACAGTGTGTCTATGTAATGTTTTCCAGTAGGCCTTAGACTATTCAAGCCAGTAGAGTGATACAGGCGGTCTCTCTTGTGCATCGTGTTCCCAGAAGACGTGTGACACTATGTCACCAGGCCATTAATAAATAACAAGTCCAGACTCTTAAATACATGTTTTTAATAATCTTTAAAGCTACCCCATTTTAATGTCTGATCGTATAGTGGTATATTAATTCTATCAGATCTCACACAATCAATCTCTACATCCTTTAGATTCTACTCTAACAACCTTTCTCTCTGCTTCTAAACACACCAGTATATACCTGCACGCACGTGCAAGCCGCCCATTGGTTGTTTACACAGTTATTCAATAGGTCGTAATAAAGTATCCCCGCCTACGATATATCTCTGTAATCTACTACAATACTGCTATTAAAGAGAGCTATCACAAATTGTAGAATATTAGGTAAATTACTATTAACTGCGATATACTTCTACCACTTGTTATTAAACTATTATCTTTACTTATTAAAGGTTCTGGTAGTGTTGCAAATTCCTTCCATATTTAATTTGAAATGTTATAATGAAATCTAACAGTTCTAATCAAGTTCTTCGACTGAAATGTAATATTAAATGTTTGTGCCATTAGTCACTGTATAACATATAAATGAATCCAGTTACACATAGAAGAAAGAATGCAGTTCAAATCCACGGTAAATGTAAATGCTACGGCACAAACGTTAACCACAATAATAACTGCAAAGCGTCTTAATATATGGCCACGTCCATTGCCATCGTTGTCCCGTTATCTTCATGGATTGTCCAGTTGGGCTCCACCAAACGTTCAACCATCGGCCCTCAGAAGAACGTGTTCCATGGCATCGTCCAATAATGTTTGTCGTACCATTTTAGATAACCGAAAGTCCCTTTAAAGTTGTATGCAGAGAGTTTATTAATCTGTCCAGGTTAATCTACTCCGTAGGATATCAGCAGTAAATTCTCTATAGGTAATTCCGAACACCTGTTGTTGATAACGTTCCAATTAGCTATAAGTAAACGATTAGCGTCTATTAGCGTCTAGCAGTTCTTCTACTGTAACTCACTAATTGACTACAGCAAAGATATAGGTTTACTGTTTTCCAAAAAACAATTCCTATTAATTTCCGACAGGTTCATATTTACACACATTGGTGTAAATACTTGAATAATGTAAAAGTTATGTATGTATGGGGTAGCATTCGGGACTAAACCACTGTTAGTTCGTCTAAATTACACATGTTCTATTTACAACAAGTCTAGATTTCAGTTTTTGACTGATGTCACCAGTTTATATAACACCAGTATATATAAGTATATATATTAGTATACAATGTTCACAATTACATAAGCTTTATATATATAGCTAGTCTTTAGTATTACATGTGTGTCCACATTTCTACATATATCGATATATCCGGATATTTACAGATACCGTTCGTGAAGTTCAGACGGTATGTTATGTCCATTGGCTTATCACGTGATGAAAGGGTTGCTGACCCCTTTTCAGCAAAAAATGCTGCCCGGAAATCTGAGCCGGCATCGAATCCCCTCGGTCTTCTCTGAGAGTTCACCGTATACTCACATAAAACTTTTGGCAGAACAGAGTTTTTAGACTGTTACCCACTGTGAACAGAGCTATTAAGGCAATTGTCCCAAATAAAAATCCCCAATTTCAAAAGGTGGAGTTTTCAATTCCCCAATATGGTGTTGCATTTGAATGACTGTATTGTTATTTGGAAGTTTAAGAGAAGAGGGTTCACTGTTCAATCTGCTTTATGTTTGCATGACGTATTAGAACTTAATACTCAAATAGTATTACTCTCAACTTTTTATGAACCATACAGAAATATGATTCTTAACTTAAAATTCAAACAACACATATGTTTGAAGCCTAAAGCAACCCACTAATTTAAACAACACATATGTTTGAAGCCTAAAGCAACCCACTAATCGCTTTGATAGCTGCTACTATCTTATTTCTTTTCTCACTTTTTGTCTGTCTGTCGTATTTTTTTCGTGAGAAACGCGTCTTGCGTGAGATTACAGAAATCTCATTTCCCTTTTTATCTGGCTCATCTGAACTAATTGACATGTTATCGGAATCTGACTCCCTCATTTTGGTTGCACCTGATGAAAATGAGATGGGTGTTTCCATTTTAACAATCTCCTTATCATCTGACGAAAGAGAAGGAGGTGTGATGGAAACACGTGTCAAATTAGGAACATTGGTGTCAGAATTAGAGTTTTCATGAGCTAAGTTATGTGCGTGCTTACTTTGTGCACGTATTCGTTTGCGTAATTCCATCAAAGGAATGTCGGATTTACTGTCAGAATTATTACGTTCTTGACGGTAATGTTTGACCAATTTAGACCTGTTCGAATTCAGTGCATTAACTTGATAGGTGTTATCATTGATGTCAGGGTCATAACCCTCGGCATCCTCAGGTACAGCATCTAAGGGCAAACGAGATAATATATCTGCGACACTGTTGGTCACCCCTGGGATGAACTCCAACTTGCAGTCATAGCCGGCAATACCGAGAGCCCACATTTGAATTTTCTTATTTTGCATAGTGGAATCTAACAGATATTTCAATGGAAGGTGATCTGACCTAATTATGAAGGTTGCCCCAGGTAAAAAGTGAACTAACGTCTGCAAGGCGTAATGAATCACAAAAGCTTCTTTCTCTATAGTAGACCAACGACAATGGGTATCACTCAACTTGTGAGACAAAAAGTGAATGGGTTTTTCATTTTTTATACCAGGAACAGCCTCAGTTTGTTCATCAACTGGCTGTGTCAAGCAAGCTCCTATGCAATTGTTACTTGCATCCGTATCAAAGATATAAGGTTGTCCTGGGTCAGGGTAATCTAACATTGGTAATATTGCTAAACTGTTCTTGAAACTTTCGAAAGCCTCCTGACAGTCAGAGTCCCACTTAAATTTAGCATATTTTCTTGTGAGAATTATGATTGTTTGTGCTATTTCCGAAAACTTGGAATAAATCGACGATAATAACTGCACATACCAATAAAGCTGCGTACCTCTTTTGCACAGGTAGGCGCAGGTAATGCGTTTATGACTTCCACTTTCTTTGGATAAGGTTTAATTCCGTCTTTATTGGTAACAAAGCCTAAATACTCAGTCCCAGCTTTTAGACAATTACATTTCTTTAACTTCAATTTTAAACGATGTTGCCTTAACCGTTGAAATACTGTTTCAATGTGAGCCAAATGTTCTTCAAGTGTAGAACTGAATATCAAGATGTCATCAAGATAAGTAGTTGTGAAACTGTCTAACCCAGCAAGAACATGTGATCTAAGTTCTTGAAATACAGCTGGTGCATTGGTTAATCCAAAAGGCATGACATTGAACTGAAATAGCCCTCTGTGACATGCAAAAGCTGTCTTGTTAACGTCATCTTCGTTCATGGCTACTTGCCAATAACCTGATTTGAGGTCTAGTAAGAAGTATTTTGCTTTTCCTAAAAGGGCCAATAGATCGTCTACTAATGGCAAAGGGTAGGACTTTGTTTTTTTAATTTTATTTAAGGCCCTAAAATCTACACCAAATCGTTTAGACCCATCCTTTTTATCTACAATGACCACAGGGAAACTCCACGGAGATTTTGATCTGGAAATAATATTTGCATCTAACATTTCTTCTATTGCCTGATCAACTATTTTTCGGTTGTTTATCGGTGTTCTATAGGGTCTTAGTTTAATTGGTTTATGGTCGCCTGTGTCAATTTTCATTTTGACTGTTTCAGTGTGACTTAAATCAGTATCCTTCTGTGCAAACAGATCAGCATTTTGTACTAGTATTTTAATTAATTGTGCCTTAAATTCGTGGGGAGCATCAACGCCATCACGTTCACTTTGATCCTTTAGATCACCATTTTGATCCTTAGTTACACTAGAAATTTGTTGATTTTGAATTAATTCTATTTTAGCTACCGCGCAACCCTTCCTTAAGGTAAATATTTTGTTTTTGGTCTTTGTTATCACAATAGGAACAATTTTATCTCTTTTTACTTTTGAAACTGAATTTGCAACTAATAAACCTGATTCATAGCTTAGAAAACCACGTTCAACTGCTGAAACTTGGTAAGTTTGACCATTTGTTTGAAAATTAGGACTTTTCCTAACTCGACAATTAGGTGGAAGTTTATTTTTAGACTTCAATCGAATTATCGATGAAATGTGAATATCTTCCTGAAGTGGTACATATTTACCAGCGACCCTAATACACCCAAGGTTATAGTAAATACGAATACCATTATTAAGCAACCAGTCTTTTCCTATTATTATTCTCCTATTCATGCCCCTGACTACGTAAAAGTTATGACTCATTTTGATACCCCCTATCTCGAAAATGATTTCTGTGCTCCCATCGCAAGTAAGCGGTTCACCAGTAACAGACTGTAAGTAAGCTTTGCGAGTTGTATCTAATTTTGGTTTTAGTTTAAATTTGTCATAAACGTCTCGATGAATTAATGACACGTCATTTCCGGTGTCAATTAACGCCCTAAGTTTTTGTGTCTGGATCCTTAACAAACAAGAATTTGGGTTTGATGTTAATGCAATATTAAATGTGGGTTTGCTTCTAATTCTCCTCCCACCGGCTTCTACATGCGAGGAGCGGAATCTTTTAACTGACCCTTAGCCGGTCTACCTTGCTGTCCGTTCGACCAATTTGTCTCATTTTGACATTCACTGGCAAAGTGACCTATTTCTTGGCACTGCCAGCACACTAACCGTGTACGGTCGATCGGCCTACGACGTGGTTTATTTTCAGTAATAGCACTTTCTTCCCGTTTTTTCTTTCGACACTGGTCCACTACTTTACCATTCTTATGACAATAAGAACATTTTTGCCTCCTTAAATGGTCAACTTCCATGGACTGTTCATGTGTCGGTTCATCATTCTGATAATGATGACCTGTCCTTAACTGAAACCTCGTTCTAAGGTTCTGTTCTGCTGTTGCAGTAGCAATTGCATCTTGCAACGTTTTTGGGTTTGTTCGCATGACTCGAAGTTTCATTCCATCGTCATGGAGATCATCGATAAAATACCCTATCAATTGTCTATCCCTAACGTCTTGGGCCTGACCTGCAAAGGCGTCATTACCTAATGCAATAAGACGTTCGGCATATACCTGAATTGTTTCATTACGTTTTTGAAGAACTTTGCGTAATAACAAAAGTGCATGTTGTGGGTCAACAACTTCAGCGAAACGAGCTTAAAGTTCTGCTTTAACTTGTGCCCATGTGTGTGTAGGGTTTGCATCCATATACCATTTCAAGAAATCACTTACGGGACCCTTACTTGCCTGATAAGCAACCAATTTATTACTGTAATTTGCCATGCCAACCAACAAAGTGTATTTCTCAATACTTTTTATCCAATCCTTAAATAATTTGCTTTTCCCCTCAAATGGCGTAATGACTTTGGCTACACCCTGAGCCCCCATGGTTGTTGTTAACCCCGTAAGCTGGTCACCCATTACCTTAAACATATTTGCAAACTCTGCCTGTTCAGCCATAGTTATTCGAGTAATACAGTAAAGCTACTCACGGTGGTCGAATATTCCTCCAGTTCTTCTTGCACGTATTGAACAATTGTCACCAACCGTCAACAAAGTTCATTTATGTCCACCGCATGTTCGGAAGCTGCCCACAACACCAAGTTCAAAGTGTTAATTATGTCTCATTAACACATAATCCTGATCACGATAGCTCCAAATGAAGTATTGTGACACTATGTCACCAGGCCATTAATAAATAACAAGTCCAGACTCTTAAATATACGTTTTTAATAATCTTTAAAACTACCCCATTTTAATGTCTGATCGTATAGTGGTATATTAATTCTATCAGATCTCAAACAATCAATCTCTACATCCTTTAGATTCTACTCTAACAACCTTTAAACAGTTATTCAATAGATCGTAATAAAGTATCCCCGCCTACGATATATCTCAGTAATCTACTACAATACTGCTATTAAAGAGAGCTATCACAAATTGTAGAATATTAGGTAAATTACTATTAACTGCGATATACTTCTACCACTTGTTATTAAACTATTATCTTTACTTATTAAAGGTTCTGGTAGTGTTACAGACTTCTTAATACACGCCACTCTGTAAATGACATAGTATTAGACATGGAGGTCATCGTGAGTGACAGCTTGGCCATACAACACAAATCTGTCTATCCATAAGCAATTTCATAAAATAATATTGGGCTAAATCTTTGTCAAATTTATGGAAATTTTAAATGTCCAGCAATCTTGCAAATATTCAAACAGTCTTAACGTTTCCTATCAAACCTTGCATTCTCAGTACTTTCAGTACTTTGCTTTACTAACGGCAGTTTAGACAATTACACTATGTGGACTTGCCAAGAAATTTGTGAAGCACTCATCTTTCTATTAAATAATATTTTCGTGAGGAGCGACCATTTATAGACAATTTGTGCACCCCTTGTCGCAGATTTATTTTAATATCGCTATGAAAGAGATTTCATGTTGAGTCTTTCACCACACACCCGCGAAAATATTAGGCCTTTAATGTATCTAGATGACATATTTAATATTGACAACCCTTTCTCTTCTACCGTGGTTAATAATATATACCGTAAAGAACTTCAACTTAACAAAGCTAAAATTTCTGACACAAACGCTTCGTTCTTGATATACATCTCTCCATAGAGATTATAAGACTCTTTCATGGGTATTCGGTGAAGATAGGGAAATTCAACCCGAGGAATACGTGTTTTTTATTTGAACCGAGGCTCTGCCGAGTTTCCGATTAAAACTCCCTTTTTATTTGAACCGAGGCTCTGCCAAGGTTCCGATTAAAACTCCCTATCTGAACCGATTACCCATGATAGACTCTTTTTCTTGCATATCAGAGACATGTTGTGTGTTTACGCCGCCAGTTACTAAAGTGTTGCATGTTTTCCTGCGTACCGGATGTTGGTGCGTGTGACTTTTATCTCGACCCTAGGGTGAGATGGAAATATCTAGCCCCGGTAACATGACGGATTTCCTTGTCCGGTATGCAAGAACAGTCTTTCCATTCCCAATGTACAATTTGGATAGCCTTTTCCGGTATGCAAGAAACTAATAGTCGTACAGGAAGTAAATCACCGTGGTCGATAAGGAGTTCCCAAATATATAATCCCCTCACCGTTTTTGTGATAAAATGCATTTTTGAGTATTTAAGGCCCGTTGTTTTTTTGTGGCTGAAATGACTTTATTGACTTTTTTGTGAGAGCTAAGAATCATTTGCATGGTTGTATGATATTTTATTTATCAACTTGAAAGTTTTGAATGTGAAAGTAGAACACATGTAAGAGGTGCTGAATGAATGCAGTTTGTTCAAGGTGTCAGCAAAGATCAGAATTTTATTTTCTTATATGCCACATGACCCCTACTATTCTCAGCAGTTTTCTAGAGAGGAGGAACTCATGATTAAGAATATATAAGTGAATTTTAGTTTGAACTTCATTTTGAAAAATGGCTAACTAGAAAGCTTGGAAAATATTGTACAGGACTCAATGGTTTTCGTTTTACTTCCGGTACACCTATATTCATGACATGTTATGCTCTCTGATAAATTACGAAACACAGTTACATTTTAATATACTAGTAGTTTGTTTCTCATGTTAAACTTATTTTCTAAAAAAACAACACGTAAATCAGGTAGACTAGCCGACCGACGCTATAATGTCTGATCATATTACACTACTCCATTACACCTACTCCATTACGATAAATGTGGCCCAGTGGATAGCGCGGTGACTTGAAATCCGGAGGACCCGGCGTCAAGCCTCACCGGCGCCACTCAGTATGTCGTTGTGTTCTTGGGTAAAATACTTGCCCATTACCTACTCTCCACGCAGAACCAAATGAATATAGGCAGGTTCCTCGATGGATTCATATGTATTCTTTTTGAGGCAGGTCTAAATAACCTATGTTGTGTTAATGGGCCTTTAAACAACTTGCAATTCAATGCAATTACGAGTTTTGATAAATACAACACAGTTAAAAGTGATCCCTCTACGTCAGCCGCGACAAACAGGCCCGACATACATTGCAAAAATTGGCTTTTTATCAGTTATGGCAGATTTTATTTCAAGTTATATAGTTGAACAGTTTAAAGTCATAATGCGAAACGTGTCAACCATCCTCTGCTGTGCGTCTGGAATCGTCCCTGAAAGAAATAAGAATGAAAAAAAAGCAAAGTTTTACGCTAGCGTAAAATATCTGCTGAGAAGAAATAGCATCTATCTGGGTAGAGACTGGACACGAAGTTTAACATAATAACATATCAAGTCACGGGTGTTAAAACAATATTGATCAAAAAAATAATGTTGACGTAAACACGCCACGACCAATTTTTTTCTTACCAGACACATTCTTCCCGAGTTTTACCATCAGTTGTTCCTACCAAACATTTTAAATCAATGTGGCGACCTCGCTTCTCTCTGTTCAAATACCTTGTCGCTTCTCTCTGTTCAAATACCTTGATTTGCCTTACATACTGATTACAATTCAACTTTGGACCACGACGTGCTAGAAGTACACATCAGCACAGAACAGGTGTTGACATGTAAGGGATGCGTGTGCGTTAGCGTGTGCATTACAGCAGAAGTTTCACTGCTACGATGTGCAATTATAAGATTGCGTTATCAAAGTGAAAATCTCAAAGAAATTGTTCATTGCTACCTTACCATTACATGTGCAATTATGAAAACCATATAGGCAGCGAATATACCCATCGACTAATGTATAACATGGCGGTATTTACGAGAATACCGCATTATAAATGGGTATTATTCAATAAAAGGTATTATTCCATTAAAATACAGATTTGCACTTATTCCATTCCAATACTTGCGTTTCGTTCAGTTTCATTATGCTCCGTAAAATATCCCGGACGTGAAGATCCCGGAAATATTGACGCATTCTACACTTTAGTAGACTGCTCTACGAAAACGTCATTTGAGGCAATAAAACGGCAAGCTTTGAACATTGAAGTTATTATTATTATTGAGCTGAAGTTATTGTCCAGACGCAAAAAAGTTTGACTACCGATAGACGACTGACGACGGACAAGGTGAAACGATGTGAAACGAAATAATACAATAAATAAAAGAGCACATAGGATTTTTTGTTTTTATTTCATGATTTTAATTGTCCACTTCAAATTATAAAAATGATTAAAATATATATCTATTACATTTTAAAAGTATAATAGTGAATTTGCCTTTCTTAAAAGCAGAGTGGCCACAGAAATCTCAATATAAAATTCCCTGATTTTTGGACGATGCCCTCAGGCAACCGTCCTACGTAGTGGGAATTCTGGCGCACAAAAAAGTTCTACTAGAAACCAAAGAGCACCAGATTACAGAGCGATAAATGTAGTACCATTTTCAAGGCTGTGAATGGGCAAAAGATCCGTATATTGATAACATATATTGATAAATATGTAATCGTTGGTCAACATTAAGTGATTTTAACTTAGGTTTAAGTAATACGCTGTTTTTGAAGGCATTTGATCCTGTACAAATTAATGCGCATATGCCTTATAATGTAAACAAGTGTCTAGGTTTACCACCATTAATTACATGAAAGCCTCCGAAACAAGTGTCTAGGTTTACCACGACTAATTACATGTAAGCCTCCGAGATGTAGAGGTGTAGTCGAACCTAGGTCGATGGTAAGATGCGATGGTCGATGGTAAGATGCGATGGTCGATGGTCCATCGCATCTTACCATGGTCGATGGTCCATCGCAGCTTACCATCGACCATCGTATCTTACCATCGCATCTTACCATCGACCATCGCATCTTATCATCGACCATCGCATCTTAACATCGCATCTTACCATCGACCATCGCATCTTACCATCGCATCTTACCATCGACCATCGCATCTTACCATCGACCATCGCATCTTACCATCGACCATTGCATCTTACCATCGACCATCGACCTAGGTCAATGCTCGATGGTAAGATGCGATGGTAACATGGCCCTAACAGGACACCGTTGTAAATCTCTATGTACAGTTGTTAACACCTCAATTACACATGATTGCATAATGACTTATGGATGTTATATTTAAGAAATAGAACATCGTTTACTGTGAATTATCGTTTAATATATCACGGTTTGGAGTTCAATTGTAATCACTAATTTCACGAGCCCGAAGGGCGAGTGAAATTATTGTTTACAATTGAACGACAAACCGTGATATATTATAGATAATTCACCGTAAACGATGTTCTATTTCTATTCTAATACCCCTAAAATGTGAAAATAACGCACACCTCTGAAATCTTTCGCATTGCTTTGCTTACTCTCCTAACGTTGCATACGTTACAATGCGCAATGCGCAATGCGCAATGCTTATTCTCCTAACGTTGCAAAAATTACAGTGATTTATCGTTCAATATAACGAGATATTTTAAACTAGGCTATATAGTGCGGGTGTATTAGAATGTGATATAATATTTACTTGCCGTTTTCATATATATATACATGTTTAATTACTGCACTGGTACCATGTTATACATTGTAGCTACCATGTTATACTTTGTATTTGTATCCTCACGGGCTTTATAGCCTATTGGAAACTTGAAATAAAAGTATCTATCTATAAACTTGGATGACTTCATCCCGGATATTCATCCCAGGTATAAACCACACGTTTCTTTTCGCTTGCGGGATTTCCTTTTATATAATACTAATATAATACTTATGTGATTAAAAAGCTTAATAAAGACATAACTATAACAATAGGTTCCGTTTCGCTCGCGGGATTTCCTGTTTGCTTCCGACTAAACTACACCTCTTTCATCATAATTTTCATAATTGGACTTAATACAGAATATTGATATAGTAATATCATGTTTAATTAATGAGCAAATAATAATTATGTCCCTAAACAACCTTATTAAGCCCAAAATATACTAAACACATTCCTTTTCGCTCGCGGGAATTCCTTTTTGCTTCTTTTCGCTTAAACATTTCTTTTCGCCGTTTATACCAACCGGGAAAACTTCCCATTTTTATTCGATTTTGTGGTTGTATGTATAAGAAGCGTATTAATAAGTTTTACTGGATCACTAATGCACATTTTCGAAATTTCGACTATATGCTTACACATTGTGAGCAATGAAAACAGTCAATCAATGAAAACAGCTGTACCCTTGACCTGTTTAGTAAACAAACAAGAACTTTCTTACATGTCTTGTGACACCACCTTTTCTGGTGATTTTTCAAGTGGAAAATTAGTTTTCTATACGAACATTACACTGCTGAATTATCCATACTTGAGTTGAATTTGCATCAAATCATTAATATGTGACACTTTAACATTGGTGTCTATGGGGAAAATAATTAGTGGTATAATAACTCTACATGAGGTTGGGAGTAAAAGTCGTCCCTTACATTCCGAAATATAATGAAAACAGCCATTGCGTACTACGAAGAATACCGAAAGTAGCAATTAATAGTGAGTAACGACTCTAATATTATAAAGATTATCTTTATAGTATCAGTTTATGAAGGATGTATATAACGACAAACGATCATGTTTATTAATTTATTTATATGATATATTGGGTCGATCATAATTTTTTGTTGTTGGTTTGCTGTTTCCATACCTACCCACAACCTTTTATAGCAATTTGGTAACATAATTTTTTTAATACTATTTGTAGTATATTTTTCTTTAATTTCTTAAGGTTTATACATTCTTTGGCAAAACAAAAATCACCTACATACCTACCCACCCACTTATAAAATCCTTGGTCGGGAAACAGCAAATAAATATATGTTTAAGGATGGCCTTAGAACAATTAGCATGCATACACGTAATAGATATATCAGATATAAACAGAATCCGTGCGTACGTACATTTGAAGAGTAAGTAATTCGATTACCATGATATTAAATTGAACTTTTATCACATTACATCATGGTAACTATTAAAGGCCGTTCATAAAGTAGAATAGATTATATAACTATGTACCACAGACATCTCTTTATCAATCCATACACTTATTTTCATCAATTCAATTCATATAATATTTTATTAGGCATAACATTTACATGTTTATTGCCTAAACTATGTTTATTGCCAAAACTTACACAATATTTCAGAGAAGAGTACAAACATACTTCATGAATGAATACATATATTACAGTGGACTAGTTATAATTATTACGTTCTATCAATGGCATTTTCCCCATTTTATTACCATTATCAATATTGTGTTTAAAAAGTATTTATATTTAAGGAATTTAAAACTATATATAGTAACTCTAACTACCGATACATCAGACTACACTTATTTATTTATTTATACTTATCCTAATTCAATGAACTTTGTTTTGTTTTAGCCATATCGACACCGAAAACGTCTTTGCAGAAATGCTATTTTTCAGACATTCAATGGGCGATAACTCTGTCATGCATGATTGAATCTGATTTGGTTTCGAATGGAATCGAGATCTCATGTATACGTATGTTGTGACCAACTTTCTTTGACATTTTCAGTTTACAATTATTTCCTTTAGACACTTATAAAATTTGAATATTTCTATATAACTTCAATTTTTATCCCCAGCCGATTAGGTGGAGGGATATACAATTGACGTTGTCCGTCTGTCCTTCCCCATAACTCTGGTTAATGCCTCATCCGATTGCAATAATATTTTGCACAAATGTTCATCACCTTAGTACGCAAACCCGTTTTTTTCGGAATCAATACTTTCTGAGTGGCACCGTCCATCAGCACTTTCAGTGCTTTGATTATATAACCCAGCAATGGGTTTCCCTAAATATATGGACAATCTTCATCAAATACCACACATATGGGCATATATATATAGATTTATTCTGCATTTACATTTGTTTCTCTATTTCATATAAAACCATTTAAGCATTTAAGATTAAATTATTTTCATAGAGAATTATATTTTTTTTATCGTTAAACTGTTATTTCTTTCTGCATGAAGAGTGTCAATTACATGTTCAACATTTTTGTTTTGTGTTTAAGGTGGTGCAGAATTAAAATGCCATGACTTTTCCCTGATTTCTGCATTTTTTTTTAAATTCTTTAATTTGCTGATTTGTTCATGCAGCGATTTTGTGTGTGGCCATTTTCCCTTTTTTCCAGAGTCCGTGGCCACCCTGTTAAAGGGACACATGGCAATCTTGATACGTATAAAACTCCTGGGTCTCCCATTAGTTTTCCAACATCTTTTGCATATCAGTAATAATATGTGTTTGATTAGTTCAAAGTAAAATGTTTTAGCATAATTAGTAATTGTTAATTAAATGCATTTTACATTATTAATATTGCTAAACCAAGGATCCTTGGTTAAACCTGTAGTATCAATGTATCTCTTACCTCACTAATAGAAGCTTGCACTCTATGTATAGACTCCAATGACACACAGTATTACATGTACCGATAGATCAAATTCTTACATCAGCCTAAAATAAAAATGATTAAAATAAGAAGTTCAACTGTTTTACTGTAAAGTTGCGCGCTCCACTTTCGAGGCCTTGTCTATTTATTGGGCACCTACGTTGAAAAAGGGGCATATTTATTCCGTAAAATATCATGTAAATATGTATATGCTAACGTTTAAATAGTATTACTTAAAGTCTTAAACAGGTTTATTTGACTAATATGTGCGTGTGAAGTTTAATTCTAATCTGCCCAGTGGTAACACATAAGATTTCTAACAAAATGTACCCAAGTTAAAAAAAGGGGCATAACTGTGCCAAAATAGGTTTCAGAGTTGTACAACTTTTGCATGGAATGTTATTCATTCTTACCAAATACATGTGTGCAATTTCATTCCAATCTGTGCAGTAGTTAAATAGATAAAAGTAAACTACACTTACATTTTGCTTAAGTAAAAAAGGGGCATAACTGTGTCAACATACGTTGCAGAGTTATGTGACTTTTGCGTGGCATGCTATTTACTGATACCGAATACAGGTGTGAAGTTTCGTTTCAACCTATCCAGTAATTAAACAGTTTATTTTAACATTAACATTTTAACATTTTATTTCAAATATCAAGTGTACATGATTATAATTTAGACGTCATACAGTATGTCGATGTTATTTGTATGACCTCGTACAATACAGATATTACTTTTAACAGTACCTCTCTGCTCACGCTATTGCGAATTTGATCATATAGCGAATGGTTATACAATATATATACCATAAAGCTAAATTTCTGCTTAATATTAAACCTATAATTACATGTAAGATATCCTGAATTACATTCCATCTTTTTTCTATATTTTTTTAAATAGTTTATTACCATTTGCTAATGAGTACATGTGTATTGAGAACAGTTCAACATGTCTAAACCGTTTAACTTGTTATAAATTGGAAGACATTTTTAAAGTTTGCAAGAATATATACTTTATATAGATAATTAGGAATAAATAAATAAAATGTGTACCATAGCTGTAATGGTTTTCCTTTGTTCTTGCTTATGATATATTTTTCATAAACCTGAAGATCTGAACCTAAGCCGTGCTATAAATGCCGGTATATTTCAGCCGTGCTTTAAATGACAGATTCGGCAGTTATACCATGGCCTACTCCATTGTACACGCGCATAGTTGTAAGTTTACACACAACCTGTCAGTCAAAATGTCAATTACCGGCAATTTCTAAGGTACAAAACATTTATAGCATACTTTTCTCGTATGCGATTTATACTGCACTCTCGGGACTGCGGCCCTCGAGAAGCAGTATAAATCGCATATACTCGAAAAGGTATGCTATAAATATTATATTGTCAATGTCACTTAGTGCCTAGAATAATATCCTCTGGTTTAATTTCTACCAAATTATTGCATTTTTCCTTCAAATGAACTAAAAGCTCTGTAAAAGAATATTTCTGGAAAAGATGCAGTCATACAGTAAAAATAAATGTAAAATAACTTTCTTTAGAAATTTACCCCAAAAGATAACGGTTCGTTTTCAGGCATTCCACATTGATATAATCTTGCACTTGTAAAAATAATTCTATATAAAATTTTGAATTGCAAAGATTGGAGAGAATTATGTATCTTCTACTGTCAGAACTAAATATGTATTCATAGACGTATTTCAGTCCTACGATTATCAGTTTACATACTCATTTATCACAATTTGACTAGGTATAAAACAGGGGCATAACTTTGTCAAAATAGGTTACAGAGTTATGTTATTTGTGTATATAGTATGTTGTCTATTTTATTATTTACCTAATAATGTATGATGTCTCATATTCTACTGGTAAGCCAATTCTGATTGTAGACCGAGCTGAACTGAGAAGAAAGTGATGATTCAGCATTCATTTGCATATTTATTACTCTAGTTAATGTATAATGCTATTTATATCATGGTTTTCATGGTCAACGGAATTTAAAACAACATACATGCCAAAACAATGTGAATCAATACTTAATAAATAGTTTTAACGGTAACATTGCTTAAGCAGGTGCCAAGCTAGCATTATGAACCATGAGTATACAAAATCAAATACAATGAGTGCAACTTTTATCTTGCTTATTGCGTTCATCAATAGCCATTGAAGCAGGATGTTGATATTCCATTGTTGCCATGTAAAGTCGTGCTGGGACAGTCAATTGTTGAAGGGACAGCTCTGACACATGCAGTGTAGGGACAGCTCTGACAAATGCAATTTAGAGACAGCTCTGACACAAGCAGTGTAATAGCAGCTCTGACACATGCAGTGTACAGACAGCTCTGACACATACAGTGTAGGGAAAGCTCTGCGACATGCAATGTAGAGACAGCTCTGACACATGCAGCGTAGGGGCAGCTCTGACACATGCATTGTAGGGGCAGCTCTGACACATGCAGTGTAGGGACAGCTCTGACACATGCAGTGTAGGGACAGCTCTGACACATCCAATGTCAATGTAGAGACAGTTCTGACACATGTAATGTCAAAGTAGAGACAGCTCTGACACATGCAGTTTAGGGACAGCTCTGACATATACAGTGTAGGTCCAGCTCTGACACATACAATGTAATTGAAAGCTCTGCGACATGCAATGTAGAGACAGCTCTGACACATGCAGTGTAGGGGCAGCTCTGACAACACATTCAGGGTAGAGACAGCTCTCACACATGCAGTGTAGGGGCAGGTCTGACACATGCAGTATAGGGACAGCTCTGACACATCATTACATGTAATGTAGAGGACACATGCAGTGTAGGGGCAGCTCTCACACTAGCAGTGTAGTGGCAGCTCCGACATATGCAGTGTAGGGGCAGCTCTGACACATGCAGTGTAGGGACAGCTCTGACACATGCAGTGTAGGGACAGCTCTGACACATCCACTGTCAATGTAGAGACAGTTCTGACACATGTAATGTCAAAGTAGAGACAGCTCTGACACATGCAGTGTAGGGACAGCTCTGACACATGCAGTGTAATGAAAGCTCTGACAAATGCAATTTAGAGACAGCTCTGACACAAGCAGTGTAATAGCAGCTCTGACACATGCAGTGTAGAGACAGCTCTGACACATACAGTGTAGGGAAAGCTCTGCGACATGCAATGTAGAGACAGCTCTGACACATGCAGCGTAGGGGCAGCTCTGACACATGCATTGTAGGGGCAGCTCTGACACATGCAGTGTAGGGACAGCTCTGACACATGCAGTGTAGGGACAGCTCTGACACATCCAATGTCAATGTAGAGACAGTTCTGACACATGTAATGTCAAAGTAGAGACAGCTCTGACACATGCAGTTTAGGGACAGCTCTGACATATACAGTGTAGGTCCAGCTCTGACACATACAATGTAATTGAAAGCTCTGCGACATGCAATGTAGAGACAGCTCTGACACATGCAGTGTAGGGGCAGCTCTGACAACACATTCAGGGTAGAGACAGCTCTCACACATGCAGTGTAGGGGCAGGTCTGACACATGCAGTATAGGGACAGCTCTGACACATCATTGCATGTAATGTAGAGGACACATGCAGTGTAGGGGCAGCTCTCACACATGCAGTGTAGTGGCAGCTCCGACATATGCAGTGTAGGGGCATCTCGGACATATGCAGTGTAGGGACAGCTCTGACACAAGCAGTGTTGTAACAGCTCTGACACATGCAGTGTAGGGACAGCTCTGACACACGCAGTGTAGAGACTAGAGACAGCTCTGACTCATGCAGTGTAGGGGCAGCTCTGACACATGTAGTGTAGGGAAGGCTCTGACAAATGCAATGTCGGGGACAGCTATGACACATGCAGTGTCGGGGACAGCTATGACACATGTATTTAGGGACAGCTCTGACATATGCAGTGTAGGGGCAGCTTTGACACATGCATTGTATGGACAGCTCTGATACATTTCGGCTATATGGATTCAAATAGATCTATAATGTCAGTATACACGATACTAATATGGCACAGACGGTCAATAACACAGCTTGGAAATCCATATACTTTAATAAATGTCACAGTCCGTAGAGTTGCACAAGCTTACTTATTTCTCAAAATAATTTAGTGGGTGGGGTAAATTAGCATCCCTGCATTATTTTCATTGATGGACATTCATCATCATAATCTTACCTGATTGTATAATACAATAATACAGCATTAATGTATACATACACTTACCGGTACAATCGAATCCATCCATTGGGTTCCTTTGGCATTTCATTATAAACAAATATTTGGCATTTAATTTTGGCATTTTTGCAACTTCAGCGGAGACGTCGAACTTGACATCTACCGACATGTATGTGCTTTCGTATATAAATAGGCCATCACGTGATGGATTGAAACCTATTTTCAGAAAATGAAGCTAAAAAGATGGGTCGGTGTCGGTTCCCGGTGTTCATCGATGAGAATTATCTGCAATACTGATTGAAAATGAACTATTGTCGCCATTTTGTTTTTTTGACTTTCGAAAAAAAAATGCGTACACCACCTATGGCATAGGTGTAGACTTACGTAAAAACTTACGATATTTTCACGGGAAATCGTAAGTTATTTTTTTTGTGATGCGCTTGTAATCACTTACGAACTTCGTACGCAAAAACTTACGATAAAAACTTACGTACGGTGCTTCGTGAAACGCCCCCCAGGACTTTAATATTCGTAATCTTTGTATCTAAAAAGCTACGCCATCATGGTTACCGTTACCATAAGCTTCGTAAAACCTTTGCAAAATTGTACCATCGTAACCCTGATCTTCTTTCCAAATCTAAAAGTAATTTAAGAGCTCTTCTGCCACAATGAATATCACATCCTGACTTCTATGGTGACGTGATTTACAAATTTCGTAAAATCCTTTGCCATGATCACTTTCATACTATCTTTGTTAAACTTTGTCACAGGATGACCCTAGTGGTTGGGGCTAACTCAGGAAAGAATCAATGACGGTGAATGCATTTACATAAGTTTAATGCAACTTTTAAAATATATATACAATTATCTAAAAAAACAAGCGAATACACAGATGAACTATGAACATAATGTTCTCATGAACGTTTAAGACGATCTTAGCATTGTAATAAATACTGAATGTGTCGACTGATTATATACGACACTAAAGTTTTGTTAAAGTTATAACAATGTTGATCTATGATCTAGCGCGATAACTGTGATGCGCGAGAGCTCATGAAGATGCTGATGCGCAAATCCAATGGGTGATTGTCATCAAATGCCTTCTATAAGGGTTGATGACCCGATGTAATGATGGTTAACCTCCACTGAGATTGTGGGTGATGTTCCTCCAGTGAGGCCTCATAACGGGCCCACCTTGTGTCCCAGGGGTTGTCGCTACTAAAACCTGTCCATGCTGCGCAGGTACGGGGACCGTCTCCACCGCTCGTTACGTTAATCGTGTAAGCTTAGCTCCACTCCACCCCTGGATGGCTTAGGCTGTAATTATACATACGTTTTAGATGTCGGTTGACAAACATAACAATCTTGCATAATTATCATTACCCAAACAAATCATTATTCAATAAATATATGTAAGCTGTACTAATGAAGGGTAGCAATGTAAACATATCCTACAACACCATGTATACGCCATGTACGTCGCTGTTAATCAATGCCCCTGATACATGCAATATAAACATTATCAAATCACTCGTATATTACACTCACTGAGATATGCATGCACGCATGTCAACTAATGATCACATTATACAACGCTATGCATACGCGTCGAACATTTATCCTAGTCACTCATCTCATTGTTAACTAATGTTAACAATCGTGTATTAAAATCATTGAAGTATACGCCAACGTTAACTAATGCACCTATTATTCACTGTTATCAAATTAATATTGTTTTACAATTAATGATCAATTACAATAATAACATCTAATAAAGTAACTTTAAAATCATATGCTAGTCTAAAGTTAATGTTTGAGAAACATCAAAGCTATCCGGATGTCGTAACCGCCAACCAAGATGGCGCCGCCCACTGAATACAAATGTACGATAAAAGTTTTCATCAAATAAATACTGACCACATATTGCCTGTGAATTTCGTCGTCCAACCTCTGTTCCAACCAAAGCAACTATATCAAGCAATCCCGGCAAGAACTAGGAGACAATGGGTTTTATAGCAAACATTACGCCCAAACCATTATTTCCCCCGTTCAGTCCGTGACATACGTGGCTAAATTCGCAGTATTAAAATCTACACGAGAGGCCCCTTACACATTTTTGCCGTTTAAGGAAGATAGACCTGTACGTTTACATGCATTAGCACAACACTAAACGTATGACACGGCCTCTGTGGCGGCCACTTAAAATGTGCACGCTTTTACGTGTTACATGAATATATCATGGATATTGTGAATTTGTTTCAGCTCAGCAAAAGATTAGGGTGTAACTGACAACTTACAAGAGCTATGTACGACCAATACGCTCTACCCGTGACATTTTGTGACAAACTTGTTAAAAGGTTTTTCAAAAGAGGTTATGACCCTATCATTTTGCAACGCACTTAATGATTGGCGGTGGACCAATTAACACCTCGCAACTATTCTTTCCTCTTTAATTGTACGATGACTGGACATTCTGTGGACCCTATGATGGCGTCTACCTAAAGTCCAAAAGGACGGTGACGCTTGATGTTTGTCTGCAGTCTTGTCTTGTCGTGCTCTCAGTGGTTTATTCCCTTGTTGATCTGGCCTTGAATTCAGCAGCCATTCTTGAGAATATTCTTAGACTAAAGACCAAGCAAGCACATTTCAATCACAAATATTTCTAAGAGTTTAAAGGATAAACGTTCAGGAGAAGCTGCTGTGAATAAATATGACACAATCTAATAGATAGCAACTTCATACGACTGTTTATCCTTTAAGGTCTTGGGAATATTTGTGAACGAAATTCTAATACTTGAGTTCAAGTCTAAGAATTGTTTGAAGAATGGTTGGTAAATTCAGACCTGGCTTCTGCCAAGTCATGGAATACCTTCTTTGTGTCTTTCTAGGCTATTTTTATTTTGTATTGATATATACACGAGCATCTTAGTGATTTACTTATATTGCGTATTAATGCTGTTGGTTAGAGAATAGTTCATGGCGGGGATTTCCTTATTTACACCGTCCATTTTTATTTGATTGACAGTAGGATAAGTGTGAGGTTGGTGCACCCTAGAACCTCGTTTAAATCCCCAGCGGCAATTTGCCACTGACCGTTCCAAGGTGGTAGCCCTATTATCAACACTTTTGCGTTTGTGATGTCTTATTTGGGCTTTTATTAATATTTTAATTTGTTCTTTGTTTGTGTTAGTAAAAATTCCTTACACTGCAAAGGTATACCTTTAATAGTATGTTTAGTAGTATGTAGACAATAACTAAGGAGATAAAGAACACCTTTGACAAACATCTCTTTCAACTGGGAACAAATCTGCCATGTTACCACTAATTATTTCAATGTATGTACATATAAGTTCATATAACAATTTAATGCAGTACATACAACAATGCATGCACTACAATACATTGATCGAAAATATTAAGGATACGAAAGACGGATGCTTCCATTTCGACTGTTCGACATTTCGACATTTGTTCTGTTACGTACCATTTTTAAAACCCGAAAAGCCAAATAGTCGAAAACCCAAAGGTGAGAAGATTTCTGGAAAGGCATCAAATATATAGAGTACGGTTTGGAAGGTTAGGGTAGGGTAGGGTAAGACAGGGTATAGTTGGGTAGTGTAGGGTTTGGTATGGTAGGGTAAGGAAGGAATGGTTAGGGAAAGGCAAGTTAGGGTCAGCTAAGGTAGAACAGTAAGGCAGGGTAGTTACGGACGGTTAGAGCAACTGATGATAGGGTATGGAAAGCTAATGTACGTAACTTCGGGAATGGTTAGTTATGGTAGAGTAGGGTAAGGTAGAGTAAGGCAAGGTACGGTAAGGTGTGGTTGGCTTGCATAGGTCATTGAAGGGTTGGGTACTGTAAGGTAAGATAAATGATATGGTAAGCTATGTTAGGGAATGAAAAGTTAGGGTGTGTATACATTATTATAAATATGTTAACCGAACAGTAATGCATAATATCTACTACCAAATTACACATCTGATAATATTCAGACCGACTGATAGAATACAGTTCCCCAAGAGATGATAGTGCAGTATATCATAGTGTCTTATCCAATTTTCTCTGCTTAATGTCCAAAAATCATATGGTTCGGAGGTGTTAAGTATACACTCACATGTTATCTGATTTGACTTAAGCCTACTCTTGAAATACTTTGTTTTCATTCCATATCACAAACATGCCCTTTTTTCTAGGGGTTGGAAAGTATACACCAAATGTGGCGACTGTGTGTGAAAGGGGATGGACTCCACCAATTGTTACACAATGAAAGTGCATCGGTATTTATTGGGCTAGACTAGTCAATATACATTATTATGGAATTAATAAACCAATGTTCACATATTGTCCTTTTAAATCTAACAGTACTTGTAAAAACTGGTGTTTTTGGGCTAAAACTACGTTTAATGATAATAATTTGAATAAATATGTTAATATCAATAGCCCAATTACCAAATACAAGTTTAGTACAAAGATATTTGAAACCCTTTTTGTCACTGTACATATCACTCGGTATGCACTACTTTCAAGGGTGGGGTAGACGAAAAGCAAAACTAACTGCCTACTACGTACTGGATTCCTAAATTACATACAAATCCATATAAGGCCCGCTATATTTCGAATTTTAGTGCCTGCACTACAACAAACATCTCCAAACTTTTAACTTCGTACTGCCGTTAAAGATCACGTTAAACGATTTTGTGATAAAACTTTTGAAAACTCTGGAATTAATTTATTTTGGTCTATAAAAAGATCAGGAGACTTTCTTGATAAAATGTTCAATAAACGTCATGTTTCATCTATAAGCACTTACGATTTCTCTACACTAACCTTACCACATCATCTTATCAAAAACAAGCTAATTTCTCTTATTCAAAAAACATTCGCTAGAGAAAATACTTCATGTTTGGCCTGTAATAATATTAAAACGTTTTTTACTAACGGTAGTTTAGACAATTATACACTCAAGTGATATGAAAACGCAACACGGGAATTTCCGCTATATATTGCAAATACTGCACACTTAATTGCACATAATATTCCAAAGAAATCCCACGATGTTTTTTAAACAGAAAGTTGCAGTTAACTAGAGAAAGGACACAACTGTGATGTTGTAGACGTTTTAATCACACTACACTTTGTAACAAGAACTTCATAAATGTTGAAGTAGCTTTTTAAAAAATTGAGCTAGTTCAGTACTGTATTTATTGTAAATAGTTTGCAAAATGTTGCATCCTAAGTTTGCTCACATGATTGAGCCAAACGCGTACTCTGTGAATAATGAAACATTGAAGGAATAATATTTGCTGTATTATATTGTACATACAATATATAGCGGAAATTCCCGTGTTGCGTTTTCATATCACTTGAGTGTACAAAGTGGACTATGAAGTTTGTGAAGCACTCATCTTCCTATTAGATAATATTTTCGTCAGGTATGGAATCACCGTTTATAGACAAATTGTTGGTATCTCTATGGGTAAGAACTGTGCACCACTTGTTGTTGATTTGATTTTATTTTGCTATGAAAGAGATTTCATGTTAAATCTTTCACCAGATACCCAGGCAGATGTTATTGAAGCCTTTAATGACACATCTCGCTATCTAGATGACATATAGAACAATGACAACCCTTTCTTCCAACTATGGTTAATAATATTTATCCTAAAAAACGTCAGCTTAATAAAGTTAATATATCTGATAATAACGCGTCCTTTCTTGATTTATATCTCTCGATTGAAAATGGTGAACTAATTAGCAAAATCTATGACAAGAGAGATGATTTATCACCAACTGACATTTTTAATTATCACCACTTGGATGGGGATGTTCCCCAAGCAAATGCTTATGGGTTGTATATGTCTCAACTTATTCGTTTTCAAGAGCTTGTACTCGAGTTGAGGACTTTAATATTCGTAATCTTTGTAAAACTAAAAAGCTGCTCAATCAAGTTACCGTTACCATAATCTTCGTAAAATCTTTGCACAATTTTATTATCGTAACCCTGATCTTCATTCCAACGAAATTAAAGGACGTTTCTGCGACAAGGACTGTCACAACCTGACTTATATGGTGATGTGATTTATAAACTTCGTAAGATTCTTGGTCATGATCACTTTCATACTATCTTTGTTAAACTTGTTAAAAAGATTATCAAAAGAGGTTATGATCCTATCATTTTGCAACGTACTGCTTGCTTGATGGTGGACCCTTTTACATTTCGCCACTATGCTTTCCTCTTTAACTGTACGATGACCGGACAGGCTGTGGACCCTATGATGACGCCTACCTAAAGCCATTTGGGACAGTGGACCTATTTATGTTTTACTCATATTGCCTGTTGATGCTACCTTGTTGGTTAGAGATTAGATCATGGCGGGGATTTCTTTATGTACACTGTCCTGTTTTAATGTGATGACAGTAGGGTAAGTGTGAGGATTGTTTCACACTAGCACTGGTTTAAACCCCCAGTGGCCTTTGTTGCCACTGACCGTTCCAAGGCGGTAGCGCAATTGTCAACCCTGTTGTGTTTGTGATGTCGTTTACATTTTGTATTACTTTTGTCTTTTCGTTTGTCTGTTTGCGTGTTTGTTTTTGTGTTTTGTGGTTGACTGTCGTCCTTGAATTTGCATCTTTCTTACTATTGAAACAGCAGTATCACGGATCTTCGGGACAATTGTTTTGAACATAGGGACAGTATATGTATAAACAGGTGCGTGTCTATGATTGCATTATATTTAGCCTTACCGATAAGCTTCTGTCTTCTAATATCTGTATAATAAACCTGCGATCCAAAGAAACCTTTATTAATTGTTGTAAATATAAAATAGATAACGATGTAGATGTTAATGGTAGAGATGGAAACAAGCTTAGCACGTATAAATTGTTTAAAGTGATTTTAAAACAGAAGAATATTGCAATTTCATATTACCGAAGTTACATAGATCTGCATTTGTTAAGTTTATATGTGCAGTTGCTCCACTTAGAATTGAGACTGATTGGCCGATTATGATCTGTTTGTAAAACGCATGTTGAAGATGAATACCATGTATTATTTGTCTGCCAATTGTACGCTGATACAAGAGAATATGTATTCACTAAATCTAGAATTATTGTTTGATACACTATCGTCTCAAGATAAACTTGTGTTTATTTGTACCAGTCCGCTTATGATTCGACAAGGTGCTTTTAATTCTAAGGTTAAGACATTTCTTTTTACGTAAGTAGTGGATCTTATTGGTTTCATGTAATATATTTTATACTTTAAGTATCTGACAGAATTTTAACAATGACTGAGCACGTTATGTTATATTGATATCTTAAGCATGTTTTAATTTGCGTTTATTAGGAGTTGTAAAAGGCTGCCGTCCCCGTAAGCGTATTTACAAATTGATTTGTTTCTTAAAGTGCTTGCTTTAAATTAATTTTAGATAAGTAATCAGGATTAACATTAGTTGCTCAGCGCCTATCTGTTGTAGATACGAATAGTATATGTGTATATGTGTTTGTGTTTTTCAGCATGTTCAGTGCAAATTAATGTATATTTTACTATCGTCTCATTTACCTCCGATTGGAGCTACGTACGTTATTATTGTATTATGAAAATTGTATATGTTATGTTGTATACTATGAACAACGTCTATGAAACGTTGTAAACTGTTACATAATAGTTTTCAAACCTTGTTTCCATGCAAACCTTGACGGAATAAGATCGGTTGCTACAAAACAGTCTTGTAAATAATAAACTTAATTGCGGTTTCATTTGTCGAAATTCCAAGAGCGTTTAAAACAATACCAGTGCTTGTAAGTATGTTGTCATTATTTGAAAATTGTTGACACATAATCTGTGTGAACTCTCTAATTTTAGTGTTAGCGATTTCACGACCATACACCATCTCAGACAACACGATTGCGCTGTACACGTTTAAGGATATTAAAGGACTGGGCCCATGCGGGTGAATGTCGTTATCTATCTGGCTTAAGAAGGTGCCTCTTGAGTTGTCAACATCATCATCAGTGAGCTGACTTTTGTCGTCATTGTTGTTGTTTTTGCTTGGAACTCGTTGCTGACTTGTCATTTCAACACATGGCTTTTTGCTGACTTTATTTTCATGGACTTTCTTTTCCTTTGGCCTTTTGTTTGACACTTTTTTGTGGTTGAAATCATTTCTTTCTTTAAAAAGGTTATACAATGTGTAAATTGTTATGACCTTTCCACACTTGGGGATGAAAGTCGTCTTGATGGTCTCTTTTCTTTTTGATCCATCTTTTTTGTTGGAGTCTCTTCTGGCTTTTGGAGGTTTACCTTGTTTGATAGTCATGGTTTATTGGTGTGAGTGCAAATAAAATATGCAGGCGTAATATGTATAGAGCGCATCTGACGCAGTGTTGATTATTTTAATCAACGGCGTGGTTGTGTACAGCCTCCAAAAAGAATGAACTCGTTTTCTTTTAGTTAAAAAATGCATTATAGGGGTTAAGAATCCTTTCTTTATCTTGTGTTTAGCCGTAGTGAATATATTTAGTGTTTTGACTGCAGTTGATTACCTTTCCGTCTTCTGGATTTGACGTCAGAACGACTTTCATCCGAGAGGTGCTCTAAAAACGTCACGAAATCACGTACTTTTGCATGTGTTTGCAACGTCATTAAGTTGTTGCGCCATATTACGGGCCGCGCCATAATACCGGAATCAATGACCATTATGGTCATACATTTATCTATACGAATAACCAGATTAGTATGAACTTGACATTCTGTTATTATTTGGTTAACACTCAGAGTTCATTGGCTTCAGCGCCATTTCATAACATATTTAATGCATAGCATTTATATCAAACACCTTGTTTTACCCATTTTGAGATAAAGATAAACGGACAAGTTCATAAGCAACCTTAGTGAACCCTGCATTTAGGTTAACTACACAAGAAATAATTCCAATTGTTTTTAAATATTTTTCTTTAGAGAAGTACATATATCCTTTAAATACTACTGGTTCCATAATTCAAAGGTATACACAACTAACTCTTCGACCAGGATTGACAAGGATTGTGACCACTGCATAACTGTTTTTATATTGCCCCAGCTCCATCGTGTGGCTTTGATACTGCAGTTGTGACTATACAAAACAACTTATTCTTCTGCCGGCGTTAAGTTAAATACGTCATGCATGTGAGTAAATGCCAAGATGTTGTTTACGCTGGCATCGGCATAAATGTTCCAATCTTTATCATGCTTCGCGTTTGAGCACGGAGCATACCATTCGTTATTTCCATCGGTCAGTTACATGACTATTATTGTTTTCTCAATAAACCACCCAATTACATTTAATTTCTGTTCACTGTTTCGTATTTGACAGTTTTCTACGCTAATGTTCTAGTTTCAGAAATTGAAATCCTTCATTTAAATGGCTCAAAATAGTTAAACATGAAACCTATGTTGTTTTAAAAAAAAATTGTTGTTGTTGCTTCATATTTGTCTAAATTTAATTTAGCGACTGTATATGATTCAAGTAAATATCAAACACACGATGCTGACTATAAGCCAAACTATGATGCTGATTGCTGATTGCTAATTGCGGATAGAAATGCACTGGATAAACGATATTGAAAGTCACGAGAAACAATTATGCTTAGAAATACGTTCCGGAAATGTATAATAGAAACCGTCTAAATAAATCATGCTATCAGAATAGTGTGACATTTGCAATTCCTAAACTCAATTCCAAGGTTGCGTGATACCAAATGCAACACTGAAGAGAGCAGGAAATAATTAAAAAAAAGAACTATTTACATAACGTAGTGCAGCTATGTAAGAATAAGATACATGTAAATTGTAAATCATTGTAAACGTAGATACAACAGGCGAGCAGGAAATGTAGAATGTATGGACACACAGTCACCCACAATAACTTATACAAACAAACTATAATTACAAAGATAAATAATAAGCAAAATATAACATAACAAATATAAAATGGTTGACAATATGGATACCGCCTTTGAACGGTCATTGGCAAGAAAGGCCGATGGGGGTTTAAACCACGTTCTAGGTGCACCAGACCTCACTCCTACCCTATTGTCATAACAATAATTTACAGATTTTCTTTAAACATTTTTTACAGTAAGTCTGTGATATATATATAGACAAAAAATGCAAAAATAATGGTAAGTCACCATAGTTATCAAAATGTTCAAAAATAATTTGTAATGCCAACGGCATACCAATCTGTCCAAAAAGTTGAACACGTCCACGAAATCGCTAAATAAGACATTTGTTAAGTCTATTCATTTATTCATTAGTCACAATTCTGCTAAAAGTATATTAAAGTAAAGAACATTTAGCTATAATAACATTTAAAGCTCATCTTTATGTAAAACCTATATTTTTTACAAAATCTGTTGAGACCATTATTCACCATTTATGCACAAATTAGCCCATCATAATATAATTTCCTTTTTTTTTTGTATGTTCCCAATAATAGATATGTTTAACATTTCTAAGCACATAATTTAACATATATAAAAAGAAAATGTGCAATAAAAAGGTTAGGTCCCCATTCTTGTTTAGATATTTTTTTTGAAACCCTACACCTATGCTAAAAGGCCAAGTTGTGTATGAAATGATATAGAAATGGTGTATGCCCTTTTTTGTTATATTCCTAATAACAAAATTTGTTCAAACCTTCTAGGCACTTGTTTGAACATAGTAAGACAATATAATTAATTAAAATTATAGGTCACTATGCATATTGAGATTTTATATTGGTTTTTGGATCCTTACCATTATGCTTAAATGTTTAAATTTTGTTTTAATTTTTACAAAATGTTACTAATTACATTATTCCTATTTTATGTATTTTTCTAATAATAGGCATTTATATAAATAAAGTCAATAAATATAACTCGACATCAAGAGCAACATTTCCATAAAGTTTTAAGAAAATCCATCCAATAGTTTTAGAAGAGACGTCTCCCAAAATTCCGCGCATGACAAACTAAAGAAAAAGCCTTTAATTTATCTCTGTTAATGTCATTGTTGAGATCATCCAAATGGAGTTTGTTAATGTGTTTGATGAAAGCGCACTATTTCAACACAGTACCAGCTTTGCGTTTATCCAGTAGTAAGAGGTTAACATAACGCTTCCCTGTTAAGGAAAGTAATACGCAATATTGTATAATCCCGATTTATTAAATATGTATACTTTTGACTTTAAATTTGCTTTATTTTCAATTAATCTTAAGTTAGGACCGTGTAGTGTTGCAGCAAGCGACATGCTTAGTAACAGCGCTTCATTTTTTCTTGTGGCACTCGAACTTTCGCGTCCCTTAGCTGTTTTGATCGTACCCTAGAATGTTTGTATCTTTGGTTGCACTGTGAGTTGTTCATTACAAGTCAGGATACTTCCTCAAGTGTTTAATTCATATGTATTGTTTATGTATCTTGATAAAAACTGTTACGTGTATCTGTTTTCTAACGTCTTTTGATATTGCCTTTATTGCTAGAAAATATATTATTGATGGGATTTACCTTTATTTACACTGTATGTCAGTATGTGCGTTTATGGTATAGCAGCTGGGTTTGTACACATTAAATCGAGTTATTGTGTTTGTTTTTTGTGTTTTGTGGTTGACTGTCCTCCTTGAATGCTACTTTCTCTGTCCGATGTTTTTATATTTCTTTAAGCTATACAGTAGGCCGTATTTTCTACAGTCCGTTCCAAATCTGGTTCGAAGGCTTCAACACTGTTTTGTTGTGTATTGTCTTGTTCACTGCCTTTTTACGTTGTTCGTTTGATTCAGTTTGTAGTACAGTGTGGATGGTGTCATCCTAGGTTACGACCGTGTAGTGTTGCAGCACGCGTCATACTTAGTCACAGCGCTTCATGTTTTCTTGTGACCTAACTGGGCAACCTTATTGAATCTTGTAAAGCCAGGACAAAAGGAGGTAGGCACACGAACTATGGTGTTTTGTTCGTACCCTAGCTTTTTTATATCTTTGGCTGCATTGTGAGTTGTTCATTACAATTCAGGATACTTCCTCAAGTGTTTTAATTCATATGTATTGCTTATGTATCTTGATAACAACTGTTAAGTGTATCTGTTTTCATACGTCTTTTGATAGATGCCTTTATTGCTAGAAATTATATCGTTGATGGGACTTACCTCTATTTAAACTGTATGTCAGTCTGTGAGCTTATGGTATTGCAGCTGGGATAGTACACATTAAATCGAGTTAAGCTATCCAGTAGGCCGTATTTCCAAATCGGGTACGACTTCGCCACTGTTTATGTTGTGTTTTTCCTGTTCACTGCCTATTTACGTTGTTCGTTTGATTCAGTTTGTAGTACAGTGCTGATGTACAGTGTTATTGGGTTGGGGTTACGATGTATGTGGTTTCGTCAGGACCAGTTTTCTTTTTTCTGATATTTAACTGATTTTGTTGAATAGTGTTTTACGTCAATTTTTGCACACGTAAGGCCTTGGAGGTCACAAGTTTGCCAAATTTACGTCCTCATCCGACAAGCGAGACTCGTTAAGGTATTTGTCAAAACGAAATGCCGCAGAAACCTGGTCTCACTAAATGTCCAGGAAACATATAATTAAAACTCGCCTTTGCTATGCACACATATTCCGATGAATTTGACTCTGATGCCGTGCTATAACGGAGGATGTGCTATAGCATATGTGTGCCGTGAATTGCGACTGATTGACATGAATTATCTAGTAATTCATCAAAGGTAGCTACTATTAAAGTCGACGGTGACAGACATACGCCCTTAATGTACCACAAGAAGCAGATAACAGATCTGTCAACTAATCATGTTCGCACTCAGCTACATAAACATGCTTCATTTATCAACTTAATCCAATCCACTAATGTCTGAGCGACATCTTAAAAGTGTTGATACACTTATGGGGCCCAGATGGAACACGGACATATTTGGTAGGCTTAAAGAGATTAATGTGTTTACATTAAACATCCGTTGGAATCAGTTAGGTAAACGGTGCTAGGAGACGTGATAGGTGTTGCACACAACCTTACCTCTCATGCACAGATAGTCCCAATTTGTTGTTGGTATTAAACAGCCAGCGATATTTATTCGACTGATCATTCAAAGGAGGTACCGCTTTTGTTAACCCTTTTATATTTTGGTGTCACATATGGTGTTGTGGTTTGTTTGGAATGCTTGTTTCCGGTTGAATGTATTCTGTGAATGCTACTTTTCATACCTACTTTAGTCAGGACACTCTTAACAGTTAAGGTTTATGAATAAATATGTTCTTATACATGAAACTGTACCATTGTGTGCAACTAACTCAAATGGTTCCTAAAAAGTAGATTTGTTTTTTCCTTTAATAAGTAAACATGTGTCTTGGTGGCCTACTTGAGCCATGAAGACAGGACATTAACGAGGTCTTATATATATATATAACCTACATTGCCATACTGACCATTTCAACTCGATATTCTGTCTTCACCAATATTTTGTTTGTGCATTCGTCCTTTTCATTGTATATTTAATTTACTATTTGTTTCTGGTACAGTGCAGGCCTACGGTGGAATTCGTCTGAGTGCTGTGGTATCTATAGGACCAATTATCATACTGTTGAAATATTAATTTAGAGCAGAATGGATCAGTAATATAAATAATTTATCCCTATGAGAGTGACACTGATATCGTCAACCTGAGGAAAAATAAGTTGACTGGGGCGATTATTTTTCCGAATGTCGCCTATATCCACTGTCACCCTTATGAGGATGCAATACGGGAAAGTAATTGTTTTGGCAAATTAAACATGTGAAAAAGCTCCATTTATTTCGTATAAAAAGGAGGATGTTTATATTTATTTTTTACGGTGGAACGTTTAGGACTTTTTTCAATCTAATCAGTAGGAACGCCGCGGACCTATAACATATCAGTTCTGTTCGTATTTTTACTCCGCGAACATTGACTATGTCTTTGTATTTTACTGACAATTTTACGAATTTTCCATTAAAACAGACGCCATATTTTTACACCCGACATTGGGCGCGATACGTCGGCGAGCACTACGGGAACCTATTGAGTCTAACAACACGCGTACAATGTTTCATACCGTAGATTATGTAAAAACGAATACCTTACCGGACGAAAAAACGTCCCATTATTTGTCAGCACGGTGCAGTGTTGTTGATATGTCACCGTGACATAACTTGACACGTGACATAAATTGACATGTTGGTGCAAATTTGATTTGGGATTAATGTCTGCTGCTAGAGGTCCATTATAAAGGTATTTGTTTTGTCATTAAAAATAAACAGTACACACCACTTTTAGATCGTACATTTTAGACATTGGCCAAATATAGTGACTAAAAAAGTGATGTATACTGTGTAATAGAATGTTGATAATCGTTTTAAGTGTTTTTCGTGTACTCCGATCTTTCCAGTAACTGGATGTACTGTAAAGCAGAACGTTTCGGGGATTAAAATTATTACTAGTAGAAATGCTATCAATGTTAACTGATAAGGAAACTAGAAACCCCCTCCAACCTACCCCTCAGATGCATGAATGTAAATTGTTAGAGTTGTCTTTATATCGTTATGTTATCCCATTTTCTCGCACATTCGTGAATACACAACCCGATACAACTACCATTGAAACAATGTAAACTGCCATTGACATTTGACTGAAATCGGCCAGATTCATATTTATGTACAGTAGAGTTTTGAGGCAATGAAGTGATTTTGAATTTACATTTATTTACATTTACTATATACTTTCTGTTGCGAAAACAAGGCGCCAAATTTTCTCCCCATGTAAAATGACCGAGCCCAATATAGGTGACTTTGAAGTAGAATACCGCTTAAGCCGGTGCTAGGGGGCGTGAGAGGTGTTGCTTTTTTCATTACCTCTCATGAACAGACTCAATAAAACCGAGTCTGCTGCTTTATTCACTTAAGTGTGTTTTTTGCTCCCAAAGGATCACCTTTATCAGTATTTATTACTAAGTCATTAAAGTAAAATATACTATAAACAAAACGTGTACAATTTAACAATTTTAGATTTTCGGCAAGAGTTGTTTTTTATTCCCCTTCTAGTAAAAATGGCTTATAGAGCATTGCACCCTCTGTCTGATTTAACTTTCCTTATAATAGATTCTTGCTGTACTGTTGGGTGAAAAATACATTAAAATTGTTCTGTAATCATGTCAGATCAATCATATACTCGTATGATAAACAATATCCAGTAAGACTTGAATCCAGTGAACACGGATTCAAGTCTTACTGGCTCCACTGGGTTACTTTGATGTGCCCTGCTAGCCTCGTTCGTCTGATGGGAACGTAAACCGGGTGATCCTGTGTATCGGAGTCTGCCCTCCAAGCACGTTAAAGAACCATAGGTATCTAATCTATAGTAAGCGTAGGACAGGGTTCCTGGATGCCTATGTATCTTTCCTCCTCTCTTTGGGGCGGCTCGAAATAACCTTAACAACGTGTTGATGAGGCGTTAAACAATAATTAAATTTACAACTGTCCCATTCCCCTAAACATGCCCTAGCTCCACCTCTCAACATCTGATTCAAATTGAATACTCTGCTCGACTTATATTAACTTTTTATTCTAAGTCTTTATTTTCTTTCAGGCTGCACGTCATGTGGAAGAAGACTCCATGTACACCACTGGCCAGAGTCAATGCTGAAGTTTATGTTCGCTCAATGATTTGCTTAATAAAGTATACATATGAACTAAAATATCGTCTTTATAATTATGTCTTCCACCACAAAGTGGTAGGTGAGACAGATTATATTTGGCCTTTCCGTTCGTCCGTCACAAATCTTTTCTGCGCTACATGTTGGATTTTGACGAAACTTTGTACGAAGCATCAGTATGTGCATATCAAATATTGAAGGTCAAGGGTGCCGTGACCCAATCATGATTATGAAAAACCTTGTCTGCACTGTCCACTTCCCCAGAAGCAAATCTCATCAAAATTTATGGTTTGAGTGCATTTGGTGAGAGAATGATGCCTTCTGATTTTGAGGTCATTAGGTCAACGGTCATTGTCACCGTAACATCAAAATGTAAAATGTTGTAAACTGTAAGTCCACTTATCTCATGAAACCTAATGAATGGATTGCCTGTGGCGAGTGGGTGATCCTTTTGAATTTAAGTGGGTCAACGGTCAAGGTCACTGACCGGATAATGAAACGCATTGTCCGCACTGTAACTTCTCTTTTCCTGAATGAAGTCTCTTGAAACGCCATGAGTTGACTGCCTGTAATAAGACTATTGCACCGTTTGATAATTTTGAGGTTAATAGGTCAAAGGTCAATATCACCCTGAAACGATCATAAAATACCTTGGCCACAATGTAACTCCTTATTTACTGAACCAAATACATGTATCATTAAACTACATGGGTTGACTGCATTTGGTGAAAGAATGACCCCTATTTAGTTCGAATGAATGAATGAATGAATGAATGGTGTTTTACCGCACGTCGACACATAAATAGGTCATATTGTGCGCAAAAACTGATGAAAAATGAAGAAATCAAGTATTAATTAAAATGTAATGTAATAATATAAGATAAAACTATTAAAAAATAAGAGATGACATGGTAGTAATATAAACTATAAATGTAAATCAAGAAATGCCCGTCAACGCGTATATAAACAAGTAAATATATATAAGAACACATTATATTGATTAATATAGTTTGATCTCTTTTAGGAAATCTAAATTTAGTATCAAATATCTCTTTCATAGTATTAACATTGTAGTACCTTTGACGCATAGGATCAAAGTCTACACATTCCAATAAGATGTGGTTGACCGTTAACGGTGCAAAGCAGCGTATACATTCTGGTAATTGCTCAGCTTGTAATAAATATGAATGAGTATAACGTGTATGCCCTATCCTGCACCGGGCTAGGACAACATCTTCTCGACGAATTGGTCATAAAGCGTCATACTTTGACTGCCTTTGGGGAAATGATAATCTCTGTTTATTTTGAAGTCAGTAGTTGAAAGGTCAGTTACCATGACCGAAAAATGAAAAGTCTTGCCCACACAGTTTTTCCTCTTCACCTAAAGCAAATTTGATGAAACTTCATTGGTGGACAGTGGAAAGAGGATGATCCGTTTGATTTTTATGTCAAAGGTCAAGTTCCCTTTCGTTCCAATCCTATTAACTTTGTATGTATTTATGTTGTAAAAAAGCTGAATAAAATATGTTTAAACCAAGTTCCCTGCTGACATCAACTATCAAACATTTATTAACAAGGATAATCAGTGTGGGTAGACATCTGGTTTATAAATATTACAACACACATATGTTACAACACACATGTTATAATATTAATGGTATAATATATGAATATTTTCTTGCACAATGTTGAATCCAGTAAAACAAGTGGTTTTGTTCACCGACACTGTCGCCTGTGAACCAAACAACTTGTTTTAAATTACAGGATTCAACAGTGTGTAAATTATATATTCCGATCATCCATTTTTTTTAAAATCATAAATTAAAAAAAAAGAATATTAAAACAAACAAAACATGCTATTTGATGAAAACAGACGTATTGAACTTTTCAAAGTAGCAATATTCGCAGAATATAGTAGATTTCAACTGCTGAAAACAAACATGTATTTTTTTTCAGGAAAAATAATTCTATGAATATAGTATTTGTCATCATTATATATTTTCAGGGAAATGTTTAATATGTCTGTTTTCAAATACTACAGATCGTAAGACACCGCACATGTATATTCAGTATTTACTTTCCATATAGAATTGAGTATGACTGCGTTCTGGGACAGATATACAACCATAAATATAGATATAAAATAATAATATATATATAATATATATATATAATTATATATTTAGGTTAAAAAACTATATATGCCCTATAAAGATAACAGACCCGCACTTTTTGGATTCACGCGTACAGTGTTTTACAACACCACCGATCTGGCAAGTGCTCCATTGGCACAATGTCATGTCAACATGTTTATGTTATGCAATCTTCGAGACTACACTATATAATATCTGTTACTCAGTGACAGTAGCATGTCTGTTACTTGTCATTCATTTATTTACTTGGTTAAAGGGACAAATGCCAATCTTGCTTTCTTTAAAACTCGAGTCGCCCCCTCAGTTTTAAACGAACAGTTAAAATAATATATACTTCTGCCTGTTAAACTTATATTAGTTTATCGCTTTTTCTGATTTCGAAAATTAACTCTGCAACGTATTTTGCCGCCATCATGATTTCATTTTCCGATATACCGTAGCAACATTGTTTGTTAAAATAAACTGGGCACTCTGACATAAACCCAAAGCATGTATAAATAAAAAAATTAGTGTAAAATACATGGACACATACAACATAAATATAGGTGTTTACATAACGAAATTATTTAATTGTTTCTGTAGCCGGTCGTCTTTCTAAATGAATATGAATGTTGCCGTCATTGGGTCGGACTGTCCTGTTAGTTAATTAGTACTTGTCTCCGTTTTTTGAAATTCTACATATACATACAGAGGAGAGATGTATCTATGCGATTTTGTTTTTATTCTCGCTTCTAAAATGGCGAAATAAATCGATTTGAATAAAAGGCGCATTCTCAGCAATACACAACGTATTGTGTGTACGGGGTGGAGCTAAATTTGATGTTATAGATAAGGTTGACTGTTTATGTTTTTTCTTGTTTTTTAATCAACGACATTAATTTTGACGTTGACATGCGTCTAGCATGTCAACGTCAAAATTAATGGTGAGTAAAAGTAAAATCTTCAATTTCAAATTGAGATGAAATTGTTTTTAATTAAGATATCAACATAAATTAAAAAGATCTTTTAAGAGAAAATCACCATGTTTCATAAACATAAAAAAAAATCATATTTTTGCTAGAATAAATAAGACACCAAGAGCAACATTCCTGTGACATTTCATGAAAATCCGTCAAGTAGCTCCAGTCTCCAGAGGAGTCTGTAGTCACAAACAGTTTTACCACATACATGAAACTCTATGTAAACAAAAATGGCCATTGGCAGCCATGTTTAAAGTCACATTTAAAAATAAATCCACAATAACCAACATCCTGTCATGTAGAAGAAGTTCCATACAAATATTTTTCAAGAAGTATTCGATACAAACTAGCTGTGTTTTACATTGATCAACATAATTTTTGCTATGATGAACAAGACATCATGAGCAACATTTCGGTTAAGTTTCATCGAAATCCATCTAGTATCCAAGGATGTAGTCATTACACAAAAAGGCTATTGACAGAGGGACAGACGGACACCGCATCACGGCGTAAGCTCAGCTTCAATTCTGAGCTACATATAAATACACTGACAAAGTTTCATTTTTCCCCAGCAAAATCAGGGCCATTACTCTGATTTTACGAATCCAATCTGACTGGTTTTCAAATCAATTGGAATGTCTATGATATAAATTCACTGGCAAAGTTTCGTAAAGATCAAATACAAAATAAAGGTGCTACAGTGTAAACAAGGCTTAATATGACATTTTTCAACAAGGGCCATAACTCCGGTGTTATAATTTCGATCTGGATGTTTTTAAACTCATATGAGCTTTCGTTGATATAAAGACACTTGCAAAGTTTCATAAAGACCCGATGATTTAATGAAGTCCCTATGCGTAAACAATACAGAAGTTAACGGACAACGGACCGATGACTTATCAACATGATCAACTCACCGGTACTAAACACTGACTGTCACTCTAGCTCTTTTTTGGACAGTTTAAAAAAAAGAGAGCGTTTCTCAAGGAAATAATAGAAAGTTGTGCATATGTAAATTTTAGGCAGACTACAGACAACATTTCCAAAGGGATAATATGGAACAATTCAGCAATTATAATTAATGGCAAACCAACATATTTAAAAACATGGGAAAATCGTAGGATAAAATATTTTGAACAGTTAAATGATGATACAAATAAAAGATTTTTAAAGGTCCTGAATTCAAACAAATTTACGACATTAGCGAAGAAGTTTTTTTAAAATACTATTCACTTAATGCAAGTATACCACCTGACTAAAAAGAAAAACTCAAGACAGAAGAGACAGAAGCAATAAACAACATGGAAAACATACAGCAATCTTTAACAAAGTTCTTGAAGAAAATAAGGTTAATGGATTTATATATAAATTACTAATAGAAAACAAGTGTCAACAAATAATTAAAAAACCTCAGAGTAAATGGGAAGAAATATTTGAAAATTTAGAGTGGAAACACGTTTATTTAATACCTTTTCGATATACAATATATACTAAATTAAGAGCATTTCAATATAATTATCTTACTCGAATTTTACCATCCAGTAAACTACTACACAAATGCAAGCTTGTAAATTCAAGTCTTTGTAACTTCTGCAACATGCAATAAAGCCATGTGGAAATGCCTGCACATCTTTTTTGGGAATGTCATATATGCCAGAGATTTTGGTCACAATTACAACAAATTATACAAAGCAAAGGGTTTCAAATTACTTCTGATTTAAAGACTGTATCATTTGGCTGAATATGTAAAAACAACAGAAACACTTGTTTTTTTAACGTTATTATTATTATTTCAAAATACTTTCCATACAAAAAACAAGTATTTTAAAACCATCCCTGGCATTTAATGCTTTATGAGATATTTGCATTATAGGAAAGATATTGAGGAAACTATTACATTCTCTAAGAACAAACTTGAACAACACAATGCCAAATGGATGTTTGTTGACATTTGAAAAAAAGAAATAGAGATAGAAGGTTAATTAGTAACGATCACTTAACCATAGATATACCTCTTACTATACTTATACTATATTCTTATTTTTTCTATTTTTCTATCATCTACCTTTTCTGTCTATATATTTCTATTCAACTAAACGTTTTTTTTTCAATAGATTATATTGTAATTTATTGTTGAATATATATAATTGTTTGCGATCGACCTTAGCAAGAAGTGAAATGCAACACAACTCAAAAGAGTATGGAAGATGCAATTTGGAAATCGCCGAACACGATAAATATAAACGATATTGCAGTCTCGTTGCTTTTTAACTGTTCATGAACGGTATTGTGAAAAGTGCTTGCTACCGTCCACCCCATTTAGAAGAACTCAGCATTTAAAATGTCAATAGTACAGTAATTTGACCCGAAGATGGTATGCAAATGGCGGTGCACATGGAACCATCAGTGAGGTATGTTTATCACATTCCAAGTTTCTAGCAAAACTTCTTTGCCCTCAACGAGAAAATAATAAATAAAATGGAGTTTAGTACGGAGCAGAGATTATGAAGCCTGCGTATCACAAGTAACAGTAAAAATACTAAATTAAAAAGATGCAACATATCCTTAGGGTGATTAAAACATGCGAAAAACGATTCAAAATATGTTTTTCAGGATTGTTAATGAATTGTTATTACATCAGTTACTTTATTACCAAATGTATTTGGCAATCATTGTATTGTGAGATAAACACTCATTCAAAAATAAGTAACTCTCGAGTGTAAAACTGCATGTCAATTATATGACCCAATGAAACGTCCTGTACTGTAAGCGTTTTTTGTTCTCACTGTTAGCATATTGGACTTGAACTTGTCTTGAAAACAAATGTTATTTTTATTTTCGAAAAAAACTAACTGTGTGGCCTTTTTAATCAAATATAATTACGTACCACAACCTACAACCTCTGGTAAAAAATCGCCTGTTAAGGTTAACAGCGAATGCATAATAGTCACATGAAATGTTTAGTTGTGTATACGAACGTTGACCGGTGACGTCATCATGCATATGCAAATTGTCAACCAGATATCCATTCTTCAGTTATATATATGTATTTTGGGGGTTCTGCTGTAATTGTTCAGCTCACTCTGTGTTTGCCTCAAATTACAGCAGAAACGCCCAAAATACATATATATATAACCTACCACAAAGTGCTGAAATAAGCTGGGTTAGAGTTATATTCTGAGATTTTTTAATTAAAGTTGATTTGTTACTAAATTTACACCCAAATCAACGAATAAACACGAAATCAACAATTCTCCGAGCTTGAATACAAATGTGGTGGATCGTACTCAAACACATTACTAAAATAATACATCACACACCTTTTAGACTTTTTTGTAAGGTTGCCATTGCTTCCTTTCTTCCCTGCTCCACTAGTTCTTTTTTTTTTAACTTTACTATTTTCAGCTTTCTTTTGTTTGGGGTGTCCTGTTTCAAACTATAATATCTATCTAACTCATCCAAAATCAACCCAAACTCTTGCTCAGATATCTGTGCATCACTCAATGCTTTTGATACCAATTTTTTTATGCTATTCAACTTAGACTCTGCCAAAGTTTTTATTTCATAATGTTTTTGAGCTTTTGAATTAAGCTTGCGTCTGGTAAAATTAATACAAACACCTGTAGCTCCACATACTATTGCTGCTATTTTCAAAGGTAACAAACCGGAACAATAAATCCAATCCCAGCCATAATAACACCTGCAGATATTAAGGTAGTGTCAATTCCATCTGTGATATTAATACCACGTTTATATTTTTTATAAAGAGACTTGAGTGTGTCTCGCTCTGTAATTAACTTTTATTCAATCTCTGAAAACTTTTGTAATCTATAATTCTGTCCGTCTTCCACTGGCAACTCAGGATATAAACTTGGTACTGTCGGTTGCTTCATTTTTTTAATAAAAAAAAAAAAATTTAATTCAATTAATAATGACACCAGGGAATTTTACAGCGGTAGCGTTGGCAGTCTTGCATACAAAGTTAATAACAGAACCAGCACCAATATCTAAAGGTCTATCAAAGTTATCATGATTGCGTGGGATGATATGAAGCGTTATGCCATAATTTGGTTCTTTAACACCATTAACAGAAACTACTACAGATACGTCACGAACTAATCGGTCATTTGCTAAACCTATTCCCATAATCCTTCCACGGCGTGTCATTACATACCCCACATTTGTTTCTGCTCCGCCGTTACCAAATGAGAGTATTCTATTCAACTCAAGTGGACCCTTAGCCTCCGCAAATATTGTAATAATCCCATATTTAAGATTATCAATTTTATCTCTCAAAAGGTTGAAATGGTTAACAATAGGCACAACTCGCCTATGTAAATCTAAAGCATGATTGGTTAAAGCCTCTACGTCTTCTGTTTTCTCGGTGATTTTTGCTCCAAATATACTCATTGTTTTTTTATAAAAATATATTTTTAAATAAATTCTAAAACACAACTCATAGGTAAGCCGTGATTATTTATCTTCTAGCCATGCTCATCTCTGACTTCTATTTTTAATTCGTAATTGCACCACCCGAAAGACAGCGATATTTAGAATAAAAACGTGTAAATACAATATCTCCAAACTGCTTATTTACCACATGTATAACCCCTAAAACAGTGCTTGGCGCACCATTGAAATAATTACTACTCGTATTAACTTGTTCCAGATGAACATATAGCTGTTTATAAGGAGCTAAATCAATTGATTGTTTTCCAATAAAAGTACCATTTTCTGTCCTTGAATCCCAGCATTTCTGAAAGACCGCTTGACAATCGTGTCTCTGTTGGCGCCTCTAAAGATGCTATACCACTTTGTGCATCAAGGTCTTTTAAATTAACGTCAATACAAATAATATTCAGTCCTTAGTTATAGTGTCCATCTGGTATATGATACGTATGGTAATCACAAAATGTTAAGTGGCCGCCAGAGAGCCGTGTCATAAGTTTATTTTTTTGCTAATGCATGTAAACGTATAGGTCTATCTTCCTTAAACGGCAAAATTGTATAAGGGGCATCTCGTGTAGATTCAATACTGCAGATTTAGCCACGTTTGTCACGGACTGAACGGGGTAAATAATGGTTTGGGCGTAATGTTTGCTATAAAACCCATTGTCTTCTAGCTCTTGCCGGGATGATCGATAGTTACTTTGTTGGAACAGAGATTGGACGGCAAAATTCACAGGCAACATGTGGTTCGTATTTATTTTATTAAAGCTTTTATCGTACATTTGTATTCAGTGGGCGGCGCCATCTTGTTTGGCGGTTACGACATCCGGTTAGCATTGATGTTTCTCAAACAATAACTTTATACTAGCATATGATTTTGAAGTTACTTTATAAGATGTAATTATTGTAATTGATCATTAATTGTAAAACAATATTAATTTGATAACAGTGGATAATAGGTGCATTAGTTAACGTTGGCGTATAACTCAGTGATTGTAATACACGATTGTTAACATTAGTTAGCAATGAGATGAGTGACTAGGATAAATGTTCGACGCGTATGCATAGCGTTGTATAATGTGGTCATTAGTTGACATGCGTGCATGCATAACTCAGTGAGTGTAATATATGAGTAATTTGATAATGTTTATATTACATGTATTAGGGGCATTGATTAACATGGCGTATACATGGCGTTGTAGAATATGTATACATTGCTACTCATCATTAGTACAGCTTACATATATTTATTAAATAATGATTTGTTTGGGTAATGATAATTATGCAAGATTGTTATGTTTGTCAACCGACATCTAAAACGTATGTATAATTACAGCCTAAACCATCCAGGATATAAGCCATCCAGGGTTGGAGTAAGCCATCCAGGTTTGGATATTCCGCAGTGGAGCTAAGCTTCCACGATTAACGTTTACGAGCGGTGAAGACGGTCCTCGTACCTGCGCAGCATGGCCAGGTTTTATTAGCGACTACCCCCGGGACACAAGGTGGGTCCGTCATCAGTCCTCCTCACTGGAGGAACATCACCCACAATCTCAGTGGAGGTTAACCATCATTACATCGCGTCATCAACCCTTACAGAAGGCATTTGATGACAAGCATCCATTGAATTCGCGCATCATCATCTTCATGAGCTCTCGCGCATCACAGTTATCGCGCTAGATCATAGATCAACATTGTTATAGCTTTAACAACACTTTAGTGTCTTATACATTCAGGATTTATAACAATACTAAGAACGTCTGAAACGTTCATGAGAACATTATTTTCATAGTTCATTTGTGTATTCGCGTGTTTTTTTTAGATAATTGTATATATATTAAACATATTTTAAAAGTTGCATTACACTTATGTAAATGCATTCACCGTCATTGATTCTTTCCTGAGTTAGCCCAATCACTAAGGTCATCCTGTGACAATGGTCTGGTGTTTTTCTCTTTATGACTTCATGATTAATATTATACCAACCGATAGTGTATGTAAAACTCTCTAATCCAACGAGTTTATCTCCATCTCTATTATCGATATACTGTTGTATCTATTATCGATATAGAGTTGTCTATGTTTGAAATTGTATGAAACATTTATTTTAATATATATAAAAAATACAAATAAAAATGATTTCTAAAGAATTCAAATATAGCTCAGATGCTGACTACAATTCAAGTACTTTCAGCAAAAAAGTGATAAATATAATAACTCAAAACATAGTCATGACATCAAACGGTAAAGGCTTTAAAGCATCATTTCCCAATGTCTTTGAAAAATACAAACTCCCATACGTCAAATCAGATGCTATAGTCCAACGCTGGGGAACAGACTGGATGTCATTTTGGCAGAATTAGTTGAATTTTGCTATTTAGTGTTCGACAACTGGGTGTGGTATTGATTTCAACAATCATCTGAAAGCTGATGCCTTGGTTGGTTCGTTATTTCGATTTTATGTCTATTACCAAGTCAGAAGAATATTATTTGAGATGAGTGTAGCAATGCCGCAAGACTCAAATTGGAATGCGTTTTATAATCGAAACGCATACGAGAGAAAATATGCAAGGAGTTTAACGTTGACTTAAATTTAGACTGGAGACAGAAACAAAGCTATATTGATGGTCTAGGAACAATTTATAATTACTGGACAAATATTGGTTATCATCCTTTGATAAATTCTGTATACGACAACAAAACAATGAGTTTTACAGTTTATGAGAGCGATACAACATACCACATTGACTACATAGCACAAGGATCTGAGGCTGACAATAGTTGGTCTACTTTTATACTAGATAGTTCATCTGGTTTCACAAGAGCTTGCGTAGAACAAATCAATGACAGCATAAGAACATACTGCTGGGCAATTCTTGGCTCACAATCACAAATAAGAATAGATATACTTGGAACAAAAACGGCATTTGATGCACAGAAACAATTTTTGGCAAATGTAAAAGACGCAATAAACATCCCCATTGACTTGCCAAGTCAAATTTCAAGATATGAAACCACCCTAAAATATGCAAGAAGTAAAGTTTTTTTTGTCTATGGAAGTGGATTGTACATGTCTCTGAGTGATATGGAGTTGAGAATCGGAACAATACAAGACTACAATAATTAAATTGTAATAGCAACTGATACGCAAGCATTAGGATTGAATAATGATGTGAATGTAAAACCAGTACCACCAACAATTGTTCAACCTGTTCAAGGCACCACAACAAAGAAATTTCTGCCGGAACATCCTGACTTTGATAAATCATTGATACATAAAACTGTGGAGCATCCAGAGATGAAGCAAATAGCGATTGAACATGAAGATAACAAAACATTTATAATTGTCGGTACTATAGTAATAGGTCTTGCTGCGTTACTTATTTACGAGATTTAAACCACTCTTTGGCTGCCACATATAATAATCCTGAAACAAACACAAGCAAAGCCCATAGATTGTTACCAAGCCAATTAATAACATTACCTGTTGCAGATAAAAGCCATGATACTATTGCACCAATAACTCCTGGAAGTGCTGCAGCCGCTTTTTCAGCTAAATTAGCGAGAAGTTTACCAAGATTACTTAGTGTTTTTTTTATCCAGTCTTTGATGCCACTTCCATCTTTTGGAGGTGTTGTTTCTCCGCCTGTTGCAGGAATAATAGTCTGAACAATAACACCAATAATCATACCAAATGCAGTCAGGATACTAACAATAGTAATAACTTGCTCCCTAAACAAGGTTTTGATTCTCTTACCAAGAGTTGTATCCTCGTTTAACATTTTGTTTATTGTCTCTTTTATTCTGCTTACTTTGTTACGGACAGCTTCTCTGTTTTCATTGATGGCATCCATCCTTGCTCCTCTCTCAACTTCAAGGTCTTTGATGCGATCGCTAATTCTATTCATCTGAAATTCATCATCGTCAGCCTTAGCTTGTTCTAACTTTTGTTTTTCTCTTGTTATATCTTTATCAAGTTGTGTGTGTTTCGCCAAGTTATTGGTGAGTTATTCCTTGACAGTTGTCATCGCTTTTACTATTCCATCCATTTCACGCTTGTCTATATTTGTTTGTGTTTCAACATCAGGACGCTCATCCACATCCCAGTCATAAAGAGCACTTTCCATTGACTGTGCTGTGTTATCAATCACATGTGAAAAATCTAGTAATGGAATAGCATCCATATTATCTGGTAAATCGTTTCTTGTGCTCTCCAACGCTTGTCGAGCTTTTTGTGATAATTTTGTTTTACTGTCATACTCCGGCAAATTCAAAAATTGTCTTACCGCCCTTGTTCCCCCAGAGCCAATAACCTTGTTATTTTCATTTACCAAAGAACCAAGGGAAAGGAATGTTGCACTACCTTGCTTGGCAGTTATTCTTATTTCGTTATCACAAACAACCCAGTATAATGTTTTGCTATTATCTGATACTTTAAACTGGTCATAATCCATTTTGTCCGGTGCCATCTTATATCGTTTTCCTATTTCATCATAAAATGATTTTACAAGATTTTTTTTGTATATTTTAAGTGTAGCTTCTGTCAGCTCTCCTCTAAGTTCAGCAATATGATGGCTTTGATTAAGAAGACTTCTTTGAACAGGCTCACCAGGCACCATTGGTAAATCATCATCAAAATATTCATTATAATCATCTCTATCAAACGCAGGATTGTCAAACTCAAATCCACCCTCTTCCATTATTTATTTTATTTAATTTTAAAAAATATATTCAAAAAATAAAAACAATGTCAGATTACGGAAACAAACTCAGCCCTTATAGAAAACTAAGAGAACCTCATGGTGCCAAGGGCATCCGCACACGTGTAGTAATAACTAATAATCTATCAACAATAGACCAAAACCAGCAACTGCTTGTGAGAATTCCCAATTTAAGTACTAATGATGTGATAGTTCCACGTACTGCTCGTATTGCTTTTGAAATATAACTTAAAAGCAGCAAAGACCCCAACGCTACTATATACCAAAATCTGGATAGAGCAATTGTGAAGAAAATGACAATAAGAATAAGTGGCAATGAAGTCATGTCAATAGACGACAGCGATATATATCATTGTTATGTAGATTTATGGAAAAGCCCTACTGAACGATTAAACATGTATTACCAAGGTGTTAGTATGGCAAACATGCTAAAACATAGAGTTTGTGCGGGAGATGCTTCCTCAGACGCCGCGGATGAAGCTGTAGCAGCAGCTTATGGAAATATATTTTGTATTCCACTGGACTTCGAAATGTTAGAAAGTCATATGCCATTTTATCAAGCGGGGCTTGGTGATAGGTTAGAATATGAATTAACGTTTAACGATTATAACAAAGTTATCAAAATCAGTGATGCTGATGTATATTATGTAATAAAGAATATTTGCGTATCTTGCGACATAAAAAAATAAAAGCAAACACATCTGATACACTGTGGAATATCAACAGTAATGTACCAGCACGGAGCATGAAAGGTATTCTAATGACCAAGACAGAACAGACACGGAATTCTTTTACAACCCAAAGATTGAAAAGGTTGAAATGACAATAGAGGGCGCACCAACTCAGTTGTATAGTCAGGGCATGAAGGCATATCAACATTGGGATGAAATCAACAAATATTTTGCTTTAACATCAAAAAGAAACAAAGAGACAGACATAGTGGTGCCGGACTTACGCTTTACCAATCTTTCTATTCGAACCTATATAACAAAATCATATGCTTTGTGGCTTGACCTTAGAACATTTGATGACAATTTATTATACGGCAGTGGAAGAAAATAGAAAACGGCAGTAAAGGCATAACGATACTAATAAATACAAAAGTAGAAGTAGATCAACCTTTAAATATGTATCTATATATAATACAAGATGCGCAAATCAATTTCGTTGATGTAAGATACAAAGAAGTACGATACTAAATATCCTAAATATCCACACAGTGCCATTATCTGTGGTCAGACAGGCTGTGGTAAAACAGAATGTGTTCTTGACATACTTGAACAAGAGTATGTTAAAGTTTTTGAACATATAATTATATTGTGTCCGACTATAAAGTGGAACGAGGCTTATAACAATAGACCCTGGATAGGTGATGTAAGAAACCCGAGAGATAAAAAAAATAATTGTCAATCCCGTTAGCAACGGCAAAGAAATGCTACAAGAACTGTTGCGTTTATTTTTCAAACAATATGCTGGCAAGCCCACACTATACATCATTGATGATTGCTCAGTTACAAAAGAATTAACAAAAAAAACAGATATGTTATCGGAGTTGGTATTCTCTGGTCGTCACGCTAAACAATCAGTATGGGTCATTTCACAGAGATATAATTCTGTATTGAGAGATTTAAGAGAGCAAGCAAAATGGTTGTGTATGACAGAGATAGTTATGAAAATTGTTTGAGAGAGAATGATGTTATTCCGACGCTGGAGGAGAGAACCAGAATAAGAAAAGCTTTAGCAAAAACTAAATATTCCACGTTAATTTTGAGGACTGACCAACCAACTGGTTATGGGTTGAATACTTTTTACGCATTGCTTTTTTTCTAACTGTTGCTAATAGTAATACTAACAGCAAAGTAGCAATGTTAATAGCAATACGGACATGACAATATAATGAAAATATCGGGGAATATAGTAATGCTTATAGCATTGCTCATAGAAAATTAGTAATGTTAATATCATTGCTCAAAGCAAAGTAGCAATGTTAATAAAATAAATAGCAATTTTAATAACAATGCTTTTAACAATACTAACAATTACTAGTTGCGTGGTGAATATCGCAGCTGGTTGTTTTGTGTTTTATATTTATTCCAAGATAAAAAATAAAATTATTAATATAAAAATGAATGCGGAAGAACTATTACAAGATATCATACCGGAAGGTTTCACAGATGAATCAAAGCAACAATAAACAAAAAAAGAAAGATTATCAGCCATAGTGGCTGGCGGTGGTAGTCGTCAATATTTGGGTAAAGACATACAAATCACGAATATAGATAGCATGCCCTCGGATGAAATTAACAAACTTTACTGCAGATATGAAGCAAGGCTTGGGGAAAGCATGACCAAGACTTTAGGCAATTCTTTTATTAACTTGTATGTGATGGGAGTATCAAAATATTTGACCAATCCACCAAAACTGATAGAAGATTTGGAGGAAGACCCATTTATTAATCATGCTTTAACAAGTGCTTGTTGCGAGTTGTATTACAGGTATGGAATGTACTTAACACCATTTACAGCAATACTGACAACTGTTAGACATATTGATTTTAATAAAAACAAATACAGATAATATAAATGATGGAGAACCAAGAGAGTGAAGTTGATATACCTGTTGAGGTTGATACACAACCTGCTAAACAAAAAGTAAAAAATCCAAAACGAATAGAGGCTGGGAAAAAATGAGCAGCGGCAAGGAAGGCAAAGAGATTGCTTCAGGATGGACAAGATGCACAGGATGCAAGAGATGCAAAGCAAGTTGCAAAGCAAATAACAAAAATAACAATAGGTGAAGAGGAACCAGAGAAAATCAAAATAAATGTATACAAAAATTATATTCCGCCGTGTGTGGTTTTATTAGGCATTGCTGGGTTGGGTTTTTATATATATAACAGGAAATCTGCTACACAATCTGTTGCTACACAACCTGTTGCTATACAACCTGTTGCTGTTGCACCAAAAGACCCTTTTGATTTTTAATAATTTATTTTAAAAAAAAATCATATAAAAAAAATGGCACAAGTATTGACGGAAAACAAATTGTAAATATGTTGTATCACGCTGGAGTGGAAACACTTCTAACTATTGGATATTCTGAGATTGGCAGAAAACTACTAAAAAGACCAGCTCCTAAGGTAGATTTTAATATGGTTGACTTTGGGATGCTGTCCGTGGATATAATGTTAGCAATTGGCTACGAGGGATATGTTGATTAAGCAAGGTATTATTCCTGCGGATATTATGAAATAATTTAAAAAATATATATATAAAATTGGCGAGCGCAGTAGCAATGATGATCGGTGGCGCATTAACAAACGCATTGGCGTTTAGCGGTTCAAATTATTTCTTTTCAAAAATGGGAAGTCATTCAGATGAGGAAAGACAAAGGCATGACAAAGCCGTAGAACAATTGGAAGCAGCACAAGCGTCGTGGAATAAAAAAAGAAGAGAGAGATTATATTTTATTAATAAGCAACTGCAAAAGGAGCATCATGCAGAGCAGACATTTGATAATGTGGACCAGGCTATGAAGCAGTATTATTATATGACTGGTAAACAGTTGCGTTTGGAACTAGAGCCTACGTTGAGTGATTTCTATACACCATCTCCGGATCAACAGAATAGAGAGATTATGTTTATTGTGGTGGGCATGGCTGCAACTGGATTTGTGGCGTATAAATTGATTTCATAAAAAAATTACTTTCGTATGCATGATACTTATTTTCTTTATAGTTATATACATTTTAATCTTTAGTGAACAAAAATGGAAAAGATTTATTGCAGCCCAAAAGGATTTTGGAGAGGTTACTCAGCAGTTAAACAATTGGCAAAAGAGGCTGGTGTCAGTGAAAACAGGCATTATAATTTTTAAAAAAACAAGCTGTGTGGCAGATTTATTTACCTGCACCAAAAAATATAGTTAAGCCCAGGTTTGATGTTTCTACTAAGAATGGAGTGCATCAAACTGATTTGTTATTTTAACCGCATGACACTTTTGGGTTTGGCCGTGGCCGCAAGACATATAAATATGCATTGACTGTGGTTGATATTACGAGTAGATACAAAGAAGCAGAGCCACTGACTTCCAAGGATAGCAAAGAAGTTGCTAAAGCATTTGAGAATATATACAGTCGGCATCTGAAATATCCAAAGTTATTACAAGTTGACCCAGGTAGAGAATTCATGGGTGCGTTATCGCAGTTGATGGCAAAACACAATGTAAATATCAGACGAGGCAGAACAGAGATACACAGAGACCAAGCGATAGTGGAAAGATTTAACAGAACATTAGCTGAAAGATTGTTTGGATATCATTATGCTAAGGAAATAGATTTACAAAAACGCAACAGAGAGTGGGTAAAAAGATTACCAGAAGTTGTCAAAGCAATAAAAGTATAGACAAATAAGCCCCCTCCTGTTGAAACAAAAACATTAAAAGAAGATGCTATTTGTATGAATGCCAGTGTAAGATATTTATATCAACCCGGGGAACAACAGGGTGGAAGACGCAGAGCAAATGATCCAATGTGGAGTGTAGATATTCACAAGATTAAAAGTTTTATGGGGACGCAAGGTATAAGAGTATATTATTTGAAAGGAGCGCCTCAAAGAGGATTTGTCAAAGAAGAATTACTTATTGTTCCTGCTAATACTCAAACGCGTATGTCTTTATAGGTTTTTATAAAAAAACATGTGCATCAGTTTTAATCCCGCATTCTCGAATGTATCTTTTAGAGTAAAATGGTGACAGTGTTACTTTGTTTACTGTTATACCATATATCTGATGCTTTATTGAGCGTATCATATTCATTTCATGGGTGTATTTTTTCTTGCCAAACAATGCATCCCTGTAGTTCTCAAAGTTGATATGTTTTTTGATTACGTATATTTTTACTCCCATTGCCTTTTTGATAATCTGCTCATCCGCTCTCATAATAGAATATAGCTTGGGTCTTAATCCAACATACTCAACTATAGGAACACTAGCACATGCATCTTTCATTTTACCTATTACTTTTTTATTTGTATCATCGTGCAGTGGATGGTTTTGCGGATAATCACTCAAGTCATACTCATCTTTCATTTCAGCCATGTCTTTGTACACATCTTCTGTTTTTATATCTACCAGCAAGCTGTCAGTGCCTGCGTATAATAAAGTACAGTTATCTCCGTACCTTTTCTTTAGGGTATTATAGTAACAATCATACATCAAGTGCTTTGATAAATCTAATACTGACATTCCAACATATATTGGTTTGTTTAATGTTAATTTTGTTTTGTTTACATGTATTGCTGACAATTCATCTGAAAACTTTATACGTCTGTTGAAGTTGGATTAGGCTATTATTCTTCTTATTTTTTAATTATTTTCGGAGCCGTCAATATATATGTATTATGGGGGTTCTGGACCACAACCAAATTACCCCAAATAATCTAAAATCACCACACAAAATTTTTCAGTTTACTGAAAATTAAGTCAATTTAACTGGTTATTTAGCATGTCCCAGGCGCTGAATAACCAAAGATTTTAAGATTGAATTGTGAAAATGTTTTAAATTTGGATGTTTAAATTTTATTGCAAAATAGAGGTTAAACTATAAATACTCAATATGTCTAAATTTAAAACATTCTTTATTATAATCCTTATAATACCAATATTCGTTATATTTTCTAAGTGTTGAAGCACCGCATTTACAACAAATTTGAAATTGGGCAGTAGTACCCAATCCACAATTTAAACAAGGTAGAATTTTACAAGTTTTCATTCTATTTTTATGAACTTTACAATATTTCGAATTTTTAACAGGTTTTTTGGTACAAATACCGTTGGAACTGATCTTTAGGAACTGACACGGAATCATTGCTTTATATTTATAGTAATAATTTTTTATATTAAATAAAAATATTTTTAGGTATAAAGAAAAGAGAAAAAATGTCTGACATGAAAGATACTATAAATAATTTATTATCCCTGTATAATACAGGTATAATAGATAAGGAATCACTAAATATGTCATTGAAATCATTAGGAGGTCAACCAACCAAAATTGAGGAAGAAATTGCATCACTTAGGAAAAAATTGGAATTACTTGAGGAAGAAAATAAAGTCTTGAAAACAAGGGCAACTACCAGCCAACCCTTTGAAGATAAAAAGATAGAACCAACTAGTAAATCTTTTGAAAGTTTTAAGAAAAGAAGAAAGCTTAAAAAACTTAAGAAAAGACAGGCTAAAAAAAAATTAAGTCCAGATGACAAATACAAAAAACAAATGGCTAAAGTAATCCAAGAGCTGCAAGAAAAGCAAAAAGAAGAAAAAGAAGAAGACAAATTAAAACTAGTTGACAATCCAAAATGCGGATATTTTAGAGCATACGAAATATCTGTAAATAAATACAAAGATCCTCAAAAAGTATTTAGTGATAAAAAATCTATTATTACAAAACAAATTATAAAAATGTACATTATCATTAGGCATGGAATTAACAAAAATTCACAGGGTGCTAGAATTTAATGAAAAACCTTGGATGGCATCATACATAAATTTAAACACAGAACTTAGGAAAAAAGCTAAATCACAGTTTGAAAAAGATTTTTACAAGCTTATGAACAACTCAGTATTTGTAAAAACAATGGAAAATTTAAGAAAGCGAACTGACATAAAATTAGTAAAAACTGACGGCTCTAATAATGAAAAAATAAGAAAAATAATAGCCAAACCAAACTTTAACAGACGTGTAAAATTTTCAGATGAATTATCGGCAATACATGTAAACAAAACAAAATTAAAATTAACCAAGCCAATTTATGTTGGAATGTCAGTATTAGATTTATCAAAATATATGATGTATGATTGGTATTATAATACTTTGAAAAAAAGGTATGGAGATAACTGTACTTTATTATACACAGATACTGACAGCTTGCTTGTAGACATCAGAACAGATGATGCATACAAAGACATGGCTGAAATGAAAGATGAGTATGACTTGAGTGATTATCCTCAAGATCACCCAATGCATGATGATACAAACAAAAAAGTATTGGGTAAAATGAAAGACGAATGTGTTGGTGTTGCTATAGCTGAGTATGTTGGATTAAGACCCAAGCTATATTCTATTTTGAGAGCAGATGAACAACTCATTAAAAAAGCAAAGGGTGTAAAAACTTATGTAGTCAAAAAACAAATAAATTTTGAAAACTACAAGGATGCATTGTTTAACAAGAAAAGATATAACCATGAAATGAATATGATACGCTCAATAAAGCATGAGATATATGGCATAAAAGTAAACAAAGTTACACTATCACCATTCTACTCAAAAAGATACATTCGAGAAGATGGAATTACAACTGATGCATATGGTTTCTATAAAAACTTATGAATTTGGGTATCAGCAGGAACAATAAGTAATTCTTCTTTGACAAATCCTCTTTGCGGCGCTGGTGCTTTCAAATAATAAACTCTTATACCTTGCGTCACCATATAACTTTTAATCTTGTGAATATCTACACTCCACATTGGATCAGTTGCTCTGCGTCTTCCACCTTCTTGTTCCCCGGGTTGATATAAATATCTTACACTTGCATTCATACAGATAGTATCATCTTTTAATATTTTTGTTTCAACAGGAGGAGGCTTTTTTGTCTCCGCATTTATGGCTTTAACAACTTCTGGTAATCTCTTTACCCATTCTCTATTACGTTTTTGCGAATCTATTTCCTTAGCATACTGATAGCCAAACAATCTTTCAGCTAATGTTCTGTTAAATCTTTCAACTAAAGCTTGGTCTCTGTGTATTTCTGTTCTGCCTCGTCTGATATTTACTTTGTGTTTTACCATCAACTGTGATACTGCACCCATAAATTCTCTGCCTGGATCCACTTGTAATAACTTTGGATATTTCAAATGCCGACTATATATATTTTCAAATGCTTTGGCAACTTCTTTACTATCCTTGGAAGTCAGCGGCTCTGCTTCTTTATATCTACTCGCGATATCAACCACAGTCAACGCATATTTATATGTTTTGCGTCCACGACCAATCCCAAAAGTATCATGCGGTAAAAATAACAAATCAGCTTGATGCACTCCATTCTTAGCAGAAACATCAAACCTGGGTCTAACTATTTTCTTTGGCGCAGGTAAATAAATCTGCCACACAGCTTGTTTCTTTAAAAAATCTAATGCCTTTTTTTCACTGACACCAGCCTCTTTTGCTAATTTTTTAACTGCTGTGTAACCTCTCCAAAATCCTTTTGGGCTGTAATAAATCTTTTCCATTTTTTTCTACTAAAGATTAAACTTTATATAACTATAAAGAAAAATGGAAATCACAACTGCACAATTTGATGAATTGCTTGAAGAGCAATATCAAAATAGCACAAAGAAATGGACAGACTTGGAACTAAATAAAATATTCAAAATTACAGATACGAAAATAGTAGATACCGAATATGGTCCATCCATGGTATTGACATTATTAGACAATGGTGAAGTATGGGCGCCTGATCATCTTAAAAATAAATTAGAGAAGAGTGCTAAACCACCATATTATATTCGACCACTTGGATTGAAACCATGTAAAAACAACACAAAAAATAGGTATCATGCATATGACTTAGTCTTTTCAAAGTAAACTTAGTCATTTCAAATCCAAAAAAGTCTAAAGTAATTATAGTTTTAAACTATTTTTTTTTTATGAACTCAATTTATACGCCACAAATCCAGTTGCAGCCATGCCCACCACAATAAACGTAATTTCTCTATTCTGTTGATCCGGAGATGGTGTATAAAAATCACTCAACTTGGGCTCCGGTTCCAAAAGCAAATGTTTGCCAGTTGTATAATAATACTGTTTCATAGCCTGGTCTACATCATCAAAAGTCTGCTTTGCATGATGTTCTTTTTGTAGTTGTTTATTAATAAAATCTAATCACTCTGTTCTTTTTTTATTGTGCTGCGTTTAATTGTTCCACTGCTTTGTCATGCCTCTGTCTTTCCTCATCTGAATGACTTCCCATTTTTGAAAAGAAATAATTTGAACCGCTAAACGCCAATGCATTTGTTAATGCGCCACCTATCATCATTGCTACTGCACTTGCCATTTTTTTATATATATATTTTTTAAAATTATTTCATAATATCCGCAGGAATAATACCTTGCTTAATCAACATATCCTTTGTAGCCATTGCTAACATTATATCCACAGACAGCATCCCAAAATCTGTCATATTAAAATCTACTTTAGGTGCTGGTATTTTTAGTATTTTTCTGCCAATTTCAGAATATCCAACAGTTAGAAGTGTTTCCACTCCAGCGTGATACATCATATTTACAATTTGTTTTCCGTCAATACTTGCTGCCATTTTTTTTTATATGATTATTTTTTTAAAATAAATTATTAAAAATCAAACGGGTCTTTTGGTGCAACATGAACAGGTTGCACAGCTACAGGTTGCGTAGCAGATTTCTTGTTATAAATATACAAACCCAACCCAGCAATGCCTAATAAAACCAGACACGGTGGAATATAATTTTTGTATACGTTTATTTTGATTTTTTCTGGTTCTTCTTCACCTATTGTTATTTTTGTTATTTGATTTGCAGCATCTTGCTTTGCAGCATCTTGATTTGCATCCTGAAGCAAACGCTTTGCCTTTTTTGCCGCTGCTCCTTTTTTTCCAGCTTCTATTCTTTTTGGATTTTTTACTTTTTGCTGTTCAACAGGTTGTGTAACAACAGGTATAACTTCACTCTCTTGGTTTTCCATTTATATTATCTGTATTTTTATTTTTATTAAAATCAATATGTCTAACAGTTGTCAGTATTGCTGTAAATGGTGCTAAGCACATTCCATACCTGTAATACAACTCACAACAAGCGCTTGTCAAAGCATGATTAATAAATGGGTCTTCCTCCAAATCTTCTATCAGCTTTGGTGGACTGGTTACATTAAAATATTTTGATACTCCCATCACATACAAGTTAATAAAATAATTGCCTAAAGTTTCAGTCATGCTTGCCCAAAGCCGTGCCCCATATCTGCAGTAAAGTTTGTTAATTTCATCTGGTGGCATGCCATCTATATTTGTGAGTTGTATGTCCTTACCCAAATATTGACGACTACCACCGCCAGCCACTATGGCTGATAATCTTTCTTTTTTTGTTTCTTGTTGCTTTGATTCATCTGGTTCCGTCTGTTCCGATATATTTTGTAATAGTTCTTCCGCATTCATTTTTATATTAGTAATCTTATTTTTTATCTTGAAATAAATATAAAATACAAAACAACTAGCAGCGATATTCATGCAACTAGTAATTGTTAGTATTGTTAATAGCATTGTTATTAATATTGCTATTTTTTCTATTAACATTATTAATTTGCTGCAAGCATTGCTATTAACATTGCTACTTTGCTATGAGCAATGCTATTAGCAATACTATATTCATGGTCAGTATTGCTATTAACATTGCTACTTTGCTGTTAGTATTACTATTAGCAACAGTTGTAAAAAAATATATTTTGTAATAATAAAAAAAAAATATTATATAAGAAAAAATGGATTTGAAAATAACAGACGGTGAGAATAGTGATTATAACAAAAATAAAATAGCACTGGATGTTATGACAAGAGATGACGTAAAATGTTGTATATGTGTTTCAGAAAGTGATTTTTTACAAACGTACGAAAAAGGTGCACAGGAAACGCCTGTAATTTCTGTGACAAAGGAGGGCGTAGAATATTTTATATGTGAGCCAAGAGGGTATGTTTTACCAGCCCCGGAACACATTAGTAGTGCTGTTGTACCGATATTGGTTAATGCATTGAGTTTATGGTTTGTATGGGAAACTCTAGTTTGTATTTTTAAAAAAAATTATTCAACCCAATAACCAGTTGGTTGGTCAGTCCTCAAAATTAACTTTGAATATTTAGTCTTAGCTAAAGCTTTTCTTATCCTAGTTCTCTCCTCCAACGTCGGAATAACATCATTTTCTCTCAAACAATTTTCATAACTATCTCTGTCCTTGGTGTAAAATATACACAACCATTTTGCTTGCTCTCTCACATCTTTCAATACAGAATTATATCTCTGTGATATGACCCACACTGATTGTTTGGCGTGGCGACCAGAGAATGCCAACTCTGATAACATATCTTTTTTCTTTGTTAATTCTTTTGTGGCTGAGCAATCGTCAATAATGTATAATGTGGGCTGACCAGCATATTGTTTGAAAAAGAAACGCAACAGTTCTTGTAACATTTCTTTACCGTTGCTCACGGGATTGACAATTATTATTTTTTTATCTTTAGGGTTTTTCACATCTCCTATCCAGGATCTATTTTTATAAGCCTCGTTCCACTCTATGGTTGGACACAATATAATTATATGTTTAAAAACTCCAACATACTCTTGTTCAAGTATGTCAAGAACAAACTCTGTTTTACCACAGCCTGTCTGACCACAAATAATGGCACTGTGTGAATATTTAGGATATTTTTGTTGCAAACTAGTATCCTGCTTCTTTGAATCTTCCATCTTCGAAATTGATTTGTGCATCTTGTATTATATATATATAAATATTTAAAGTTTGATCTGCATCTGCTTTTTTATTTATTAGTATCGTTATACCTTCACTGCCGTTTTCTATTCTTCTTCCACTGCCGTGTAATAAATTGTCCTCACATGTTCTAAGGTCAAGCCACAAAGCATATGATTTTGTCAAATAAGTCTCAAGAGAAACACTGGTAAAGTTTAAGTCTCTTGCTACTATTTCTGTCTCTTTGTTTCTTTTTGATGTTAAAGCAAAATATTTGTTGATTTCACCCCAATGTTGATATGCCTTCATGCCCTGACTATACAACTGATTTGGTACTCCCTCTATTGTCATTTCAACCTTTTAATCTTTGGGTTGTAATAGGTTTCCGTGTCTGTTCTTTCTGGGTCTTCAAACAACATTAAAATACCTTTCATGCTCCGTGCTGGTACATTAATGTTGATGTTCCAAAGAGTATCAGATTTGTTTGCTATTATTTTTCTATGTCGCAAGATACGATCATACATAAATGACATCTTACCATTGATTTGCTGTCTTATTTGTCTGGCTAATTCAACATCACTAACCGTATCAAATTCCAAGCAGATATGTTTTATTACATAAGATGCATCAGCATCACTGCTTTTGATAACTTTGTTATAATCGTTAAACGTTAATTCATATTCTAACCTATCACCAAGCCCCGCTTGATAAAATGGCATATGACTTTCTAACATTTCAAAGTCCAGTGGAATACAAAATCTATTTCCATAAGCTGCTGCTATAGCTTCATCTTTAGTGTCTGAGGAAGCATCATCTGCACCGACTCTATGTTTTAACATGTTTGCTTTACCAATACCTTGGTAAGCTGTGTTTTGTCGTTCAGTAGGGCTTTTCCATAAATCTACGTAGCAATGATATATATCACTGTCATCTATTGACATGACTTCGTTACCACTTATTCTTATTGTCATTTTTTTCACAATTGTTCTACCCAGATTTTGAAATAGAGTAGCGTTGGCGTCTGTTCTGCTTTTAAGTTCTATTTCAAAGGCAAGACGAGCAGTACTTGGAACTATCACATCATTAGTACTTAGATTGGGAAATCTTACAAGCAGTTGCTGGTTTTGGTCTATTGTTGATGGATTATTAGTTATTACTACACTTGTGCGGATGCCTTTGGCACCATGAGGTTCTCTTAGTTTTCTATGAGGGCTGAGTTTGTTTCCGTAAGGCGACATTGTTTTTATTTTTTAAATATATTTTTTAAAATTAAATAAAATAAACAATGGCTGAAGGAGGATTTGAAAATCCTGCGTTCGATAAAGCACTTGATATGACTGAAGAAGACTTAGATAGAATACTTGAAGACGAAGACGAATTTATACAACCTGCCCCAGAATTTCAAAGACAAATTGTAAATGAAAATAACTATATTGATCAGCTTCAAGGAGAAGATAAAACAGAAGAACAACTAACACAAAAAAAGTTGTTAGTAGATCAATTTTTTACTGAAGTTAATGCTGAGATCAGCGGAATTGATTATAAAAATGATTTTATAGTGGCTAAGGACGAAATCGGTAGAACAATGTTATATGCAGTTGGGACGGATGATGTTCCACTTACATATTATAAGAGAAATAATCCAGAAGAACCAATCAAGTTTTATAAGCTAGACACTTTAGTTAAAAAACATGGTATTAATTTTATCAGAAATATTTTAAAAGATTATGATTTATTAGTTCCACGTGAAAGAATTGCTCAGGGTAGGGCAGAATTAGCATCCTTGACAAAAACAAGAGATACCATCACAAAAGAAGGAGAAAATATATCAATGCAAACTTTTTCAACAACTGAAGATGTACAAAATACAGTAGATGCTGTAAATATAATTGAGAGTAATTTGAGTAATACAATAGATGAAATTCATTCTAAAAGTGCTGTTCAAACACAAACAGAAGGTCTAACAATGCGAGAGTTACAAGGTTTAGACAAGGTATTGCAAAGCTTTCGTGGAGAACTTACTAATAATCTCTCAAAGCTCACTGAGCTTGATAAAGATATAGCAAAAGAAAAACAAAAATTAGAACAGGTTAGCACCCCCGGGCAGGAGGATGAGTTCCAACAAGAGCGCATACGTGACAGAATAAAAAACTTAGAAGATGAAAGAAGTTCACGACTTGAAGCGGCGAGTGAAAAAAAAGAAGCATTACGCAGTCAAATAAACAGGATAAAAGAAACTATAAATAAGGTGTTAAAAGAAGACACAACATTGGGTGAGAGAATCAAAATCTTGTTTAGGGAGCAAGGTATTACTATTGTTAGTATTTTGACTGCCTTTGGTATGATTATTGGGGTATTAGTTGATACCATTATTCCTACAACAGGAGGAGAGACTGCTCCAACTCCAACTCCAAAACCCGATCCATCAAGTGTAAAAGATTGGATAAAAAAACAACTATTTAATCTTGGTAAACTTCTTGCCAACCTAGCTGGTAAAGCTGCTGCAGCACTTCCAGGAGTTATTGGTGCAATAGTATCATGGCTTTTATCTGCAACAGGTAATGTTATTAATTGGCTTGGTAACAATCTATGGGCTTTGCTTGTGTTTGTTTCCGGGTTGTTATATGTGGCAGCCAAAGAGTGGTTTAGTAAATCTCATAAATAAGTAATGCAGCAAGACCTATTACTATAGTACCAACAATTATAGTTGTTTTGTTATCTTCGTGTTCAATCGCTATTTTTTGTATTTCTGGTGGGTTATGTTCCACAGTTTTATGTATTGATTTATCAAAGTCAGAATGTTCCGGTAAAATTTTCTTTGTTGTGGTGCCTTGAAAAGGTTGAATATTTTTTGGTGGCACTGGTTTTACATTTACATCATTGTTCAATCCTAATGCTTGTGCATCGGTTGCTATTACAATTTCATTATTGTAGTCTTGTATTGTTCCAATTCTTAATTCCATGTCGCTCGGAGACATATACAATCCACTTCCATAGACAAAATTTACTTTACTTCTTGCATATTTTAGGGTGTTTTCATATCTTTAAATTTGACTGGGTAAGTCGATGGGGCTATTTATTGCGTCCTCTACATTTGCTAAAAATTGTTTTTGTGCATCAAATGCTGTTCCAGTTCCAAGTATATCTGTTCTTGTTTGTGATTGTGAACCAATAATTGCCCAGCAGTATGTTCTTATGCTGTCATTGATTCTTTCTACTCCAGCTCTTGTAAATCCAGATGAATCATCTAGTATAAAAGTAGACCAGCTATTGTCAGCCTCAAATCCTTGTGCAATGTAATCAATGTGGTATGTTTTATCACTCTCATAGACTGTAAAACTCATCGTTTTGTTGTCGTATACAGTATTTAACAACGGATGATAACCAATATGTGTCCAGTAATTGTAAATTGTTCCTAGACCATTATTATAGCTTTGTTATTGTCTCCAGTCTGAATATAAGTCAACGTTAAACTCCTTGCATATTCTTTCGTACGCGTTTCGGTTATATGTGTTATTAAATGCATTCCAATTTGAGTCTTGCGGCATTGCTACACTCATCTCAAATAATATTCTTCTGACTTGGTAATAGACATGAAATCGAAATAACGAACCAACCAAAGTATCAGCTTTTAAATGATTGTTGAAATCAATACCACAGCCAGTGGTCGCACACCAAATAGCAAAGTTTAACTGATTCTGCCAAAATAACATCCAATCTGTTCCCCAGCGTTGGACTATAGCATCTGATTTGACGTATGGGAGTTTGTATTTTTCAAAGACATTGGGAAATGATGCTTTAAAGTCTTTACCGTCTGATGTAATGACTATGTTTTGATTTATTATATCTATTACTTTCTTGCTAAAAGTATTTAAATATTGAGCATCTGGGTTATATTTGAATTATTTAGAAATCATTTTTATTTGTGTTTTTATATTTATATATTAAAAAAAAAAATGTTTCATACAATTTCAAACATAGACAACTCTATTAATTTACAACAGTATATCGATAATAGAGATGGAACTAATCGCGTTGGATTAAAAAGTTTTACTTACACTATCGGTTGGTATAATATTATTCATGAAGTCATAAAGACACGAAACCCAGATAAAACAGAACATTTACCAGGTGGACTCTATAACTTTCATGACTTGGTAGAAGATTTTAAAAAGCTAAATGAAAGTATTATCCTGGACAGTATTGTCCAAATTGGTACAGCCATTATACATGCGCCAATAGAGACACGAATGTCAAGCGGTCTTTCAAAAATGCTGGGATTCAAGGACAGAAAATGGTACTACTTTAGGAGATTACCCAATTAATTTAGCTCCTTATAAACAGCTATATGTTCATCTGGAACAAGTTAATACGAGTAGTAATTATTTCAATGGTAAACCAAGCACTATTATAGGTGTTGTACCTGTAGTAAATAAGCAGTTTGGAGATATAGTATATACAAGTTTTTATCCTGAATATCACTGTCTTATGAATGGTGCAATTACTGAATTGAAAATAGAAGTTAGAGATGAGTATGGCAACAAGATATTTAATCACGGTTTGCCTATGAGTTGTGTTTTAGAAATTATTTAAAAAATATATTTTTATAAAAAAAACAATGAGTATATATGGACCAACAAGACCTAAAAAAACAGAAGACTTAGAGGCTTTGATAAATGATGTTCAAAATTTATATAGGCGAATTGCGCCTTTTGTTGACCAGTTTAATCATTTAAAACATAGAGTTGATAATCTTAAATATGGGATTATAACAATATTTGCAGAGGCTAAGGGCCCACTTGTGTCAAACAGAATACTCTCATTTGGTAACGGCGGAGCAGGAAAAAATGTGGGGCATGTAATGACACGCCGTGGACGGATTATGGGAATAGGTTTAGCATGTGAACGATTAGTTGGTGACGTAACTGTAATAGTTTCTGTCAATGGTGTTGAACAACCAAATTATGGTATAACGCTTCACATCATTCCACGCAATCATGATAACCTTGATAAACCTTTAGAAATTGGCGCTGGTTCTGTTGTTAACTTTGTATGCAAGGTTGCCAACGCTACAGCTGTAAATATGGTGGCATCATTATTAATTGAATTAATTTATTTTTTTATTTATTAATAAAAAAAATGCCGAGGCAACCAACAGCACCAAGTTTATATCCTGATTTGTCAGTGGAAAATTCAGTGGAAAACGGACAAAATTATAGATTACAAAAGATTTCAGAAATTGAAAAAAAGTTAATAACAGAACGAGATATACGTCAGTCACTTTATAAAAAATATAAACGTGGTATTAATATTACAGATGGAATTGACACTACCTTGATATCAGCAGGTGTTATTATGGCTGGGATTGGATTTGTTATTCCAGTTTTATTACCTTTAGAAATAGCAGCAATAGTATGTGGAGCTACAGGTGTTTGTATTAATTTTATCAGACGCAAGCTTAATGCAAAAGCTCAAAAACATCATGAAATAAAAACTTTGGCAGAGGCTAAGTTAAATAGCATAAAGCAGTTAATATCAAAAGCGTTGAGTGATGCACAAATATCTGATCAAGAGTTTAAGATGATTTTAGATGAGTTAGATAAATATTATAGTTTAAAAGAAGACACCAAACAAAAAAAGGCTAAAATAAGTGAAGCTCAAAAAAAAGAACTAGTGGAGCAGGGAAGAAAAGAAGCAATGGCAACCTTACAAAAAAGTCTAAAAAGTGTGTAATAAATTGTTTTAGTAATGTGTATGAGTACGATCCACCACCTTTGTATTCTACCTAAGTTTTAATGTTTAACCTCTATTTTGCAATAAAATTTAAACATCCAAATTTAAAACATTTTCACAATTCAATCTTAAAATCTTTGGTTATTTAGCGCCTGGGACATGCTAAATAACCAGTTAAATTGACTTAATTTTCAGTAAACTGAAAATTTTTGTGTGGTGATTTTAGATTATTTGGGGTAATTTGGTTGTGGTCCAGAACCCCCATAATACATACATATCGTCAGTTCTGACTAGTTTTATATCAGTCCGCTTGCGTAGATTTTCCATTGTCTTGCCATACACAGAGTTGTTCATAAGTTTGTAAAAATCTTTTTCAAGGGGTGATTTAGCTTGTTTTCTAAAATCTGTGTTTAAACGAATATATGGTTCCATCCATGTTTATTTATTTAATTCTTATACTCCGTGTATTTTCTTTAGTTTTATACCCAAAGATAAATACAGTTACAGGTTTTTGTGATGTATCACATATTTTTCTTTGTCCATAAGATTGGGAATTAGTTGTTCTGTATTTATCATGCTAATATTTTCCAACAAATCTGTTTGGTATTCAGACAACCATTTTTTTTCACTGCTAATCTTTCCGGTGCAAGTGGATAGTAATTGTGAGATTCATGGAGTTCTTTAAGATATTCCAAATCAACTTCAAGTATTTGTCCTTTGCCAGGTTTTGGTTTAGAAAATGCCCCACTCTTGTTTTTGGCTTTCCAAACAAAGCCAGATTATGGAAGTGGCTGACTCATTGCCCACCCATAAAGTTTATTTTCATCCAGATCCATTATGTAGTTGTTTTCCTCGTTAGGGTTATAATCAGTTACATGTGGATTGTTTGCTTTGGCATGTCGTTTTGATACCATACTAATTCCACCACGCATACCCTTTTCTGTAAATAAGTGCATGTCAATGTATGTAAAAAGTTCTAAATCTATTTTTGAATGTTTCAGTAAAGCATCCCAAGATAATCCAGGTGCTGTATAGTAATGTAAAGCATCAAGCTTGTATGCACTCATACATGTTTTTCTAAAAGTTTGAAACACATCTGCTAACAGAGTTACATCAGTTTGTAGATATAAATCATGATAGTCTCCAAGAGTTTTACAGTTAAACTCTTTCCATATTTTTTGAGCATGTTCGTTATCTTTGAGACTTATACTTTCATTTGTGAGACTACTGTAAAACTTTTCTATAGGTGGTAATTGCGTTTCCTTAAATCTTTCCACACTGTCCATATATTCATACGGGTAAACAACTTTCCGCAGAAGTAAATTTGTTTGTTCTCCAAACTGATTTTTGGTAATTTTGAAATCAGATTTGTCTGTTGCATCAACCAATTTTTCTAGAGACAAAGCCATAAACTGAAAGCTATCCAAAAATCTGAGTTGTCCGACGCTAAATGATATATATCTTTCAGCGTTGTTTGCGATGCATGTAATATTACTTGACATTGTATGTTTTTTGTTTGCATAATGAGATGACTATCGTATCCTTTGAGATTATGAAATACAACAGGGATGATTGTTTTATCTGGTTTTATTTTTAGTTTAGGTTGCAGTTTTTATGTGCTGCACCTCTGTATTCACCTGTGAAATAACAGTGGTCTCTTACTTTACAGTTTTTACCTTACAATATTTTATTCTCGCATATCTAACAGTGTGTTGCTTTTTCATGATCTTCCACATTTTGTTGTGTCATGATTAATGGTTTTGGGTGAGCAAAAGTGTTGTTAATGTTGCTATTCTCACATTCTAAGTGATTTAAAAACACTTCAACAACCTCTTCACCTCTGTAAATAACAGGTTCTTCAGCTTTGCCATCATATCTAACCACTTGGTACCCAAATCCACAAGCTTCATGTACATCTGTGATTTCAGACTTATTTTCAAATTTAAATAATTTTGGTTTTATTATACTTTCAAAATCAGCATATTTTACATAAGGCACATGCATCTGATTTTGATGATTTTTTAAATTTTATGTGATTTTTACCTTCTTGCGGCATTTCTATTTTGCAAGAATTTTTGTTGATACCATAACAGTCTTCTTTGTGTTTGGCGAGAAGTCCTTTCTCAGAAAAGCCCCAAAGGCAACGATCGCAGAAGTATGTTTGACCTTTATGTTTGTTTTGGTCATAGAGTAGTCTATTCAGATTTTTAATCCAGCAAAAGTGAAATGTTGTTGTTAATTTTTGCTCACTAGGATAATCATCAGGGTTATAGTTGTCATCTATAATTCCTTCTTCATTTTCTGAATCATCTTTTTCAACATCAACGTCTTCAGATATTAAAAGCAGATTAATTCGCTCAATATTGTTTGGTTGTTCTAATATGTGATATGGAAAAACAGTTACCTTTTTATTTTTTCCTGTTATGATATATCCATAAACGTTGACAGCAAGGTTGTTTTATTTCTCTACTTTGGGAATTTGAGAAATTGGAGTGGGAAAGTCAATACCATCCATATTCAACTTACCCATGTATTTTTTATAACTAGATATCCTATTTGGATCATTTTTATCAGGCCACAAAGCAGACACCAATGCCACTTCCAAGCACTTATTATCTTCATCCTTAACATTGATTATTGCTTTCTTGTCAGCTAGTGCTTTAGGTAAAGGATTATATGAAGAACCTTTTAATGGTTCATACTTTGCAATATTCAAATAAAACTTAACACAGTGATCAATCTCCAATCCTGATGCTGTGTTTGTAAATCTTTTAAGGCTCTCTTGTATATATGCAGATGATTCGTCGTAAAACTCATTTATCTTTTCAGAGTTTAAGATTGCATTTTGTTCACTGTGTAATACTGCTGTAGTGTATATTTTGGTAGCACCATCGTCTTTGAATAGATTTACAGTGAGACCTAATTGAAACTTTAATCCATTCGTCTCTGTCAGCTCTTTGCTGATTTGTTTTGTGATAATAAATTTCTTATCACGGAATAGTTTTTGAGGGTCTTTGTATCCCTCGACAGATATCTCGTATGCTTTGAAATGACCACACATTGGTTTGTCAACCAGTTTTAATTCTGAAGTAGATTTTTTATCTTAAAAAACTTGCTTTAGTTCATTTATAACATGTTCTCGTAATTTAGCATATTTCTGCTTTTGTTCATTTATAACATTTTCTTGTATTTTATCATATTTCTGCTTTTCTCGTTTACGTTGTTTTTTAGCACGTCGTCTCTTGAGTAAATTTTCTAATGTTTGAAAATTAACCTCTTTTGGAGTTTCCTTTGAAGCGTCTTTAAGAGCATATGCCATATTTCTAAGCTGATCATCATTAATTAGTCCTTTCCGGTGTTATTGTAAAATGTATTTCACGTCTTCAGTACTCATTTTTGTAATATATATTATATTATTTTTTCTTCTTAATATAAAAAAATATTTATTGTAACAAGAAAAAGAAACTGGAAAACACTAAAAAAATAGAAAACATTTGCTAATTTCTCAAAGTTGGATGTCACGAGCCTTGTAAAAATAAAACAACAAAATATTCAAACTATTGCAGTTTACATAAATTTAGATTAAAGCAAAGTAAAGTTTTACCGTGTCTAAAATGTGGAAAAGGTACAAGTGCAAAATATCAAATATGTGTTGGTTGTGGTGCTCATATAGTTAGATTAAAACATAGATATTGGGAAGTAGTAAAACCATATAATGTTGAATGTATTAAACTGAGACATATAGAAATTTGATGCAGGAGAATCAAATTATATGATTCTCTCCTAAAAAATCCTTGAAAATCATATTTTGTTGATTTCGTGTTATTCGTTGATTTGGGTGTAAATTTAGTAACAAATCAACTTTTATTAAAACATCTCAGAATATGACTCTAACCCAGCTTATTTCAGCACTTTGTGGTAGGTTATATATATATGTATGTCGGGCGTTTCTGTTGTAATTTAAGGCAAAACAGAGTGAGCCGAAAAATTACAGCAGAACCCCCAAAATACATATATATCAGTTTTACAATAGAAAACTTACACCGACCAATAGGTGGTTGATTGGCACATTTAAATTACAATACGCTGTTTTGTAAACATTCACTGTTCGAATACTTACAATAGTTGTGTAAAATTGTATACTTAAAGCTGCAGTTTGCGCCATAAAGTTGTGTTGAGCGCGCGCGTATTTGTGTGTGTGGTTTCTCCACTAATATCCAATTTGGGTATTTAGTTATGCTCAACTGATAACAACGGTTATCCAAAATTAATAAAGCTATTTCATAAATTATATAATTAAATCTATAATACCATATTATACATTTAACAAATAATCGAGATAATTTCAACTTTCTTGGAAATCCAAATGGGGTTCGGAGGTTCGGAGTAGAAAACACCTTCTATATCAATCAACCAATAAAAAACAAATGCATAATTGCACATGACTGGTGCAAGTGCGGCAGATCTTAAGAATATCTTAAAGTAATATTAACAATGGTTTACGGCTGCATATTTGTACAAATTATTTTATTTTATGGCGTCTTATCAATAATAATAAACAAAGCCTTGCTAGAGGTATTTAATGGTTTGACTCTTGTGCCTCAAGGTGCTACATACTTACCATTTATGCAAGACGCTGAGTGCAAACCGTAAACTTACCAAACATTGTTCCTTTTAAAATTCAAATTAAACTTATAATCAATATTCCAAAATAAGATATTAATTACATTTTACAAAATTCATAAATCGTTTTGATAAAACAATTCGATAAAACATACCTGAAACTGTTTCTATGAAAACTACGATATATACAACATATAGTTTATTTAAACACTATAGAGATCATTCATGTTTTCTAAAATGTTTGAAAATGTATAAAAAATAGTTTAGTGAAATCATTACGTGGGCCCGATTTAATTCCATTAAGCGATGGGAAAACTTTTATTTGCAGGATTTTATAACCGATATTTCGACAATAAAACACGTTTAAAAACGTTGAAACAAATGCGATAACCTCTTTACAATTACCTATTAAATGTTTCAATTGTACAACATGTACAAAACAAAAAAAATTAAGCCGAAATTAAGGTTTTATTTCATACCCCAGCCAACCACGTTTTCCATTCTTGGAGAAGGGCTTGGATGGGGTTTGAACGGTAATACTCGGACCATGTAATGATGCTCCTTTATATATTTACCAATGCAATCAATACGTGCTCTACTATATTGTATATAACCGTATTCGGAATTTTTTTTCTAAAGGTACGAAGTATAGATCCCCTTAAATTATATATTTTAATGCATGTCGCGCTCAGATCGCCCAATCCATTGAGGAATTTAGTATAAAATGGTGTCGTAGAGAACAAGCGGATTCTTAAAATCATAGATACCTTTATTACCCGTTATAATGCTAACCCTTCTCTACTTCCTCCGAGACCTAATTTAAAATCGGTAATTCAAGAAATCCATAATAAAGTTGTTTTAGATCCTCCTGATAAAGCAGTTAATTATGTCATTATTGTTTCTGGAACTCGGGAGCAGTAATTCGTATATCCCAGTTCAATCTACGGGGGATGATGTTACTTCCACGTATACCACTCGGTGCACTACTGATAGACGAGAAGCAGAATCAACTTCCAACTAGGTACTAGAAGTATAATTAATATATACAACCTTATATAGCTCGTTTTATTTCAAATTATAGTGCCTGCACCACTACAAACATTTCCAAACGTTCGTTTAACTTCTTGTCTTACTGCCGTTAAAGATCGCGTTAAAAAATATTGTGCTAAAGCATATGGCAACTCTGGGTTTAATTTAGTTTGATCATTTAAAAATTTAAGAGACATTCAATGCACGTCAAGATTTATATACAAATGCTTATGACTTATCACTACTATATACAACCTTACCAAACCACCTTATCAAAGACAAGCTTATCGCTCTGATTAAAAAAACGCTCGCTAGGGAAACGACTACATGTTTGGCTTTTAAGCTATTAAAGCTTGTTTTGCTAACGGCATATTAGACAATTACACCATGTGGACTCTCCAAGAAGTTTGCAATGCATTCATTTTCCTATTACATGTAGATAAAATGTTCAGCAGATATGGAACAACTGTTTGTACATGTATTTAAATTGTTGGTTTTCTCATGGGTACGAAATTTGCACCTTTATCGCAGATTTGTTCTTGATATGAACTATATTTCATGTTGAGTCATTCATCATATACTCAGGCAGATTTATTTGAAGCCTTTTCGATATCTGGATAGCATATAGACTAGTGGCAATCCTTTAAGTCCTACTATGGTTAAAACTAGCTATCCAAACGAGCTTCAACAGAAAAAATGTAACATTTCTGGTACTATCGCTTCGTTTCTTGATTTACGTCTCTCTATTGAAAATAGTCAAATAAATAGTAACAAATCTGATAATAGAAACGTTTTTATTTTAATTAATATTGTTAATGATCCCTACATATATGGGGATGTTCCAAGAGATACTTCTTATGGGGTTTATGTTTCGCAACTTATTCGTTTTCCTAGAAATTATAGTCGTGTTGAGGACTTATATTCGTAATATATGCATAACTAAAAATATACTCCAGCACGTCTACCGTTACCATAATGTACATAAAAAACTTTGCGCAATGTTGTATTATCATGAAGAAATATGAAAAGATCGGACAGGGAAAGTAACATTCAAGCAGGCCAGTCAACCACAAAACACAAAAACAAACACGCAAACAGACAAACAAAAAGGCAAAAGTAATAAAAAATGCAAACGACACACAAACACAAAAGGGTTGACAATAGGGCTACTGCCTAGGAACGGTCAGTGGCAAAGTAGGCAACTGGGGGTTTAAACCGGTTCTAAGATGCACCAAACCTCACACTTACTGTCATCTCATTAAAACAGGACAGTGTAAATAAAGAAATCACCGCCATGATCTAATCTCTAACCAACAAAGCAGCATCAATAGGCAATATAAGGAAAACACAAATAAGCTCGTGTAAATATAATACAAAAAACAATAGCCTTGAAAGCCACAAAGAAGGTACTCAATGACTTGGCAGAAACCAGAGCAACAAAAAAATAAACCATTAAGGGCACGACAAGAAAGATATAGACATCAAACGCCACCGTCCCAATTGGCTTTATGTAGGCGTCATCATATGGTCCACAGTCTGTCCGGTCATCGTACAATTAAAGAGGAAAGCATAACCCAGATATACCTTAAAAAAAAAAAAAAAAAATTAAGATCACTTCTGCGACAAGGACTATCATAACCTGTCCTCTATTGTGATGTGATTACACACTTCGTCAAATCCTTGCAGGCCATGAGCCATACAATTTTTTTTACCATCTCAAGGACAAAATGCTTACTAGTGCCAAGTTATTGAGAATCTTTTAGAAAAACAAAAAATTCCACGATAGCCATGATAGAGGTGCCAACATGGTAGCTGATTCGTGTTATTAGAGTTTTCTTCCACTTTTAAATAAAAATCAGGTTTCTTTAAAAATCGTTTTCGCTGAAACTACAAAAGCTACAGATCTAATGTGTTGCATGTATCATAAGTTTAGTGTCCTATGCCAAGTATTTATAAAATGGTGACCCCCCTTAGTAACAGTTTTACATAGAGTTATGTAGGAAATCTTTAAAAAAAACTTCTTCTATAACACCGTAAGAGCTAGAGGTCTCCTATTATGCTTGTAGCATAGGGTTATGATCCACTAACAAGTTAGTTAACATGTTGACCCTGGGTTCATGTTTTCCTCCTCCCCAGGGGTCATATGTTTACCTAGAGTCATATAGAAACATCTTTTAAAAATCTTCTCTAAAGAAACAAGAGCCAGGAGTCTCTTATGTTGTATGTAGTATAAGCTTAATATGTTTTCCTACCAATTGTGTTCAAATCATGACCTAGTGGTCAAATATGGCCTGGTCCTGGGGTTAAAGTTTTACAAAGAGTTATATAGGAAAGTCCATAACAATATTATTCTCTGAAACTGCCAGAGCTAGAGGTCTAATACTATGCACGTGGGATAAGAGTATCGATTTCTACAAATTGTGTTCAAATGGTGAATCTATGGTCACATTTCACCCGGTTCTGGGGTTAACACTGTTACATAGATTTATGTAGGAACGTCTATAAACATTTTCTTCTCTGAAACTTTAAGAGCTAGAGGTCTAGTAAGCTGAATGTAGCTTAATATTATTGTCCTTTACCAAATTAATTAATTAGTGACCCTGTAATTAAGCCTGAAATCAAGTTTTTCCATGTCCCAGGGGTCACACTATTACATTGAGTTATATAGGGAAACCTATTAAAACATATCTGATACTTTAAAAGCTAAAAAATATTTTATGATCCTTTACATAGTTTGTTCGAATGGTGGCAATGGGGGCAAATATGGCCACTAAAGGAATCACAGTTCTACGGATTTATATAAAGAAATTGTTGTTGTTTTCAGAACATGAGAGCACTTTGGGACACTGGCAGTGGGTGTCTTGTTTATGGCTTGAAGTTGTACACATTTCATAAAATCACTTCAAATTTAGTTTTAAGCTAACTGCAATTTTTAAAGAATGTGACTTTTGATAAGGTATTCCATTATCCTCGCATTTCAAATAAATACACGAACTAAAATCACAAAGTAGACCACTACATTTTGAACTCATGGCAAAAAAAAGGAGAAAAGGCATTTTATGGTTAAACTTTAGCTTTTACAATACACATCTGTAAATCTAACGGCGATCACTAAAATGAACTATCCAGAAGCACTGAGTACCGATCCTTATCTGGAAGCGTTTAAAAAGTGTTATATTGTATATTATCATATTAAAGGGAGTACATCAGGCTTTTCATGGGGGTCTAGGTGTCCGACTTAAAATTGACAAATATTGATATTTTCTATTCTACTTGGCCAAAACATAATGAATGAGCATAAAAATTATCCCTTATTTGCAAAGAAAATCATTCTGCACAGTAATACGTGCTATCCTAGGTGACGCACCAGGGTTAATTTCAGCATTTTACGTCCGATTCCGTTCTAGCTATATGGTGTTTTCAAAGTTTAGACATTAACAAAATGGTTTTAACATCATATTTTGATTGATATAAGTGTTTTATCATGAACTGGAACAATTTTATAATTTAAGATGTTTCTAGAAAATCCTGATGTACCCCCTTTAAGTTATATTATTTAAATGAGATAATATGTACTAATTATTCTTAATCGTCTTTTATTATCCCAAAGTCTTAATTACCAAATTTATCAAAACAGAAATGAGCTGGGCACCTCTCACTTTCCCTCTATCTATCTATCTATCTATCTATCTATCTATCTATCTATCTATCTATCTATCTATCTATCTATCTATCTATCTATCTATCTATCTATCTATCTATCTATCTATCTATCTATCTATCTATCTATCTATCTATCTATCTATCTATCTATATATCTATCTATCTATCTGTCTGTCTGTCTGTCTGTCTGTCTGTCTGTCTGTCTGGCTGGCTGGCTGTCTGTCTGTCTGTCCTGCCTGCCTGCCAGCCTGCCTGCCTGCCTGCCAGCCTGCCTGCCTGCCTGCCTGCCTGCATGTATGTATGTGTGTATGTATATATGTATGTGCATGCGTACGTACGCACGTATGTATGTATGTATGTATGTATGTATGTATGCATGTATGCATGTATGCATGCATTGCATGCATGCATGCATGTATTGTATTGTATGGTATTGTATGGTATTGTATGGTATTGTATGGTATGGTATGGCATGGCATGGCATGGCATGGCACGGCACGGCACGGCACGGCACGGCACGGCACGGTACGGTACGGTATGGTATGTGTATGTGTGTGTGTGTGTGTGTGTGTGTGTGTGTGTGTCTGTGTCTGTGTGTCTGTGTGTCTGTGTGTCTGTGTATGGTATGGGTGTGTGTGTGTGTGTGTGTGTATGGTGTGTGTGTGTGTGTGTGTGTGTGTGTGTGTGTGTGTGTCTGTCTCTCTCTCCCTCTCTCTCTCTCTCTCTCTCTCTCTCTCTAAAGATACTTCTTCGTCGACACCGTGTGGTTACCGCGGAAGAATAGAAAAACTGTTTATCGAGAGAGAGGGGGTAACATTCTTCGTCAACGCCGTGTGGTTTCCCGGGGAAGAATAGGACTACTGCTTATCCAGACAGAGGGGGTGTGGTGGGGGTGGGAATTCCTCCGAATTCATGATCATTTGTCATTTTTGTCATATTCATTAAAGGTCTTCATCCTGAAACCTGTATTGTTTCAGGTACTACTTCAGTGGTGTCAGAAAGCAATGATCTAGGCTCCAGCGAAAAAATGGAGTGGTTATTAGACAATTTGCAGCAACCCTGCAGTTCTGCAGGTGAGAAGGTTCTAGGAACATTCTGCATATTGTATCTAGATGTAAATGGAGAGTGTGGAATGTTCATTCCTATTGGCGCCATATAAACTGTGTATGTTGGTGCGCCGTAGAAACCCCAATACAATTAAACTCTTTTTTGTTGATTGTTTTTGTAGTAACACAAAAAAATTGATTCATGCAAATCCATATATTATTATTACACTTCATATGCAGCATTCTTCTTTGTGATGTGTATGGGTGGGGTAATTAAGGTGTTAACATTCTTCTAATATGCATAAATTGTAATTAAAAGGCTTTAAAATAGGCATCCATAATGTTGTGTTGAAATGTGCAATGTTTAATTCATGTATGTATGTGTAATGCATACTCCTGTAATACATACTCCAAATGTTTAAATATAATAAGTATTGACATAATGCATACACCTAAACTACACCAATGTGCAATCAGTACTGTTATTCATTCGATCTTTGAATATCGCTGAGCCAGATATTTATATTTAATTATCGATGGTACTTTTTCATTTTTTTTTTTTTTACTTAATTTTCGATTCAGTGGTTCCACTACTCCGGTCTATTAAAGGCTATGAGTATTGTTCAACCACTTATAGGATATGTTGTCTGCTTTTTAATTTAGTCTTTTGACTGTTACTTGTGATATGCAGGCTTCATAACCGCTGCTCCCAACTAAATTCCATTATGTTTATTTCGCTCTTCGGGGCATAGATTTTTATTAGATACTGGGACCTTACGCCGTACGACATGGGGGAGATTAATCTCCATGTCCACCGCCATATGCATGCCATCTTCGGGATGGTTAAACTTATGTAATATAGATTTTATTAATATTGAGTTCTGCTCAACCCGGGGCTAGAGGGCGTGAGCGGTAGCTAGCATATTTCACTACCGCATCAAACCGAGACTGCAATAGTTCGTATGTGTCGTTTTCGGCCGTTTCCAAAGGTCCATTATCATACTCTTTTTTATAAAAAGCGTTAAATTTCACAATTCCTTAAATAGAATCCTTTGGACTGCTTGTGTCATATGTGCAATACATGTATATATCAGAACATGGTAATACTATGTATGTTGAGTAACTTTGATAAAGGCTTATACTTCCAGTTTGGCATTTGTCTCTGCTTATCAGGTTTACTGAACAAATATATGCAATGCCATGAACATTGTTTAGTACTTAATTTCATTAATCTACCATAACAATACCTTATTTACATTATAATATTATTTAAATCATCGTAGAAAGGTTGTAAATTACTGATTCTTACAAGTTTACACATATAATTTCAAAAATAATAACTAAATGCATAAACATGTGCCAATCGTGTGTGGGGGTAAATTGACTTTTAATTTGAAGCAAAATATAGATTTTAAACAGAATGTAGTGCTAATCTGAGCTTATTTACTCTTTATATAACTATTGAATTGTAAACATAATTGCATCTTTAAAAGGTACCGCAATAATTATTTACACAAGCATGATATTAAAAAATGAACATCAAAAACGTATACGAAAGCGCTGCAATGAAAACCTATTAATGCTCGATTGCTTTTATATAAACTACCTGTTCCAGATTGCTATCATTGAAACATGTAATTTATATACATTTTTCTTTTCAAAAACTGAAGGTAGAATGTGTCCCTTGAGTTGGTAACAATATCGAAAATATTGGGTTCTGACTCAAGGCCTTATTGGTCATAATCACTTTCATACAATCTTTAATAAACGTGTGAACAATGTTTATCAAAAGAGGTTATCAAACTGTCATATCACAACACACTTCATGCTTACTGGTTCGCTTTCCTCTTTGATAGTGCATCCGCAAAGAACGGTAGCGTCTGATGTTTGTCTTAACTCTTGTATTGTCGTACCCTTAACTTGTTCTATTCTTGCTCTGGCTTCTGTAAAGTCATTGAGTACATGCTTTGTGGTTTTCTATGCTTTTCTATGCTTTAATTTGTTTATATACTAAATACAGGTATGTGTTATTAATGCTTCCATGTTTGTAAGAGAAAATAACCTGGCGGGGATATCTGTATTTACACTGTCCCGTTTTATTGGAATGACAATTGGGTAAGAGTGAGGTTTGGTACAACGAAGAACCTAGTTTAAACCGCCAGGGACCTATTTACCTCTGACCGTTCTAGGGCGGTAGCTTTATTGTCAACCATTTTACGTTTGTGATGTCATATCTTACATTTTATTCATTAGTATAGTTGTTGTTTGTTTATGCGCGTGTTTGTGTATAGTATAGCGGATCCTTTGGAAGAAACGAACACGAAACAGAGAAGAAATAAGTGTCCGATTCGGTCCAATCAAGTCTGTTATATGAGAGCTGTTATATAATGCAACGCCTCTTACCGTTTACAGCATTAGTTGACTTCAAAGAGACATACTAACTGCGTTCGATGATCCCAACGGATCAGTAAGTTAATAAAGATATTGTTTCGTAGCGCAGAGACCGGTATTCGTTTATAAATTATACAAATACTCAATATAGTTGTGTGGTAAGTAAATACAATACTCTTCATAACACCTCATTTTCTTATCTCAAGTTTTGTTTCTTATTTTATGTTCAGATCTTAAAAGTTGCAAGTGGAGATATTTGCTTCTTTACATGCATAGGGAAGCATTATATAATTGTTAAACAGGGTATTGGCTGAAACATTAAGAAATGATGCCAGTCTACGATGCAATAAACGAACGCACGTATATACAATACAGGGTATTCTTTGGAATATACGAACACAAACAAAAGAAGACAGTGGTCTTTCGGCTTTATAGAAAAAGGTAGATATAAATATCGAACAGGAAACGTAGCAGTCCAGGACGACAGTCAACCACAAACACTCAAAGAAACAAAGAACAACTATATATAAAGATGACTAAAAGGCAAGATAAGGCATTACAAACATACACAGGTTGATTATATAGACCGCCTTGGAACGGTCAGTGGCAAAAAAGGCCGCTGGGGATTTAAACCAGGTTCTAAGGTTCACCAAACCTCACTATTACCCTACAGTCATCCCAACAGTGTAAATAAAGATATCCCACAACAGTGTAAATAAAGATATCCCCGCCAGGTTATAATCTCTAACAAACAAGGCATCGTTAATAGGCAATATAAGTAAATCAAATACATGATCATTATATAATATAAAACAAACAAAGCCTAGAAAGCCACAAAGTAGCAATGAATTGGCAGCGGCCAGAGCAACAGGAGAACAAAACGTTAAGGGTAAGACCAGACAACATCAAACGCTACCGTCATATAAGGATTTAGGTAAACGTCATCATAGGGTCCACACTCTATCCGGTCAACGCACAATCAAAGAGGAATGCATAATGGCGAACTGTAAATGGGTCAACCACTAATCATGCGTCTGTTCATGAGAGGTAATATAATATGTAACACATCCATGTCCTCTAGCACAGGCTTACGCTATATTTTAGTTCAACGTCAATGTGACTGGGTTTGATAATTCCAAAGGATCTGTAATTTATAAGACTACTAATTATTAGGTCGGTAATACTTTGTACGACACACTGCACTAACCCTACGCTAGTGTGAATGGCAATACTACTGTAAATGGGATCCATCGACCGCAACGAACAGAAGCAAGAAATGGAAGTAGACGACTTCATAATACAATTATATTATCATCTGAGATGTGTCCCCGAGGAAGCACATCCACCATCCAATTACTAGGTATAATTTTTTATTATCTCAAACAGACATTGGTTTTCTCGATTGTCTCTGAGTGATCTGGAACAATGGCACTGTATTCACAAATCATATCTCTAATATGAAGATGACCGAGATGTTTAAGAATGCAAAACAAAAAGTAGTTACTCTCCATAGGGATACACGGATCAAGAGTAGTAATATAATAATACACGACGAAACTATCCTGTCATTGTTATGTCTTATTTATTCGCATAAGATTATGTGATTCACTGAAGAAAACGCAAATATATCGGCGAACAGCACACAGTGACACATCTATCGACGTACTGAACACAGGGGCAAATATATCGGTGTACTTCACATTGAGGCAAATGCGTTGGTATACTGCATGCATTGAAGAATATATCGGTGGATTGCACATACTACATCTTTGTACTGAAAACAATGCAAATATATCGATGTATTGCACACCTTATCGCAACACATCTGTTTAATGCTAATCCATGTGCACATAGTATTCGTTTATGAATTGTATTGCGACATATTGCTTGGAAATATTTGTTTCGGAAAGGAATATGACCTCACGAGCGTCCAAGTAATAGATTACCATACACATTCAATGATCTGTAATATGTGCACATGTGTTTACTTAAAGTCGACATAAATATGTTATAGTATGCATGAAAACTGACGAAAATAACAAAGTCAATTATAAAGAAAATTACAGTAAAAATATACAGTTTAACTATTGAAAAATAAGGTTAAAACATAGTCACTATGTATAACAATATCAAACATGTTAAGTGTTAGTAAACGTTGTTGTAATCAAGTCAATGGAAGTACAAACAAGACATCTAAATCAAGACTGAAATCAATTATATTAAATAACTATGTCATACTATTATTTTGATAGTGTCTGTGTCTACCCAGTATAACAGTGTATGCTTGACCGTTAACGGTGCTATAACGAGTAATACAATCTGGTAATTGCTCACCTTGTAATGAGTGAGTATGCCCAATTCCTTCCACAATCAAAGGAACATTAATAGGCAATATAAGTATGACACATAAATGATCATGTGTATATAATATATGCAAACAAAGCCTAGAAAGCCACAAATGATGTGCTCAATGACTTGGCAAAAGTCAGAGCAACAAGAGAACAAACCGATAAGGGTGCGACAAGATGTAATACGAACATCACAAGCTACCTTTCTGTAAGGATTTAGATAGAGGTCATCACAGGGTCCACTATCTGTCAATTCATCGCACAATCAAATATGCAAGCATAGTGGTGAACTATATATGTGTCAACCCATAAACATGATGTGCGTTGAAAAATGATATGGTCATAACCTCTTTTGATAAACTTGTAAAGTTTAATAATGGTTGTATGAAAGTGATTATGATCAAGGTAGCAAGAGCGAACATGTAGCAGACTTGGTTTTATTGAGACCGTTGATGAGACATATAATGTGCGTGTGACACCTCTTACGCATCCTAGCACCGCCTAAAGTCGTATTCTACTTTAAAGCCTCGAAGAATAGTCTTGATTATCCGAAAGGAACAGTAAGTAATAAAACTACATATTTATAGTCGAGGCGACCTTTCCAACCTCCACACAGCACCAAACAAGTGCTAGTGTAAATGTCAATACATACTGAAATTGGATCCCTTGGAAGCAACAAACACAACCAAGAGAGGAAAATAGAAGACTCGGTTGTATTGAGTCTGTTTACACTGCCACAACCCTTATCACCTGCTCAAGCGGTATTCTACTTCAAAGCCACATAGATTGATCCTAAGAAGTATACATAAACCCTCATGATTGACTATGATATGATGATATCTTCGATAACATCTGACAAAACATGACATGTAAGTGTTCTTGAATGGAAGGTATGTTACAGTTATCCATATATTATGAATTATAAACATGAATACTCCGGAACGGAGCAAATTTTAATCCAAAGGGTCTCATTTGAACGATCTGTATCGTATAGTTTATACATATATTGTCTGTAGAAGGAATTGCCAACTCAATGTGCAATGGTTCTTTAGTCAATATACACTTTGCTGTCTATATAAACAAATGTTGGTCTATCGGTGCGAATCCATATTTACCTTATCGACTCTTTAACGGTAATTTCTGTAAACAACTTCATACACATGTCATAGCGGCTATCTTGAATATCTTGAATATTGCGTTGACCCTATTTAAACAAACGTGAGTTTTAGCTTTGGCCAGCTGGTTTCTGAGAGGAAGACGTGTTGACCTAATACTCAAACACGGTGACATCAAAATAGCTTACTTTAAGTCGTCCGCTCAGCGGACACTCCAAAGTTGAATGTTCAATCCTCAACAATCAAACCCCTGACAAGCCTTTAGCCTGAATCGTTTAGCAAAATAAATCACACCATCATTGTATCATACATTTGTTTAAAGACCATTAAATTACCCATGTTTGTATACCAATAAAAGTACTAAAAAGCATATTCCTAATATGTTTTGCCTCATTTCTTTAAGATTACCCCCCTCTGAAAACAAGCCTAAAGTGCTATTTTGCCAATATTTCAAATGTCAGTAAATAACAATAAAAGCATTTTTCTCAGCATATCAGGGTCATTTATGCACTCATCATGCTCTTGCATATCAGGAAATGCCTCATTTTACACACATTCGCCGGCGTTTTAAGAAGTTATTCCAAATTGATGAACCCCTGTGGCAATAATTAGCCAATTTACATTACGTGGTCCAAGTATTAACTTTCATCATGTTCATACGCCATCCAACCCCTTCTCCAAGAAGCGAAAACGGGGTTGCCTGGAGTATGTAATATAACCTTAATTTCGACTTAAAATGTTTGCATTTGTAAAATTAAAACATTTAATAAGTAATTTTTAACAGGTTATCACATTTTTTTCAATAAAAAATGTTTTTAATCATGTTTTATTGTCGATAAAATCCTGCTAATATAAGCTTTCCCATCACTTAATGGAATTAAGGCGAGACCACGTTATGAGCTTGTATTTGGAAGTGTTTGATAATTTCGTATTTTGTTTTATTTATTATGTTTATAGCCTCCAAAAACCCAAAGAAGGAATAGTTCACTATATCAAAATAAACGTAAAAGTAAAAACATTTGAAGAAAACAGGAAACATGCACTTAATAATTAGTGTTAATACCATCCATGGACCTAAACGATGCTTAGTTGTTTTCTTTCTGATTTGCCCTATGGACATTCGTGCGAAACTGAAGACTGTCCACTCAGACAAAGATAATACTTTGAGGTGATGGTTCAGCATAACAAAGTTCAGGACAGCTTGTTTAATGATAAAATACAATATTTCGTTATAAAAGTATAACATTCAACAGAAACACGTCATGTTTATATTGTATTCACCAACGTTTCGGCGCAGTGCCTTTATCAAGATGAATATAAGCAAGAAATACCGGACGTTATGAAGCGGTGACGTGACGTTACGCGACGTTCATCGGAATATTTTGCAATAGTTATTAGCGCTACTTAAATTTGGCATAATGTCAAATGCAAATAATGCAAATTAAAAAGTGTCTTCATATATCATACATTGTGTTTTAACAATGCATGCTTTTTAATCTATGAATTCAAAATATTCCATTGCATAAAAGACCCTTCTCTCTAGTTACAATATCAGTTGGCATAACAGAGAATTCGTTAATACTTTGGTCGCCTTCATTAACATGTATAGCTACATTCGAAGAGTAAAACTTCTAATATCAAAGCTATGATTGTTCATACGTTAATGAACATTCATTTACGTTAATGAACATTCATTGGTACCAACATATTGAATATTACATCTTTGTTTACAGTTAAGTACAATACAATACAATATACAATATTTTGATGCACAGTTTTTATCAAAGCGTACATTAGACATCCATGAGAGTTTGTGTTATATTAGCAAAAACAAGCTTAACAGAAAATGAAGATCGGCCGCCTTGGAGTATGATTCTAAGCGTAATTATAGCTGTAGCAATGCTAATTCATAGAGCCGAGCATTAATTATATAAAAAGACGAACAGTTAGAGCAAGTATTCTATGTGATATACAATAGTGTTAGACTTATTAACATTGCGTGTAACTTCAGACGTTGTACACTTTGCGATTCAGATGTTGTATTGTTTCTTTCTAAAAATCACATTTCGACCAAACAGTATTTACCACGATGTTTGTATCAGCAAACGAATACCATTAAATAGCCGTTCATACACTGTTTACCCAATCACTTATGCAACGTTTCAAAAATTAGAATTCGTTTACAAAATGTCAAGTAACATCATACATGAATAGTAGATAAACAAATCGATCAGGAAATGTAGCATTCAAGGACCACAGTCAACCACAAACACACAGAGAAAAAAACAACTTAACAGGTGAATAAAAGGCACCGCCCTAGAACGGCCTGTGGCAAAACCGGCCATTGGGAGTTTAAACCAGAGTTTAGGGTGCTGCACCAAACGTCACATGTTGTACACGAGACTTCCTTTATTGTTACCGCTTTCTCCTTTCACATCGTGTATTTAATTATTTGTTTGATTTGTGCTCATCATTTTGCCATAACATGTGCATGTATATGTATTTACCTTTCTTTGTTGTTGTAACTCATGTGACCTGCGATTGTAAATTATAAAAATGTTACCATGTTGCCGGAGGTTTTAAATAAGACAAGATGTGATCTTTGTTCTGTTCTAAGATTGATGCTATGGTACTAAGGTAATTAAATATACACTCCTGTGGATAAAACAGATTTCTATAAGTGATACTATTCAAATTAGCATGTCTAGCTTCTGTTCTGCTAAATAATTCTGTATAATATTTTCAAAGAGATTAAAGGTATCAATGTTGATATGTTCCATATGTCAAACAAATAGTCTGTTACATGTTATTTGTTAATATAAAGCGCGTCAGATTTAATACAGCGTCTACATTTATCTGCTACAATTCCGTCATAAAATGACAGACATGCACCAGCCTGCGTGGAAATTCAAAATGTGACCTCCACAAAATATGGTCCTAATATAATAAACAAAACTTAACAAAAGAGTATGGAAGAAGACATTTGGAAATGGCCGAACACGATATATACAAAACATCATAATATGGCAGTCTCGTGACTTTTCCAGTTTAATTTTGTGTTAGTAATTGCACCTTCTCTAAACTAAATGTTTACTTCTGCTTTTCAAAGTAAAATTATTTAGAAAAGATTAAATCCTAGAGCAACATAATCATACGCATTTATAGTTATACCCTTACAGGTTTCATGTATTATTGACATGGTTTGACAAATAATAAAGTGTATGATGCGGATGAAAACAAACCAACATCAACCATAGCGAATGTTCAGTGAGTTCACATAAAAGACATGACGAGCTCAAATGTCTTATTTTAACTTTCACCACACATCACAATAAGGATTGTTTAGTTTGGCAATACTTTGCAAATACAGCAACAACAACAGTAAGTTTGTATAACTTACCAACAAATAAATGCACTGAGAGTGAAAAGAGATAGCAGTGCCAAACAAAGGGGAGCTGCGGAATGGATTGGGTGGTAGACTGTTATGGAGCGGTTCTAAATAGTACAAATAATACTACTAGTTCTACTACTAATAAGAGAGCTGGCGTGGCGAAGTCGGTAGTGCGGCGGATTTGTTACAGTAGGCCCCAGGTTCAATCCTCCGTGGTGCCACTGATTTTCGTCGGTGTGTTCTTGGGAAAGACACTTTCCCTAGACACGGCCGTCGGGTGGTGACGTAAACCGGGCATGATATCGTACAGAAACATGATATCGTACTAAATTACCTATTGAAAACATCGTAAAAAGGTTCAGTAATGAAGATGACCCCATGCATATTGTAATTAGTTTTAGGTATATTACTGAATAGATCCTTTACAACAACTGAAAAACCCGAAAAGCTTTTTTTGTTTTAATTTGAATGAAACAGGTTGGAACCAGAATACCGTAAAATACCCAACAATTTGTGTAAACAGTATACTCTACTTATCCGCCGCTTTTTTAAAGTTCTGAGACTGATTATACAATCTGCTCGTTTCTAGTGATAACTAATAAACGATTGGTGACAACTTTTTTTCCATCATCCTTTGCTAGAATTCAAAAAACAAATGTTGCATTTTAGTGTAAAATAATAATTCATTTTAATAGCCGAATTTATATTCCGGCACACAATTTCAATTATAACGCGCGGTCCATTTCCTTTCTACCGGGACTATATCAAGAACTTCTTATTATTACAGTATAAACGCCTTAGGCAATTCAGACCTTTGTATGGCCATTTCCCTATTGAATTATCACCATGACTTCAAAATACCAAGTCCGTTGACATCTGAAATTACCATTTATTTTCTCAGTTGCATCTATTATCATTTATCTATGACAATAACGATAATATCATCTTGATATGGCCTTGTGATATAAACAAGTATTTTCAGCTTGATATTGCCTTGTGGAATAAACAAGTCTCCAGGAAAACACTCCTTTTACATGTTGATAAAGTTACATTGCGATGTTGCTCTAAACGTCTCCTTCGTCATATGCAGTTTAAATCGAGTTCTACAAAACGTCAGTTTTAGAAATACAATGCAAAATAGTAATAGTCGAGGTATATCTTTACTTTAATTTATAAACATAACGTTACCAAAGTGTTACTTTAACTGAGTTCATTTATATCGTGGCAAGTGTGCAACTGATGTATATATATTTGTAAAAACATAAATGTAGGTATTCTAACAGTGTAACAGGCATATCAAATTCACAGAAGTTCAACACAATCAGGTAAAAGTAGTTACAAATGTCCAACAGTAAACATAGCATTCAAAGACCACAGTCAACCAAAACACGCAACAAACTAAAAATATGAAAAAAAAATAAAATAAAAAAGACATGTCAAACATAAAATGGTTGACAAAGGGCTACAGCATTGGAACGGTCAATAGCAAACAAGGCCGCCGGGAGTTTAAACCAGGTGTAGGGTGCACCAACCTCACACTAACACTACTGGCATCCCAATAAAACAGGACAGTGGAAATTCAGATAAAAAACAGGCATTAAAAAACGCACAACCATTACAAAGTATATATATGCCACGTAATCGACAACACAACCATCAATGATTTGATTCTAGGTGTACCGTTTTAGAAGGGTAAGTGCCAAAACGTTCACTGGTCCTTGAATAATACCATAGTATAGGGTGCATCAAGCCTCACTCTTACGCTACTGAAACCGTTGGTTTTGCAGAAGCCAGTTTATCAAGAAAAAAATCGTAAATGTAGATAAAAAAAATCGAAATATAGCATTCACGGGCGACAGTCAATCAAAAACACACACAGAAACGAAGAATGACTAAGTGTGAGGTTTGGTGCACCCTAGACCAGTTTAAAGACCGAGTGGCCTACTTTGCCACTGACCGTTCCAAGGCGTTCCAATTGTCAACCCTTTTGTGTTTGTGATGTCGTTTGCATTTATTATTACTTTTGCCTTCTTGTTTGTCTGTTTGCGTGTTTGTTTCTGTGTTTTGTGATTGACTGTCCTCCTTGAATTCTACTTTCCCTGTTCGATCTTTTTATATTTCTTTAAAGATGAGAAACAGGCAAGATAAAACATCACAAACACAAAAGGTTGACAATAGAGCTATCGCCTATTAGTTATGAAAAGACATAATTAAAGACAAATGTACAACTTAATATCCATATCAGGATTACATAGAAGTCATCATCACGTCAAATATAATAGGGTCCTCCACTAAATGTACTTTTCGTTTTAAATAATAGAATCATAAACTCTTTTGATATTATTTTTTAAACGTATGATACATACTGAAGGAAAGTGTTCCTGACCTCTTTATATAAGGCATTCAAGGACGACAGCAACCACAAACACACACAGAAACAGAAAACAACTTGAATTATGAAATAAAATGCAAGATAACTCATCTCAAACACAAACCGGTTGACAATAGGGTTACCGACTTTGAACGGTCAGTGGCAAAATAATGCTGGGGATTAAGCCAGGTTCTAGGGAGTACCAGACCTATCTCTTACCGTATTGTCATCTCAATAAACGGGACAGCGTAAATAAAGATATACACAGGTTATATTCTCTAACAAACAAGGCAGCATTAATAGGCAATATAAGTAAAACACATCAATGATCATACATGTATACTATTTAAAAAAGCCTATAATGCCTCACAGTAAGTACTTGGTGACTTGGAAGATGCCAGGTCAACAAGATAACTCACCGTTAAGGGTAAGACAAGACAATATTAAAGACACACATCAAACTCTACCGTCATATAAGGATATAAGTAAGTTATGTAAAAAAAACTAACGAGATTATTTTTGTTTTAAATAAAAAGACTGCCACGTGCACATTAACGTAAGTTTATAAGAGATTAACTTGAATTATAATGCAATTAAAATGGGACGCCTTACTCCATTCAGTGGGAGCGCCAAGCCGCCGCGGAGGGAAATTTCTTAAAATCGTCACGCGCAAACAACGTAAACAAACTGCGTTTTGAGCAGATTTCAGGATGGCGGTCAAAATGATACCAGTGATGTAAACTGTATTCAACTGACCATGTACAATGATGACACACATAAACAAATGCATTAATTCGTTTGTAACAGAATGAATTTTAAGTTTTTACGTGTTTTGTCGATTCTTTTTTATTAAAAATACGATTTCTAGGCTTTTACAAATTACCGATCGTTTCGAAAATTTATGTGAAATTTTAGCTTTTAATCAAATTGATAATTACAGTTTGTTTTTATAGCGAGAAAAAAGACGAAAGCATTAAAGTCAAAAAAAAGTCTTCCTCTACAGGCCTGTAAAATTTCATCAAAATTTGGAAAAAAAACTTTTTTCTAACGTTTCATGACCGTTCATAAAATTACACACAGAAATGTGAGACTCTCTTCAACCATGTCAACCGTGTGCTTTATACAAAAAACTTTAAGAATCATATTTTTATCACTACAATTAAAACATAATTTATACAAGCCATTTCCTTATGAAATAACCATCATTTTCATGGCCTACTTTTAAAAATAAATCTAGGTCTATGTTGTGTTATTGTGAAAATTATTTCAGTCAACAAACATGCGAAAGAGCAAAATGTCAGCTGTTTATCGATCGACTTCAATTTTTTTATTTTGTATCTCGATTTGTATAAAGATTTTAACAGCGAGAAAAAAGACAAGAAAATAAACGATGAGTTTAATCCTTCCTCTGGCAGTATGTGAATTGTCAAGCGAATTTGAAAAAAGTACTTTGTTCTACCTAAAAAAAAGTTTGGTCACTGTTTTACGCAAGCGTTTCGAACGTTGTTTTTGTGTAGTTTTGTTACACGGCATGGAATAGGGCATGCAATACATCGGTCAGCTCTGTGTGTGATAAATTCTGAAATTACGGTAATACCTGATATATTGTAATGAACAGACAGTCGATAAGAGACAAACTATTTATGCAAACATGATATATTTTAAATTGTTATTGAAAATATTGCAAACAAATCAATACCGTGTTTCCCCGAAGACCACGTTCCAACACAGAATTGTGACGTCACAATGCTTGTACTAGTATAATCACAGGGTGAAAAGGTGTACGCGGACAATCTTTTAAATCTTCGAAAGGACGTGTGTTTTTATTTATTTATTTTGTTCGAAGAGCCCTTTAAAAAAAGTATCATTGGCTATTATCCTTTCGACCCATCCATCCCCGCCCCACCCCCACCCAGCACATTTTTTTTAAATGGACAGAATTAATCTAGAATGCGAACTATGATTTTAAATGTATTTTAAAGGCCATTTGGAAAGTCGACGCAAATATAATATGAACTAGGGCTTTATTGATTTGAACAGCGACCGCAGAGGGAAGTAAGATGGGTGAATATTCCCATTAGACACGCCATCACCGAGGCCTCTTTTTTGAAAGTCTGTGAAATAGCATCTTTGAAACAATCTGTGTATTAAACCGTGCCAGTGCATTTACATCTGAGATACCAAGAATACATGATTGGCAATCGACCACTTACATGTATGTGTACCCTGCTGCAATTCGGATGGGTTAGCAATGACCAAGACACTTTTCCCTAGTCTCGTCCGTCTATGGGGACGTAAACCGGGCGGTCCCGTGTATCGGTTTATCCTCCGAGCACGTTAAAGAACCATATGAATCAATTCGATAACAAGAGTAGGGCAGGTTCCCAGATTTCTATGTATTCCTTCCCCTCTCTCTGGGGCGGCTCTAAATAACCTATACTGTGTTGATGAGCCGTTAAACAACATTCATTTTCAATTAAAACGTATATTGTCTCGTGGTCTAGCTTGTGTGTCTTTTCAACATGGGATAAATAAAGGCTATTAAGATTATATATTTACTAATATATACTAGGCAAAAAGAAAAAAAAAACTGTGTTTCCGGTGACCCGACCGACCCTATTTTTAAGACCCTAAAACTTTTTATGAAAAAATAAAAAAATATTTGTTCTGAACAATGATTTATCACAATATATCGAGGTAAACTGACATCACAGAGAAACTTTCAGCTGTATCATCAACTTGAATGGGGGTTATGATATAAATACATGTAGAATCTCACAATATCTTGCTCCAAAAAAAAAAAAAAAAAAAAAAAAAAAAGCCTACCTTCCGACTCTATCTTTTTAGAGCATGCAATAGGAAACACACCTATTTTTTTGTTTGGCCTTACTATATTTAACTTATAAATCGGCTACTGTGCATCTTCTTCTATTTTTTAATTTTCTAACGTACTTAAAATTTTAAGATGGTCGCCAAAATGAGGAAAGCATAAAAAAAAGGATCATGTATTATAACACACTAGTCTGTCATGTGCTTTTGTCAGCAAGGACATTTATCATTCCTGATTTATTTTAAATGGATTGGAGGCGGTCTGGAAGACTAGGCGTCTATTCAAATGCGTAATACGTTTCATTTTCATATTCAATGTACAGAATATTATGCTCTAACCACAACTTTGCCAAAATAAAATTCATAGTTATTGGACATGTCAATAGCATTGAATAATCGCTAAGGCAGAACTTCATACATATTTTCATAGAGTAAGACGAAAATTTGTGTTTCATGAACATAGGTAATAGACGATCTTACATGAAAGCTGACAGAGCTTAAAGTGATCCCTAAGCGTCTGCCATGTCCACTGGCACAGATATCTATATTATAGGGAGGTCAAGTGGTAGTGTTGGATATACTCAGGATTAATGAATTCATAAGTCATTTAACTGAAAATGTGATCATGTGTTTAATAGGCATGTCAAACATATAATACATACTGGTAATGGCTATGATTGAAATGTATAAATTATTGGTGCAATATTATCAACAGTTTAATAATATAATAACTATTAGCTTTGCATTATTCTAGTATTAATATTAATGATTGCAAAAATGTGAATTATGTAGAAAAACTAATGGGACGCTGCGAGTTGTTAGCTTTTCAACAAATCAAGATTGCTGTGTGTCCCTTTAAGGTCCATAAATAATATGTTAATAAAACAAGTACTACCCTATGCTGTTTTTTTTAAAGTTGTGTCACAGGTTTTGAACATAGTTCAGCATCGACATGTATTCTCCGTTATATGTACACGTAACAGTCAGTTCAATAAAACTGTGTACTTCAACGTCTCAAATGGAATGATGAGTGTTTTTTTATTGACTATTAAAAAAGCAAAACTACTTTTCACATCACTCTCATTGGCATGGATGACATCGCTTAATGCATGTGGGACGAAACCAGCATGCACAGATCCTTGTGAAAAACTTGAGTGTCAATAAGTGTTGAGAACAAGAACTGTAGATGAAGTTCAAGATAATACATTCAGTTTATTGTTCAATACTTGGATTCATTACAGTTGTATACCGTAACCTTGTGTTGTGAAAATGGCAGCATCTTGTCTGAAAAATAAAGAAAATGCAAACACTGAGTATTACAACTTAAATATCTGCTGTACATGAAATACTAAAACTTGATCACTTTTAATAATATACAAAATATGTATTTTATATAGAACCTATACAGGCCAAATAAAATAAAAATTAAACCTGTGTTTACATACCATTGTCAATAAAAATGGGCCAGTATATTTATTTGGTATCAAATATTTACTTGTTATCATTTTTTTTACTCCATCATCTGTCAATGATTTATATTTAGACCACAAGAACATTAAATAAAGACACATCTGACTGGCCGCAGGCTTAAACATATTAAAACAGATTATATTATTTGTTTACCTCAGAATAACTGATTATTATTTTATTCCCAATAAAAAGAGGAGTCAGCAGTGTATTGGTTTAATACAGTAAACACAGACCTGTATATTTAATTCGGTCTTAGTCAATATAAAATTTACTGAAAAAGATTACCAAATGTTTTTGTTTTTAATACTGAGAACGTATGTATTGTTTAAGATCCTTTTCATGCTTTAATACTGTCTCTAAGTTCCACCATTCAAGGTAAGGCTTCCATGTGTTTTAACTAGATTTATCTAATTATTATTATTTTATTATTTTTTTGGCATTGATGTGAAATGCTTCCCCACCATACAAATAAGTTCTGCTTACAAACCTCTATGAAATCCATCTTGTTTTTGTAAGCTCCTCCAATCTCACCTCATCCAACCAAGAGTCGCATTTCAGATCAGAATATGTAAGATGCAGGCATCATGTCTGTGAGACTGATGTCTCCCTATGAAAAAAATAATGACACAGTGTATAAACACAATTGCCAAATTTCATTTGGATCTGAACATTTCGCTGAAATTAAATAATAATCAGATAGATCTATGTATTCAATTCTTATTTCTATGTACTGTTACTTAGAAAATGTGTTCATCAGGGCTTTTTTCCACAAAATTGGGAAGAGGCCCAGGCCTGTCCATTTTGGGAAAGATGTAAGATTTTACCAATTAAGTAAATTTGACAATACTATGCTTTATTCATATTTTCAGCCAACAGTTATTATAATTACTGTTTTTCAGTCAGAACTGACTCCACAGACAAAAACACATTGCAGAATTAATGCTTTTTCTCAAATTCTGAGACACTGCTGCTTTCTGATTGGCAAATATTTCTGCCACAATTGGGGAAAAAACAGGCCTTTTAAAGGTGTCTCTGTTACATAAGGTAAAAAAGCCCAGTTCATGGTACACAGATCACTTTAGCGGAGTCAATCACATACAATAGAACTGGGATGTAGTGTATATTTAGTTTTTAATTGAAAACCAAGTGTTGCAGTATTTAGCATTTCATTGAACACATTTTAAGTAGGGTTTGTAGAGAAAATATGCGGGAGGGACGTAGAAGAGAGGGGAAGGGGGTTAGGGATAGTGGTGGGGGCAGCAGGGCCTTTTTACCAGTTTTGGGGAAGGGGCCTTTTGCTCTTAATTGGGAGTGGAATACATAAATGGGGAATGGGAAGGTATGTTGAAAAAGTGGGGAAGTCTGCATGCTTTTAAAAGAAATGAGAGTGGGGAATGGGCCTTTTACAGGCCGCTTCAAAGAAGGGTAAAAAGTCCATGGGGAGGGTATGCGTCAGCTGCCTGAGGGTAAATGTAGAGAAGGGGGTGGCAGGGATGTGGTTTAGGAATTGCTGTGTCCCTTGGCCATGCAGCATATGTGGGGTTTGACACTGGCCATTACAGGCATACCATAAGGTGTACCCCTTCACAGGGTACAAAGCAAAACGTTTTGGGGATCACCGGATCGTATTGTCAGGGAACAAGGGAACATGGACCACATATGTCTATGGCTACAGGTCTTGTTATACAAACAAGAATGGTTCTGAGAGAGAAATAATATGAATAATTCAATGAAATCAACAACTGTCACGGCTGATCCAATTATGTTTACTATTTACACAGTTTGTCAACATTAACACCATCGATGTGCTTGGCAAATTTCAAGAAAACACTGCAAAAACAAACCATAAAAAGAGTTGTACATGTACACATTTGAATTCACGTGTTATTTGCCTGCAGAGTTCTAAGACAGTCAACTGTTTCCTTCATTACGTTAACCTGTGTATATTTCCAATTGTTTATCCCAGTGTGAACACCCTGCATCAGATATCGCTATCAAAACTCAGTGGATTCAACGTTTACCAACGTGTAAACACATTCTACGTATTGATGACGTAATCCAAAACTGACGTTTTACAAAAAGTGTTCACTCCTGTAAACCAGGTACGCGTAAAATTGATAACTGCGGTCTGAATCGACGTTTTTACAAAAAGAAAATGGCGGCGTTTTGTGATTTTTTTAATGAAATAGTCCGGCAAACACTAAAAATATAATCCCTGTCGCGGAGTATCAAAATGATCAAAAAAGCTGAATAATTAGTTCCTGGCGTTCCCACTGATTGGCGACATCTTAAATGTTTCTCTTTAAAACGTACGATTTATTTACCCTCTGAAAAGTAAGTGAAATCACATAACGTTGTAACGAACGAAGTCATTGGATGACGTCACCAATATGCCGGTACTGGTAAATTTGGGTGTTCATAGAAAAAATAAATATGTATACATGGTTTTGCTTTTTATTACAAGTTAATGATAGCGTGAACCTTTATATTAATAACTTGCTTTTGCAAACGTTTTGCAAACGTTTTGCTAGACAATGTGTTATCCAAGACTTGACCAATATAGTGTACAAATGATGCTGACTTGATTAATAACATTATTATCACACTTTAACTGACGTCTATAACCTAACCCAGTTTGTGTCTTGAGCAAAAAAATGTGCGTTCGGTTATCCCAAATATTATGAGAGCTTATTATCGGTTAACCAATTTGAAGATGATAACTCATTTCCCAACCTCAGAGACACATGTAGTTAACATTGATATGTTTGTGAGAAAACAACTATTGCTCTATCATTTGCGTCTAGTCCATTAGTAGTTTGCAATAAAAACATATGCTAACTGACATATCATATACATAACAGGGGAATAAAAGTGGACCTAAAATACTACCCTGAGTCGCAAGAAAAACGTCCATAGCTTTGGCACATAACAATATGTGATCGACTGTGTCAAATGCTTTCCGGAGATCAAATATAATCATACCAGTATAAATAAACAACCACGCACGTGAGTAATATTATGTGATCTGCTAAATGAATGTGGCATGGGCGAATGGATTGGGTTCCTATTTGAAGCCATATTGTAGATCATACAACAGTCGGTGTTAATTAAAACTGATGCTTATTGATTATATACAGCTCGTTCTGTGTTTTTAAACAAAACATACACTACTTACAGGTCTATAAGTACCAACAACTTCAGATCTAATATGTTTCCTAAAAGGGGACAACTCTAGCAGACTTACGCTCATCTGGTATTGTGTTAATAAACAAACTAACCTGCCAAATAACAAAACATTACACTACAAAACCGTTTATCAAATAGCTATTAGGTCACAAAACAATGTACATGTGCGGATTAAACGCATAGGTTTATTCGTGGATTCTTAAAATGTAAAAGTGATCGAAGATGAGTAAAATTAATTATAAGTTTTGGGGTTTAGCCTGGCTGGTTAAAGCCGTTGCAATTGTGCCTATGAAGGTTGGAGTTTCAAAATAGGAAAATTATATATCAGTAGATTAAAGCATTTTTTACTAACGGCAGTTTAGACAATTCTACTATGTGGACTTGCTATGAAGTTTGTGAATCACTCATCATCCTATTAGATAATGTTTTCGTCAGGTATGGTACGACCATTTATAGACACATTGTTGGTATCCCTATGGGTACGAACTGTGCAACACTTGTCGCAGATTTGTTTTTATTTTGCTATGAAAGAGATTTCATGTTGAGTCTTTCACCAGATACCCAGGCAGATGTTATTTAAGCTTTTAATGACACCTTGCGGTATCTGGATGACATACTGAACATTGACAACACTTTCTTTCCAACTTTGGTTGATAATATTTATCCTAAAGAACTTCAGCTTAATAAAGCTAATATATTCGATAATAACGCTTCTTTTCTTGATTTAGATCTCTCGACAAGAGAGATGATTTTAATTTTGACATTGTTATTACCCCACTTGGATGGGGCTGTTCCCCAAGCAACTTCTTGTGGGGTGTATGTCTCTCAATTTATTCGTTTTTCAAGAGCTTGTACTCGAGTTGAGGACTTTAATATTCGTAATCTATGTATAACTAAAACGCTACTCAATCAGTGTTACCGTTACCATAACTTCGTAAAACCTTTGCCAGATTGTAACCCTGATCTTCTTTCCAAATATAAAAGTAATTTGAAGGACTTTTCTGCGACAAGGACTATCACAACCTGACTTCTATGGTGATGTGATTTATAAACATCTGATACGGTTGTTCTTATATGGTTGTTCAGTACGACTCTGGATACATCCTGAGATGTTTATTATTTTGTATGTGTTTCTTTACTTAGTTTCTCTTGATGTGCACTTTATTGTTACAAAATTCCTTTTGATGGGATGTAGTTTTGTTTATACTGTATTGCCTATGTTGACTGAAGACAGGATAATAGCGAGGATTGTGCGCATATAAAATCGATTCAAGCTAACCAGTAGGCCTTATTGCCTACTGACCGTTCCAAGTCGGTAAACCTGTCTTCACCACCCTTTCTGTTGTTTTTTGTCTCCTTCATTGTATTTTCAAGTCCTTGTTTGCAGTACAGTGCGGACATACGATGCCATTGTGTTTGGACCCTGTGGTTTCTATAGGACCCTATATCTCATTTTTCGTAAGATTCTTGGTCATGATCACTTTCATACTATCTTTGTTAAACTTTTTAAAAAGTTTATCAAGGGAGATTATGGCCATATCATTTTGCAACGTACTGCATGCTTGGTGGTGGACACTTTTACAGTTCGCCACTATGTTTTCCTCTTTAATTGTACGATGACCGGACAGGCTGTGGACCCTATGATGACGCCTACCTAAAGCCCATTGGGACGGTGGCGTTTGATGTGTGTCTATGATCTTTCCTGTCGTGCCCTTATTCTCTTGTTGCTCTGGCTTCTGCCAAGTCATTGAGTAACTTTATTGTGGCTTTCTAGGCTATTGTTTTTTTTGTATTATATTTACACGAGCATATTTGTGTTTTACTTATATTGCCTATTGATGCTGCCTTGTTGGTTAGAGATTAGATCATGGCGGGGATTTCTTTATTTACACTGTCCTGTTTTAATGGGTTGACAGTAGGGTAAGTGTGAGGTTGGTGCACCCTAGAACCGGTTTAAACCCCCAGTGGCCTGTGTTGCCACTGACCGTTCCAAGGCGGTAGCCCTATTGTCAACCCTTTTGTGTTTGTGATGTCGTTTGCATTTTTTATTACTTTTGCCTTCTCGTTTGTCTGTTTTCTCGTTTGTCTGTTTGCGTGTTTGTTTGTGTGTTTTGTGGTTGACTGTCGTCCTTGAATGCTGCTTTCCCTGTCCGATTTTTTTATCTTTCTTAGAAACGGTGTACATATGCTGTAAAATGTAAATATCGTTTGCGGGAAAGCTACTTTAAGAATATCTAGGATATTGACAGTTGCTTCATCTTTTAAAATATAGCCTGTATATTATCCAGCCCAGTACTGTCACAAATGCACAATTTTGAAAATATATGTCACCAATCTGCCCCAATATTAGTGACTAATCAGCTTTTGAAAATATAGCTTTATATTAGCCAGTCTAGTACTGTTAAGTGACTAAGCTCTCTGTAAACAAAATGGTTACTTACAAAAACAAACGCATTTGAGTCTGAATTTCCGTCCGTTTTGGTACTGAACATAAGGCGGATGTTTCTTTAGCAGAATAAACGATGTATTTGTAAAGTAAAAATTGTTGACATAATAAGCATAGATATACAGACTCTACTATTTGTCACACAATGGCGCTACTGAGGTACAGATGTGAGTTTATATTTTCATTAATTCATCTTTTTTTTTCATTAGCAGTAATGTTAAATACTGTTATTTTATACTCTACCATATGTTACGCTAAAGAGCTGTGAACACTTCGTTCTATTTTATACAGACACTACAATTTGTTGATGTGAGTGCATGCTGTTCTATGTTATATACACTCAACAATTTGTTACACATATAGTGAGTAAAGATGTGAGTGCATTTTCTTCTTTGTTATATACACGTTACCATTTAATACATTATATGATTGCTAATAGTGTAAGGGGAAAGGGAGATGGATGTATGCGGTTAGATTATGTGAGGACACGAACGAGAGAAACATTTAAGGACGTGTGAGAAACAATTACCTCATTTGCATGTGTTGATACCTTATTGTCCTCACTATTTGTCCTCACTTAAAACTCAATTACTCCGATACACTGGTGGTTCCCGTGCGTAGGTACGTGCGTAATGCACGTATATCCTTGCATGCTTATACGTTTGTAGTATCTTGGACTTATGAGAAAGAAATTTGTATTTATTGTAGATGAATTGTAGATAATTGAAACGGCAAATGTCTAAACACGAGCGAAGTATAACATGTCCTGTAGTAATCGGTTGTGCCATCCAGTTATATGTAATTTGGAATGAATTAATGTAAAGCTGGTAGAATCCAACTTCGAAATAAAATAATATCTACTAATATTTTGTAAGATATGGTTGGATCCAAATATATTAGAGACGGTTAGATCCGAACTCTCAGGACGCCTAAATAAGTATATTGTATATCTGCACAAAGACTTCGAATCTTATATTTATTAATCTGCGACAGGAATCACCTTTAGCAATCGTAAATACTTGAATTCACCGATATACAAAGAATATTATGTAATATTATGTGTGACGACTTTTTGACAGAAAGGAAATCCAGTTGTGTAAGATTAATCTAGTATTACGATTTAACTGTAGGCAAATACTATTAATTGTAGTAGTATTTAGCATACATGTATAAATGTAACTGTTTTAGTAATTTAGATTTTAAATAAAATATAAACATTGCCATTGATATACAATCAAAAAGTATTTAAATTTGATACTAAACACTACATAGTTAATACTCTTAAGGAAACTAATATTTTTTGAAGAATTAATTAAATTAGGTGTGTAAGATTCATAAAAAGAGATTAAAATGCTTAAACATTGTAATATGTAAAATGTATATTTTAATAATGAAATATAGCACTATTATATTTTAAATTACGTTGTGTTTATGGTACATAAGTGGTGTGTTCGTTTTTCGTCACATAGGTCGCGCTAAGTATACTGTATAATCTGTATATACTGTGAATATTACTAGAGTAACGTGTTCTGTAGTTATAAATCAACTCGAAAATGCATGTTATATATGGATGAGCTCAACAGAAGCTTTATTATTTAGCTATGCAAATCCACACGATGTGCTACAAGTAAATAATAAAAGTTAATGTAGATATAAAAGTCGAACAGGAAATCTAGCACTCAAGGACGACAGGCAACCACAAACACACGCAGAAACAAACAACAACTATAAAGATAAATAAAAGGCAAGATATGATATCACAAACACAAAAGGGTTGTCAGTAGAGTGGTAAAGTGGACATAGTTTTTTTTATTATATACCTGCGTAAGCGTAATTCTCTTAAACTCTGAAGCAAAACAACACAAACGAATTCATAGACTGTAATATATAGTTTATTATATAACATTGAATTCTAGGTTTCATGAATACATAAGATAGTACTCTCGTCGCCTATGGTTATGTTCTAAAACCCCTCTTCCATGCCGGGTTCAAATCTCTCACTTATACGCTGTGTTAAGACCCTCTGCACTATAAACTACATTTCTAGGTTAAAGTTCTCACATAGCTAATCTTCTACGGAGCTTGCTTAAATAACCCCTTAAACATTCATATGACAGTTCGCTTATAGAAACTGAGAAGCTGATTCAGTACCACACACATCAGTAAGTAACCTTGTCAGTATATAGTATCCAGCAATACATTATTCCATTGGGCAGGATGTATACACTTTAATAATCATGGCAACCACTAACCACAGGAACTCATAAGGTCGTTTATACTTTGGCAAACCCATCAATATTGTCGTATGAAAGTACTCATTCAAACATAGTTCGAATAATCAATTAATAACTGTCCTTAAAGCTACACAATCGCAATAAAATAATACAATTTCACTTGGTATTTTTAACGGAAGAAAGACTATAGACGAAGTTCTTTGCTGGATGTGTTGTAAAGATTGTTTAGGCTTGTACATTTTTGTAGCGCATATCGAGACATTTCCATAATAGGCGTGATAAACGCTTCGGTAACTTTGAAACTGTACCTAGTGATTACGGATATATAAGCCTAAACGTTTATATAGCAATTGTTCAGATATCCAAAAACTACAGACTGTTCAACGCAGTGAGGATATTCAATGGCGTGTAATGCAAATTTTACATGTTTGTTGAACAGAAGGTGGAAAAATGAGATAAGCATAACGTAAATACATCACTATGTAGAGAATTATAAACACTTACCCGTGTATTCCACATACGTTCCATATATATCATTATTTCCTATAATATCCTTGAAACAATACAAAATCACACACATATTAAACATGTACACACAGAGAGCGTGTATCGGTAGCTAATATTATGTACAGTGAAATACATCCCCATGTGTTGACAATGGACAGGGAGAAATTATTGTTTAAAATGAGACACGTGAAGGGTATTGTTCAGATTAATAGTTATAGATATGGAATTTACTTTGTTGAAAAAAGACTAGCAACAGTATTTGTCTCAAATCGTAGTTTTTAAGATGTCGGACTATACACCTGAAGGTATGCTCACCCTGTTATCCTTCCGTTACACAATTCCGGAGCTTCTAGACAATACAACAAAATAGTACAAAACTATCGTTCTGGAGTAATTATAAATTGAATGTCTCTTCATGAAACTTGCCACATATATCCTGACTTTTCGGATTTGCTCACACTGTGTTTCAATTTGACGAAATAAAAGCAATGACGTGCATCATCACCATAGTGCCACGGATACACAAATAACATTTTATTTCGATATCTCAAATGTATTTCACGCAGTCGCAGGATCCCGTTATTACGGCCGGACTGAGTATTCGTCTTATTCAAAAAAAAAATCCGACACCGTTTACAAAAAAATCAACTAACATATGGGAGAGTGTATGTGCGCGCGCGTGCATGCGTAAGCGCGTGTTGTTGTGGGTGCGTGCGTTGGCCGTGCTTGTGTGCGTTTATCTATATGTTTGTTAACATTTAAATCTGATGAATCTGAAAGCCATTTTACTACTAGATTTTCATAAAGAAATAAATTCATGAAACATTTTTGTTTTGAAAACAAACTGCAGAACCCCGTCCGCAACTGGGTAAGCATATCTAAGATGCGATGGTCGATGGTAAGATGCGATGGTAAGATGCGATGGTCGATGGTAAGATGCGATGGACCATTGACCATTGCATCTTACCATCGACCATTGCATCTTACCATCATCTTACCATCGCATATTACCATCGCATCTTACCATCGACCATCGCATCTTACCATCGCATCTTACCATCAACCATTGCATCTTACCATCGACTATCGACCTAGACATTTTTATACGGTAATCGTTATATCTTGATCAGCATGAGAATTGATAAGTCGATGGTCGACGGTCGATGGTAAGATGCGATGGTCGATGGTAAGATGCGATGGTCGATGGTAGGATGCGATACTCGATGGTAAGATGCGATGGTAAGATGCGATGGTCAATAATAAGATGCGATGGTCGATGGTAAGATGCGATGGTAAGATGCTATGGTCGATGGTAAGATGCGATGGTCGATGGTCCATCGCATCTAACCATCGACCATCGCATCTTAACATGGTAAGATGCGATGGTAACATGGCCCTAACAGTACACAAGTAAATTTCGAGACTGGCTACCGGCCTGTTTTCATTTAAAATTATTTTACAAATCATTTAACTTGATTAAAGAAAATTAAAGATTTAAATAAGTTAACTTAGGAAACGTTAATTACTAGTATTTAAAGTTTACTAATTCTAATAAAACGTTCAGTTTTAAGTTAACAGCCGTACAGGCGAAAGCTAACATCTTTCAACAGTTTTTTTCAGCTGGAAGTATCGTTGATTTCACAGACTGAATGAAATACTTTCTGTTGATTTTAAAATCTGATCAATCAGAATTGTAATTTTCAAGTTGGCATTTCTATTTTTATTGCATTTGTTTTCGTAAAACATAAATCTGGGGCCCACCCCGAAACATTGGGGTGTGGGGCCCTCCGGCTCCTATGTGTATAAGACTATTTATAGAAACTCTCTCTCTCTCCCAATCCCATTTAATCCCTCCCACATTCCCTCCTTCTTTCAACCCACCTCTCTCATCTACATCCCCCTCTCGCTTTCTTTATCTATCCTCTCTCTCTTTCTCTCTCTCTCTTTCTCTCTCTCTCTCTCTCTTTCTTTCTCTCTATCTCTCTTTCTTTTTCTCTCTCTCTCTCTCTCCATTTTATTTTTCAATATTTCAATTCATGCATCAATTAAAACAACTTTATTTAAAAAGAAAAAAGTTGACTTATAATCTACTAATATGTGTAAACCATGCATGCATACCTTCATATACTGTATCTCCATCTTTACCATTAAATATAACCCTTGGTTAGGGTCCCCTCTACCAATATTCCAATTTTGATAAACAATGTCTCCCTTGTGTTTTGTGGCAATCTACAGTACACACACACACATAAAAAAGGAGGATTACTAGTTTGTATAATACTGGTAGTTCTGTTGATGCAACAGGATGGCTGGAAAGTTTTTTTTAAAAGGCCGCTGCGTTTAATTATAGGTATTGTTTTGGATTATATAAATTTATATGGACTTATAAGGTTGTTCAGAGTAAGTACATACTTAGCTTCCTTTTCAACTTCTAATGACTTGTGAAGTATTTCGTATTAGGTCTTTCTACAGAAGAGTGGGCTCATCAGCTCGGTGGTCAAATGTCGTCTGATAAAATCCTCTTTTATACCCGATATAAGACCAGTGTTATATTCACAAATTACCTGAAGCGTCTCATACAGTACCGCCTTAACTCATTAACATTCAGTATAATTAGGTAGTGTGATTGTTGTATATATGAACCCACACGTACACAGTAATCACTTGATACACCATTCGTGATAGCAGTTATATTGTTCAGTGTTAGCATGCCTTTTGTCGGGATTGTGTAGCTTTAACCGTCATATACCAGAAGGTTCCATGTTACCAATGATGTATACATGTAGTAATTAATATATGCATTTAAGATGTGCATATATTCGTCCACTGACGTCAATAGTTTACAACTAACTCTAATGTATTTATACATTTAACTAGCTTGCACGTTTAGATAATTCTGTTACAACAGTAAAGGAACAGTAATATCATGCGGAATAGTATATATACTCAAAAAAAAAGAAACTTCCGCAACTTTACCCATACATGTAGTCACAATAAAAATATATTTCGTTTGGTCTTATATGTTTAATACCTTTGTTAAAAGGCCAGCACTGTCATATAAACCATTTTCCTTGAATCAAAGTTGTACGCAAAGTTATTCCCCTTGTTTTGGTTTAAACAGCATTTCCGGGTCTTGTGGTTTAAACTTTGATTTAAAACAGTTTTGTTCTATTGAAATAAACAGAAGATAACCTCAGCAGTAAAAAGACAGAGACAATAAGCTGACATGTTCACTCACGTTTGCGCCATACAGCTTTCAAGAATGAATATTTTCAGATTACCTCCCTTTATAGTACAAATATAGTAATTTCGCAATTTGAATAAAACATGTTTTAGCAGCAACACACTAACTCTGTTTTTTTACCATTATTAATATTGATCAGAATGATTGAGTGATAAGTATAAAATGATGAAATTATATCTAGATTGGTGTATAAAGTGTAACAAAGTCAACCCCATGCAAATCACAGCTTAAAATGCGGAAGTTTCTTTTTTTGTTCAGTATAAAATAGTATGCACGAATAAAACAGTTTTGGAATATAACACCCTTTGAGAAACTAAATATATTCATCAGGTCCATCAACATCTGATATTTAGGACATGGATAACATTCATGCGAATGGTTGTATGTCATCTGAGCATCAGCGTTCGATCGTTAATTTGAGTGAATGATCTCTTTACTCGTCTTTTAACTAATATCTTAAAAGTAACATCAGGTCGTATTGTTAGTGTAAAACAATATGTGTTATACCAGCATACTGAATAGTGCTACTATTCATTATGCTGGTATAACACATATTGTTTTATTGTTGTTGCTACTGTGTTTTGATTCTGTACTCGTTATTTTAATTACCGTCTTGAAAAGTACATGATGTGCTATACCTTATGTGTACTTGCTATTGTAAAACACATTTTATAGCAGTGATGATGTTGTATATATGTTCAACTATGCTAGACTAATGTTTAGCAAATACACTAATTCATAGCGATTATAATTGTTTGGAAGTCACAAACATACACATGAAAATAAAAGTAGTACTTGGGGCGATTGGGCGCCACGACTGCCCATGCACGGACTCATTTGCATATGAATGGATGACATCACGCTCTAAAAATGGTAAAGCGTGTGTAGAAAGTTTCTTCTTATTTGAAACCATTCATTGATTAGAGTTTTAAAATATCTAAGTATTTTTTTCATAATTTTCAGTAAAGCAGAATTAAAAAAACATGACGTACTATTTCTTTACATATTTTATATTGTAATACATGGCATATAAATCGACATTTATAAGACCCGTATACTGACTGTAACTTAAAAACACCAACAACAGCACCACTAAACCCAACACCAACAACAACAAAAATATCAACAACACCACCAACGACAGTACGACCACCAACACAAACAGCAATAATAACAACGACAACAACCTGGTTTAAAACCTGTTTAAACCCCCAGCGGTCTTTTTTTGCCACTGACCGATCAAAGGCGGTAGCCCCTATTGTCAACCCTTTTGTGTTTGTGATGTCTTATTTGCCTTTTAGTCATCTTTAAATTTGTTCATTGTTTCTATGTGTGTTTGTGGTTGATCGTCCTTGAATGCTGCTTTTCCTGTTTTTGCTTTTTATATTTATATTTCATATACACAAGGAAGAGAGCCAACCGTATGTTTTTTTACGGTAAAACACGGCTGTTCCATTAACTGCCCGCGTATTTCCCATCCGTTGGAAGCGCCACGCTACGTGATATCACTTTTAAACCGTTAACGTCACTGAACGTAGCGTAGCTACCTATTAGAACAAAAGTCCCGGTTTACATGCAGTGTTAAAAAATATAACAATGAAATAATAGTGTATGAATTTGTTGAATATTTAAGTGAAATATTGCTTAAATTTATATCTAAATATACGTCAAAACGAACCAGAGACGTCATACGTTTTCAAAATGTTACGGGGAAGCATGCCCAGACCCCACTAGAAATAGTCGGGCCTGCACATAAAAAAGGTCTAGCTGCGCCCCTGGAAAGTAAATAAACATTTTGGTAAATATACGTCACGTCACGAAGACAAACTCAACAGAAATGTTGTCAATGGACATGTCAATTTACCTTGTGAATGCCAGATTCGAACCTAACGATGTAACATAAATCAAAGTAATTCACGGCCGGTAATCAGTGGAACTACCTCGGTTCGGAGGCCTATGGAAAAATGCTCCAGCGCCACATCCTTGCTAATTCCAACAACAACAAATAAGGTAAACAATATCGGTATGTTGTACTATTTGTTCGTTAATAGCTCTACTGGCCCAAGGCCAGTATAGGTTATGGGATGGCGAGTTTTCCGCAGTCAATCCGTCTGCCCGTCGTCCGTCCGTTATCTTTTGCATCGTTAACACGATAGGGCATTCATTTTTCATTTGATCATTTTCAAACTTGAAAAGATTGTTGACATCAATAAAAGCTCGTACGAGTTCAAAGAACATCCTATCCGGACAAGAAACACCGGAGTTTCGGCCCTTGATTTAGTTAACATTGCTATATTTTGCCTCGTTAAAGCGATTGGGCCTTCATTTTTCATTCGATTCTTTTAACCTTTACCAGATTGTTGATACCAATGAAAACTCGGATGAGTTCGAAAACCAGCCAGTTCGGACCAGCAACACCGGAGTTGTGGCCCTTGAATTAGTGAAAATTGCTATACTTGTTCTCGTTAAATTGCTATATTTGTTCTCGTTCACGCGAGAGGGCCTTCATTTCTAATCCGATCTTTTTTCAAAATTTACCAGATTGTTGATATCAATGAAATCTCGGACGAGTTCGTAAATTAGCCAGTTCGGACGTGTATGACCCTTGATGTAGTTAACATTTCTACATTTTGTCTCGTTAACACGATAGCACCTTCGTTTTTCATCGGATCTTTTTCGACCTTTACCAGATTATTGATATCAATGAAAGCTCGGACGAGTTCGAAAACCAGCAAGTTCGGACCAGTAATAACGTAGTTATGGCCCTTCATTAAGTTAACATTGCTATATGTTGTCTCGTTAACGCGATAGGGCCTTCTCTTTTCATCGGATCTTTTTTCAATCTTTACCAGATTGTTGATATCAATGAAAGCTCGGACGAGTTCGAAAACCAGCAAGTTCGGACCAGTAATAACGGAGGTATGGCCCTCCATTAAGTTAAAATTGCTATAGTTTGCATCGTTAATGCGAGAGAGCCTTCAATTATCATCTGATCTTTTTCAGACTCTACCGGATTGTTGGTACCAATGACAGCTCGGATGAGTTCAAAACCAGCCAGATCGGACCATTTGCACCGGTGTTATGGCCCTTGATTTTTTTTAATATGCTGTAATTTCGCCTCTTTAAACGATAGGCCATTCATTTTCCATCCGATCTAGTTTTCAAACTTTACCCGATGATTGATATCAATGAAAACTCTGGAAGTTCAAACCCAGCCAGAGTTATGGCCCTGTATTTAGTTAAAATTGATATATTTATTCCCGCTAACGGACCGGAACTTCATTTTTCATTCGATGTTTTTCTAACCTTTACCAGATTGTTGATATCAATAAAAGCTCGGATGAATTCGAAAATCAGCCAGTTCGGACCAGCAACACCGGAGTTATGACCCTTGATTTAGTTAAAATTGCTATAATTGTTCTCGTTAACGCGATATGGCCTACATTTCTAATCCGATCTAATCCGATCCGATATGCTGTATTTTGCTTCGCGAAAACGATAATATCTTGATTTGGCGGATTTCAGCGAAACTTTGCAGGCATTATCAGTGCCAAAAATGAGTATAAAAGTCAAAGCGGAAATGCATCTTTCACAGAACAGAATAAACACAAAAACACTCAGACAAACATAAATGGCAATGGTAATAAAGAATAAAAGCATATAACGTCACAAACACAAAAAATGCTTGACAATTGGGCTATCGCCTTGGAACGGTCAGTGGCAAAAATGGCCACTGGAGGTTTAAACCAGGTTCTACGGTGCGCCAAACCTAACACTTACCCTACTGTCATCCCAATACAACGGGACATTGTAAATAAAGAAATCCCCGTCATGAACTATTCTCTAACCAACAAGGCAGCACTAAAAGGCAGTATAAGTAAAACAAAAGATGCTCGTGTATATATAAACACCAAAATACACAATAGCCTAGAAAGCCACAAGAAGTTACTCAATGACTTGGCAGAAGCCAGAGCAACAATAGAATAAACCATTGAGGTGCGGCACGACAAGACAAGATTGCAGCCAAACTTCAGACGTCTCCGTCCTTTTGGGCTTTGGGTAGACTTCATCATAGGGTCCACAGCCTGTCCGGTCATCGCACACTTAGAGGAAAGCATAGAGGCGAACTGCAAATGGGTCCACCACCAAGCATCTTACTTTATAAAATTAATGTTAGTAACGTTAAATATAGTTTAAAGTGACGCATTATTTGTAGGGCGAACGAGTTACAGCCGCGTAACGTAACGGAAGTCATGAAAAACAACAACACGACGTTATGATTTCTCATACAATTGCCGCCGTATACAAGGTTAAATTGACAACAATAAAGTGAACTGTCACGTCGTAGGTGTGTTACATGTATGTGATACATATAATCGTGCATTCGTGACTGTGTATTTATTGGCTTTACTAAACTCGTTGGATAAAATGATAGGATACTCGGCACAGCTTCGAATCCTATCATTGTATCCAACTCGTTCATTAAAATCAATAATACACAGGCAATCACGTAAGATCCTCTATATGTAAGAGCAATCATTTTTCTACCATAATTAAAACGCAAAAAGCAATGTCACAAGCAGACTTCTTTATATATAATTCGAAATGAGGGTGTGCTGTGTAATGAGCACAACGGGACGGAATTACACCGTTAACGTCACTGAACGGAGTAATGTGTATTATGAACATTCATATAACTAATAACTAATATTGTAGTTATACGTACTTACGATGCACTGCAATCTGGAAACTTGGAGTGTTAATGGTAAATTAATACTACCAAATATCAACAGTGTATTAAGTGAACTAGTTAACCTATATATACTGAGCAAAAATAGCAACGTCCCTCCCCGTTTAAGTAAGGATTTCCAGAAATCCAAAAGGGTTACAGTTATAAATCATAATCAAGCATAAAGTGTATTCATTTGTGGATCGATATCAATGCACTAAATCTGGCTAGCACAAGAACTTTCAGAGTGATACCCTGGCGATACCCTGGCGAAGTCGGTAGTGGTCTAAATCAAAAGTCACAAAATATCAGACACTCGTTATGTAACATTTTGGACATCGAGTTTAATTCAGAATTTGTCGCCTACATTAATTATCGTTAATAACGAGTGTGACCACCATTTGCACGAATACATGCAATAATATTCGTGCAAATGGTGGTCACACTCGTTATTAACGATAATTAATGCAGGTGACAAATTCTGAATTAAACTCGATGTCCTAAACAATACCGAGTGTCTAATAGTTTGTGATTTTTGATTTTGACCCCTACCGATTTCGCCAGGGTATCACTCTGAAAGTTCTCGTGCTAGCCAGATTTAGTGAATTGATATCGATCCACAAATGAATACACTTTATGTTTGATTATGATTTATAACTGTAACCCTTTTGAATTTCTGGTAATCTTGACTTAAACAGGGAGGAACGTTTCTATTTTTGCTCAATATAGACATGTTAAATGTATTGAAACATTGTGTTCTAATAGTTGGGCATGTGATATGCTTAAAGCTTTACTTACTCCATCAATAATACACAAATGTCATGTTGTAATAAAATACCAGACAAGACACAAACAAAGTAACTTTTATGAACGACAAGACTCATAGTTATTAATCGAAATAAATTATAATTAGAAAATTTAAATGGTATACATTTAAGCGTTCTTTTTTAAGTAATATCGTTCTATACACTGTCCACTGCACTATGGCATATTTTCACTCACTCTAGAGTTTGGATCATAATTACTACAATTCTTCAACCATATAAAGGTGTGTTTTTAGTGCATCACTTTTAAGACCGAGCTTCTATCAGTATAATGACTAAAACCCTTTACAGCCGAATAACAGACTAATTGTTTTACTCGCTAAATAATTAATATCATTCGTGTATTGTTAACGCAGCTTGGTATTGGAATTGTTGCTTTTGTAAAACCAGCATCGTATACATACTGATCTCCGAATGGCTGTATCAGAATGTAACCCATCATCGCGTATAAGATTAATGAAGAGGCAAATCAAAAATTCAATATCATGGCTACTTTTAAGTTGTAAATAACGTGTGTGTAATCAATTACTATGTGTTGCTAGGCAAAATACCAGATAAATTAGCTACTTGTAGTTAATAATGGTACTTAAGCTGCATGCGGTGTATAACACAAGTACTTATACCTAACACACATTGCCATTAATCCTCCTCTGTTGCAAATTGCAAAACAATAACAACATTTGTTTTGTTGACTCTATTGAGAAAGTATTTACATAAAATATCAAGGGTAAATCGTAAGATAAAGGCATATAGTGCATCAAGGGATCATACTGGTTACAGTTTGGTACATTAGAAAACATGATTTCACGAACATTGTCATTAGATAAAACATATTCGTTGAAAGCAATGCTGCGCATTTCTGTCAATAACCATACCTTCGCAATGTAATGCACATACTCCAAACAAGGGTTACCAATTATGTTTTATGTTAATATATTCACTCCAAACCAACAAATATCCTCTATTTATTTGGGTTTTAATGCGAATGCATTATTGTGGACCTCTTTATGTTTTTGATGGCACATACCTTGCCTCTTATGTATCCGTGTACTTGTTGTTTGTTTCTATGTGTGTTTTGGTTGGCTATGTTCCTTGAATGCAACATGTCTTGTTCGAGTTTTATATTTTATTTTCTTGTCAACATTTCACTGCCGATACATTTTTAAATGTTAACCTTAAATTCATAGAATTGCCATTTATTTTAACGCAATTGACAGATATATCACCTGTTGAAACTGATCCACTCAAAGACACATGTCAATAAAAGAACATTTAACGTATTCAAAGTCTACTCCAAATCACGAAATTAAAGTGTAAAGTGTCAACAATCCTGTTCTGATAAAAAATACATCATTCAAAATCAGTTGTTTTTTAAACTAAAATAAAATATGTCACAGAAATTGTCATGGATATATGGCAATTAATAAGACAAAATAATACAATCTATATAGATGTCCGACCGGTGAACATTGAGCACAATGCAATCTAAGCTATATGTTCAAGCACTACTTTATTTGAAGAAACATATGTTAAACGTATAAAGGTCGAACAGGAAATGCAGATGTCACAGAACAACAAAAACACAGTCAACAAAAACACATATTGCAACTAATAACAATTACCGCCGCTTCCAGTTAAATTACATTTTGTTTATTTTGCTCTTCGTGGCTTAGAATGTTGTTAGATACTGGGATAATACGCCGCTGGACAGGGAATAATGACAGTTAAATAGCATTTCCACCGACATGTGCATGCCATCTTCGGGATGGTTACAGTTCTGTACTATTGATTTTATGAATATTAAGTTCTGCTCAACTCGGGGCTAGAGTAGAGTGCGTGAGAGGTATCATGTATATTTCACTACGAACAGTCTCAGTCCAACCTATATTTCGTATGTATAGTGTTCGGCCGTTTCGAAAGGTCCATTCTCATATTATTTGTTAATAAGAAGCATTGCATGTGACATCACAAACACGAATTGGTTAACAACAGGGTTACCATCATGGATCTGGAGCGATCAGTGGCAAAATAAAGGCCGCTGGCGGCTTAACCTATGTTCCAGGGTGCACTAAACTAAAGACATCTCACACAAATAAGCAATAATCGGCAATATATGTATAACACATAGATGATCATGTACAAATCAATATGAAAAATACGAAAAATAAGAAAACCAGAATGCAAGTACTCAATGACTTGGAAGAAATCAGAACAACAAGAAAACAAACAATTAAGAGTACGACAAGACACGATTTAAGAAACACATGGCTACATGTTTTGTAAGAATTAGGTAGACGTCATAATGGTGTCCACATTCTGTGCGGTCTTAATGTTACCAAACAGGGCATCTTTAGTGTTTTGCAAATCATTTGCCCATATAAATCAGCTTGTCTATGGTCTTTCTTGTCGTGCCCGTTTATTCTCTTGTTGCTCTGGCTTCTGCCAAAGAAATATAAAAATATCGGACAGGGAAAGTAGCATTCAAGGAGGACACTCAACCACAAAACACAGAAACAAACACCCAAACAGACAAACAAGAAGGCAAAAGTAATAATAAATGCAAAAGACATCACAAACACAAAAGGGTTGACAATAGGGCTACCGCCTTGGAACGGTCAGGGGTAAAGTAGGCCACTGGGGGTTTAAAGCGGTTCTAGGGTGCACCAAACCTCACACTTACCCTATTGTCATCCCATTAAAACAGGACAGTGTAAATAAAGAAATCCCCGCCATGATCTAATCTCTATCTGGAAACTTCATGTCACACCATTCAATGCCAGCGTCTTATGGACCCAGTTTTTATAAAACATTTGCACTAAACGAGAAAACAATTGGCGAAATAAACAAAATGGAATACATTTGTTATGAAATTTGAAACACCTTTGTTATGTTATGAAATAGAAAACAACATTATTATGAAATTCTTCGATTCTCTATTTTTAAAATCTATGTCTCGGATGAAGTACAGTAGGGTAAGCTGTATAAGTAAACACTGGTACCAATACTTTTAAGAATTAACTAGTTCTAAGTAGAAATGGAGTTCGGGTCCGCATATTCTCTATTAACCTATACTGAAATCCTCAATGGATTCGGCGATCTGAGCACGATATGCATTAAAATCAATCATCGAATCTATACTTTGAACCTTTAGAATATAAACTCGGAAAACTGTTATCTATAATATCAAAACTAGTGATGGCATGACCTGTCCGAGTAAAACGTGTAGGTTTTATTTTCTATTTGAAGGTCAAAATCTATTTCGTTGTAGTGTTGATAATATAATGAAGTGAGATGAGCATTGTTTATATCAGTTAATTTACTGTCGGAATATAACGGATGTTGAATAGAAATCGACAGAGCCAATAGTACGTAAACTAGTCGACTACGAAACAGTATTCACAGGACAAAGTCAACCAAAAGTACTCACTCACAACAAAGAGCAATTATAAGAATAAATACACTGAATGTATGCGTCAACACAAACATAACTGGGATGAAAGTACGGGTATGTCGAAAAGGAAGCTGTGATTTGAATACGATACTTAGGTGCCTAAAACCTCATTATTACAATATTTTGATCATATTTAAACGGAAGAACGAAATAAAGAACCACTATGAAAACAGCAGCAAGAATTATTCAATATTAATACAACAAAACGACGATCATTTAAATATGACAAGCAATGCTAGTCGTAAAGTATGTATTCAGTGCCGAAAGAGACTAAACCACGCAGAAATACTAAAAGTTTCGCAAATCCTTTATATAAGTTAGGGATAAACAAGTAGGAGAATAATGTAACATTTATTGTTTCAGATTACTTTTATTTGAAGTGTCATTGATACCTGAACGGCAGTACAGATTATAAAAGGTTACTGAACACAAGTTCAACAGAAAAACGACGCAGTTGATAAATGTACATGTACAATATGTAGTATAATGTAGTATGGTCAACTCTTCTTCCATAAACGGATCAGCACTACTGTGGTGTTCTTGTTTTCCAGTATTTTTCACATTGATATGTATTATAATGCTTTCATGTCCAAATTACCGCCTGCTAGACCCTTCAAGAAATGAATGTTAGATCATTGATCCATCTGTTTTCGTAATTGTCAAGAAAACGCAGTAGGGTTCAAATCACTCGCTGTTGTTTGAGCCCCTCCTGTCAATATTGTCCCGACGAAGCTCCAGCTGTCAATTATGTCCCTAACTTGAATTAGATCGAAGCATATTTACGCTAATATTAGTTACTTCCCGTTGTTTCTATTTTTATCAATTTAAGAGGGGGTAGGTATTATTCAACAATTCCGTAGACATAAAATTAAACTCGTAAATGACATATTACTTTCTTTAGAATAATGAACGATGAATGAACTATTAAAGCTGTGTTTTTGCTTCTTGTTCCCCGTTAAAATCCGCCAAGCATAATTTAAATTTTGTACTATTTTCCTAATAGAAGGTATACTGTGGATATAAATCTAAATTACATGGGGAACATAGTGAACAGTTACTTCCCTTACAATAATGAAACAAGTTATCAACGGAATGAAAACTTATAAGGTAAATATTCTCATTGAATACAAGCATGTTCATAAATGGAATGTTATAATTACTAGTAGTATTCATGGTCGTAGCTACCTGTGCGCTCAGTCAGGGTCGTATCTATTTGCTCTCTATTTGTGAGCCACTACTCATATGCATTAATAACGAGAGGGAATCGGGACGAATGTGGTGTGTTTAAATTCTATTCTCCGGGATATATATGCACACCGCCGCCCCTACCCACATCCCGTCTTCCCGACGGGGGCAAATATTTATTTGATACATGAGTAAGACTAGCATAGTATGCAGTTGTATTTTGTATGTCAGATTTCATTCATTTGTTTCCTGATTGTGTTTCTTTGTTTGTCAGGTGCCTTTCATTTGTTTCCTGATTGCGTTTCGTCCTCAAACATTACGTACCTCGTTTCGCATATACAATGATTGTATCACATCGAGCAAGAGTATTATGTTTTAATATATGTAATCATCCCGGCGTCGGCGTCCCACATCACATCAAATGTATTATATTTCTTACATTTCTTATCCTAGCACAACCAAATGTATGGCTATAAAGTCTAGCCTAATCTTATGGAACCCAAATACTAATAGCCCGTAAACTGTGTCTGTTTCACATACACGTTTGTACATTACATTTCTTGTCCTAGCTCTTGGGTAAGTTTGGGAATTGGTTTGCTTATAGCATGTTGTAAAGTGTTTCGTAAGTAAAGTTGTCTTCTACACTTTCTGGGCTCCAATAGAAACCAAATTGTGATGGCCCATAAATTGTTCAATAAAGGCAGATCAAGGTATGCGTGTAAGCTGTTGTATATATTTGTATCGATTAAAATATGTTTCTATGTCACCCAAATTTTGGTTTGGGATTATTTATATCACTATTCATATTTTTCATACTTCAGCCATATTGGCTCTCCCTCCTCTCCCTACCTGCCCCCAACAACCCGAAACCTCATTTTGTTTTTTCCTATTCTTACACATATACTTATGTTCCGCCACCCAACCCCCACAATCTCACCCCCACACGAAATCCGTTTTTTGACACATATTTGTGTGGTTTTGGTCAGTTCTTACACAAGTAAACTATGTTGCGACCCTACCCCCACCCTCTACTCGAAACCCGATTTTATTAAATTATTATTATTATTATTATTATTACTACATTATTCTGTGTTGTTTTGGTCAATTTCTCCACATATAGCTATTTTGCACCCCCCCCCCCCCCACACACACACACACCCACCCCACCCAACACACACCACACTACCACCTCACCCCCACTCTATTTGTTTTCTTGTGGTTTTTTTACATATTTGTGTGTGGTTTTGGTCAATTATTACACATATAACTATGTTGCGCCCACACCCCAACCACTGAAAACCCGATTCACCTCTCTATGCATCTCCATGACAACAGAACATTTTCAAAAACTAAAAGAAGAATACATGTTAAACATCGTACATAAATGAATATACTACCTTCAGTACAACACATAGATGAATAGTCTACCTTCAGTACAATACATAGATGACTATACTACCTTCAGTACAATACATAGATGAATATACTACCTTCAGTACAATACATAGATGAATATACTACCTTCAGTGCAATACATAGATGAATATACTACCTTCAGTACAATACATATATGAATATACTACCTTACAGTACAATACACAGATGAATATACTACCTTCAGTACAATACATAGATGAATATACTACCTTCAGTACAATACATATATGAATATCCTACCTTCAGTACAATACATATATGAATATCCTACCTTCAGTACAATACATATATGCATATACTACCTTCAGTACAATACATAGATGAATATCCTACCTTCAGTACAATACATATATGAATATCCTACCTTCAGTACAATACATAGATGAATATCCTACATTCAGTACAATACATATATGAATATACTACCTTCAGTACAATACATAGATGAATATACTACCTTCAGTACAATACATAGATGAATATACTACCTTCAGTACAATACATAGATGAATATACTACCTTCAGTACAATACATAGATGAATATACTACCTTCAGTACAATACATAGATGAATATACTACCTTCAGTACAATACATAGATGAATATCCTACCTTCAGTACAATACATAGATGAATATACTACCTTCAGTACAATACATATATGAATATACTACCTTCAGTGCAATACATAGATGAATATACTACCTTCAGTACAATACATAGATGAATATCGTACCTTCAGTACAATACATAGATGAATATACTACCTTACAGTACAATACATATATGAATATACTACCTTCAGTACAATACATAGATGAATATACTACCTTCAGTACAATACATAGATGAATATACTACCTTCAGTACAATACATAGATGAATATACTACCTTCAGTACAATACATATATGAATATACTACCTTCAGTGCAATACATAGATGAATATACTACTTTCAGTACAATACATAGATGAATATCGTACCTTCAGTACAATACATAGATGAATATACTACCTTCAGTACAATACATATATGAATATACTACCTTCAGTACAATACATAGATGAATATACTACCTTCAGAACAATACATAGATGAATATCCTACCTTCAGTACAATACATAGATGAATAGTCTACCTTCAGTACAATACATAGATGAATAGTCTACCTCCATTGCAATACATAGATGAATATACTACCTTCAGTACAATACATAGATGAATATCCTACCTTCAGTACAATACATAGATGAATATCCTACCTTCAGTACAATACATAGATGAATATACTACCTTCAGTACAATACATATATGAATATACTACCTTCAGTACAATACATAGATGAATATCCTACCTTCAGTACAATACATAGATGAATAGTCTACCTTCAGTACAATACATAGATGAATATACTACCTTGAGTACAATATATATATGAATATACTACCTTCAGTACAATACATAGATGAATATACTACCTTCAGTACAATACATAGATGAATATACTACCTTCAGTACAATACATATATGAATATACTACCTTCAGTACAATACATAGATGAATATTCTACCTTCAGTACAATACATAGATGAATATACTACCTTCAGTACAATACATAGATGAATATACTACCTTCAGTACAATACATAGATGAATGTCCTACCTTCAGTACAATACATATATAAATGTCCTACCTTCAGTACAATACATAGATGAATATACTACCTTCAGTACAATACATATATGGATATACTACCATCAGTACAATACATAGATGAATATCCTACCTTCAGTACAGTACATAGATGAATATACTACCTTACAGTACAATACATATATGAATATACTACCTTACAGTACAATACATAGATGAATGTCCTACCTTTAGTACAATACATATATGAATGTCCTACCTTCAGTACAATACATAGATGAATATACTACCTTCAGTACAATACATATATGAATATCCTACCTTCAGTACAGTACATAGATGAATATACTACCTTCAGTACAATACATAGATGAATATACTACCTTCAGTACAATACATAGATGAATATCCTACCTTCAGTACAATACATAGATGGATATACTACCTTTCAGTTCAATACATAGATGAATATACTACTTTCAGTACAATAAATAGATGAATATCGTACCTTCAGTACAATACATATATGAATGTCCTACCTTCAGTACAATACATAGATGAATATACTACCTTACAGTACAATACATATATGAATATACTACCTTCAGTACAATACATAGATGAATATACTACCTTCAGTACAATACATAGATGAATATACTACCTTCAGTACAATACATAGATGAATATACTACCTTCAGTACAATACATAGATGAATATTATAGGTTATTGCATTTGTATGGCTAAATATTACTTGGAACGAGTTGTTTTGGCAAAGGAGGACGAGCTTGCGAGTCGTTCTGCGCCAAAACAACGAGTTCCAAGTAATATTTAGCCATACAAATTAAATAACCTTTTTATTGTATACTTTCATATTGTTTTTGATCAATGTTAATTGTATGACTATTACTTTTCATTGCATTTGTGTTATTTTTATAGCTTTTGATGGAATTTCTATCTTGCCATTCAGTTTCATTTTGTGTGGATGATTATTTTGCGCGAAAATGACGTCGACGTCGGATGACGTCATTAAAAACAACAAGCGATTTTCTGTAGTTTGTTCACCATTTGATAACGTTAAAAACAGTGGGTGAGTGACCATTTGAATTAATTAATCAATTTTTGCCATAAAAGGTTGAAAAAAACCTCGTATTTTTTTGTTGACACTATAGAAAGGATTCCGTTATTTTTATTTGAAAGTAGTTCCTTATTTCTATTTCGCGGCTCTTAGCAAGCACGAGCAAAAGTTCCCGTGCAATATGAATGCGTGCAATATCGTAGAATATTGCACGCTTAGCTCAATGCAAACTAAACGGGACAATATGAAAGTATACAATAAACTGCCTTGCAGTATAATACATAGATGAATATCCTACCTTCAGTACAATACTTAGATGAATATACTACCTTACAGTTCAATACATAGATGAGTATCGTACCTTCAGTACAATACATAGATGAATATCGTACCTTCAGGACAATACATAGATGAATATACTACCTTACAGTACAATACATAGATGAATATACTACCTTCAGTACAATACATAGATGAATATACTACCTTCAGTACAATACATAGATGAATATCCTACCTTCAGTACAATACATAGATGAATATACTACCTTCAGAACAATACATAGATGAATATACTACCTTCAGTACAATACATAGATGAATATCCTACCTTCAGTACACTAAATAGATGAATATACTACCTTCAGTACAATACATAGATGAATATCCTACCTTCAGTACACTAAATAGATGAATATACTACCTTCAGTACAATACATAGATGAATATACTACCTTCAGTACAATACATAGATGAATATACTACCTTCAGTACAATACATAGATGAATATCCTACCTTCAGTACAATACATATATGAATATACTACCTTCAGTACAATACATAGATGACTATCGTACCTTCAGTACAATACATAGATGAATATCGTACCTTCAGTACAATACATAGATGAATATACTACCTTACAGTACAATACATAGATGAATATACTACCTTACAGTACAATACATAGATGAATATACTACCTTCAGTACAATACATAGATGAATATACTACCTTCAGTACAATACATAGATGAATATCCTACCTTCAGTACAATACATAGATGAATATACTACCTTCAGTACAATACATAGATGAATATACTACCTTCAGTACACTACATAGATGAATATACTACCTTCAGTACAATACATAGATGAATATACTACCTTCAGTACAATACATAGATGAATATACTACCTTCAGTACAATACATAGATGAATATACTACCTTCAGTACAATACATAGATGAATATCCTACCTTCAGTACACTAAATAGATGAATATACTACCTTCAGTACAATACATAGATGAATATCCTACCTTCAGTACACTAAATAGATGAATATACTACCTTCAGTACAATACATAGATGAATATACTACCTTCAGTACAATACATATATGAATATACTACCTTCAGTACAATACATAGATGAATATCCTACCTTCAGTACAATACATATATGAATATACTAGCTTCAGTACAATACATAGATGACTATCGTACCTTCAGTACAATACATATATGAATATACTACCTTCAGTAAAATAATGATGGGTGAACTTTCCATTAAAACTAAAACAAAATTTGTTTTTGTTAACAGTTGCCTATCTGAGCCTCGAATGACAAATCAACTCATTTTATCGTGCACACGCACCACTGATCATCAAATACAATACACCGTTGTCAACCGGAATAACCGTAATCAAATTTAATACACTGTACACAACGTATAGTCGAACAATGCATCAACAGACCAAAGATAATTACAGATCAATTTCGGATTAAAGGGATACATGGCAGTCGTGAGTTTTATGCAAATATTAAAAGTGTGTGTGTGTGTGTGTGTTTGTGTGTGTGTGTGTGTAGTTCTAACGTTTAACTTTCCTCCACCAACATACTCGATAAGTTACGCAAATATTAAAATTTGCTCCTCGATTTACTCTGCGTCATTTTGACTTCATATATATTGCATATAATTAAATAAAGAATTGAGATTTCAATTTTTTTAATTATTTTACTATTGTTTTAAATATATTATTAATGCAATATTATAAAAAGTTGTTAATTTGTAAAAATAATTTATTTGAACTGTTCTAACAATTAATGTTAATGTTTGAACAAATTCAAGTTAAGAGAAAAGCTAACGGCACGTTTTTTAAAAAATCAAGATTGCCGTGTGTCCCTTTAAAACTGATAAAAATAATAATAATAATAAAAATCACTACCTGCCCTAAATTGTACTCTTAATTTATCTGAGATTTTAAAATAATGTTATATCGCCGCATGCCCGAGTTTCTATACCCGCCACGCCCACCAACCGAACAGCTCTTGTTATGAAACATATCTGAAGACTAAATATATCTGAAAACAGTACTGTTTATATAGGGCAGTTATAAGGCTAGATGTGTGAAAAGTACTGAGAAAAAAAGTACTGTAACCTGTTGATATTGTCTGTGACGACATTAATGGCACTTCCTGTTGATTTTCAGCTCTGGTGTTAGATTGCTTTTTATTTCTCCCCTAATAATATTGATTCTAGCTCAGGGATGGAAGTACCAGTTGTAGAGGCTACCTGTAGATCCTTTGTCCATGGGAACTCAGCTCTAGCTTATGATATTGTCTCCGAGTACAGTACTAACGCAAATTGTTGAGTTGAAGCTGTTATATTGTCACTATGGTCATTATTTCATCACTTCATATGTTAATAAGTTCCCTGATGATACATGTAGCTGTCATACACGTCAGTGGGTGTTAGTGTCCCTGTGTTTGTCACAGACGTTTATTATTAGTAGAGTCCCTGTGGAAGCTACAGACGACAGCTGTTAACAGAGCCCCTATGAATGTCACATACGTCAGCTGTTGATAGTGATCATGTGGATGTTACAGACGCCAGCTGTTGATACTATATCTGTTGATGTCACAGCCATCAATTGTTGATAGTGTCCATAAGGACAGTACTAACGCTGGCTGTTAATTTCGCCATTGAGGACAGTACTAACGCTGGCTGTTGACATTGTCCATGAGGACAGTACTAACGCTAGCTGTTGACATTGCCCCTGAGGACAGTACTAACGCTAGCTGTTGATATTAACCCTGAGGACAGTACTAGCGGTAGATATTGCCCCTTAGGACAGTCATAACACTAGCTCACTAGCTGTTAATATTGGCCCTGAGGACACTACTTACGCCAGCTGTTGAAATTGCCCATTAGGACAGTACTAACGCTAGCTGTTGATATTGCCCCTGAGGAAAGTACTAACGCTAGCTGTTGATATTAACCCTGAGGACAGTACTAGCGGTTAATATTAGTAGCCCCTTAGGACAGTAATAACGCTAGCTGTTAATATTGGCCCTGAGGACACTACTTAAGCCAGCTGTTGATATTGCCCATTAGGACAGTACTAACGCTAGCTGTTGATATTGCCCCTGAGGAAAATACTAGCGTTAGCTGTTGATATTGCCCCTTAGGACAGTACTAACACTAGCTGTTAATATTGGCACTGAGGACACTACTTACTCCAGCTGTTGATATTGCCCATTAGGACAGTACTAACGCCAGCTGTTGATATTGCCCATTAGGACAGTACTTATGTTAGCTGTTGACATTGCCCTTGAGGACAGTACTAACGCTAGCTGTTGAATTTGCCCCCTGAGGACAGTATTAACGGTAGCTGTTGATATTGCCCCTTAGGAGACTGCCTTAGGACAGTATGGGCGCAAGCTGTTGATATTGTCCCTGAGGAAACTACTTACGCCAGCTGTTGATATTGCTCGTTAGGAGTGTACTAACGCTAGCTGTTGATATGGTCCTTGAGGACACGACTTACGCCAGCTGTTGATATTGGCCCTGAGGAAACTACTTACGCCAGCTGGTGATATTGCCCTTTAGGAGTGTAGTATATCTTGCTGTTGATATGGCCCCGGACGACAGTTATAACGTTGGCTGTTGATATGGTCCATGAGGACAGTACTAACGCTAGCTGTTGGCATTTCCCCTGAGGATAGTACTAACCGTAATGCTAGCTGTTGATATTGCCCCTGAGGACAGTACTAGCGGTAGCGGGTTGATATTGCCCCTTAGGAAATTACTAACGGTAGCTGTTGATATTGACCCTTAGCACACTACTTTCGCCAGCTGTTGATATTGCCCATTAGGACAGTACTAACGCCAGCTGTTAATAATGGTTCTGAGGGCACTACTTATGCCAGCTGTTGATATTGCCCCTTAGGACATTGTTATCGCTGGCTGTTGATATGGCCCCTGAGGACAGTGCTATCGCTGGCTGTTGATATTTCCCGTTAGGACAGTACTACCTCTAGCTGTTGATATGTCCCATAGGAACAGTACTAACTGTGGCTGTTGTTATGGCCCCTGGGGACAGTGCTATCACTGACTGTTGATATTGCCCCTGAGGACAATACTAACGGCAGCTGTTGATATTGGCCCTGAGGACACTACTTACGCCAGCTGTTGATATTGCCCCTAAGGACATTTCTATTGCTGGCTGTTGATATGGGTCCTGAGAACATTGCCTACGCCAGTTGTTGATATTGCCCATTAGGACAGTACTAACTGTAGTTGTTGATATGGCCCCTACGGACAGTACTAACTTTGGCTGTTGTTATGGCACCTGGGGACAGTGCTATCACTGGCTGTGGATATTGCCCATGAGGACAGTACTAACTCCAGCTGTTGATATTGGCCCTGAGGACACTACTTACGCCAGCTGTTGATATTGCCCCTAAGGACATTGCTATCGCTGGCTGTTGATATGGGCCCTGAGGACACTGCCTACGCCAGCTGTTGATATTGCCCGTTAGGACAGTACTAACTCCAGCTGTTAATATGGCCCCTAGGGTCAATACTAACTTTGGCTGTTGTTATGGCCCCTGGGGACAGTGCTATCACTGGCTGTTGATATTGCCCCTGAGGACAGTACTAACGCCAGCTGTCGATATTGACCTTGAGAACACTACTTACGCCAGCTGTTGATATTGCCCTTTAAGGACATTTCTATTGCTGGCTGTTGATATGGGTCCTGAGGACATTGCCTACGCCAGCTGTTGATATTGCCCGTAAGGACAGTACTAACTGTAGTTGTTGATATGGCCCCTAGGGACAGTACTAACTTTGGCTGTTGTTATGGCACCTGGGGACAGTGCTATCACTGGCTGTTGATATTGCCCCTGAGGACAGTACTAACGCCAGCTGTTGATATTGGCTCTGAGGACACTACTTACGCCAGCTGTTCATATTGACCCTATGGACATTGCTATCGCTGGCTGTTGATATGGCCCCTGAGGACAGTGCTATCACTGGCTGTTGATATTTCCCCAGAGGACAGTACGAACGATAGCTGTTTATATTGCCCTTAGGGCAGTATTAAGGCTAGCTGTTAATATGGGCCCTGAGGACACTGCCTAGGCCAGCTGTTGATATTGCCCATTAGGACAGTACTAACGCTAGCTGTTGATATGGCCCCTAAGGACAGCACTAACTTTGGCTATTGTTATGGCCCCTGTGGATAGTGCTATCGCTGGCTGTTGATATTGCCCCTAAGGACAGTTATAACGCTAGCTGTTGATATTGGCCCTGAGGACACGATTTACGCGCGTTGTTGATATTGCCCCTGAGGAGAGTACTGACGCTAGATGTTGATACTGCCCCAAAGGACAGTACTAACGTTGGCTGTTGATATGGCCCCTGGGGACAGTGCTATCGCTGACTTTTGATATTGCCTCTAAGGACAGTACTAACGCTAGCTGTTGATATTGGCCCTGAGGACACTGCCTAGTCCAGCTGTTGATATTGCCCGTTAGGACAGTACTAACGCTAACTCTTTATATGGCCTCTAGGGACAGTACTAACGTTGGCTATTGTTATGGCCCCTGTGGACAGTGCTATCGCTGGCTGTTGATATTGCCCCTAAGGACAGTACTAGCGGTAGCTGTTGATATTGCCCCTGAGGACAGTACTAACGCTAGCTGTTGATATTGGCTCTGAGGACACGACTAACGCCAGCTTTTGATATTGCCTCTGAGGACAGTACTAACGCTATTTGGTAATTTTGCCACTGAGGACAGTACTAAAGCTGGTTGTTGAAATTGTCCAAGATGACAGTACTAACCCTAGCTGTTGATATTGCCCCTGAAGACAGTAGTAGCGGAAGCGGGTTGATATTAGGAAATTACTAACGGTAGCTGTTGATATTGACCCTGAGGACACTACTTTCACCAGCTGTTGATATTGCCCATTAGGACAGTTCTAACGCCATCTGTTCATAATGGTTCTTAGGGCCCTACTTACGCCAGCTGTTGATATTGCCCCTAAGGACATTGCTATCGCTGGCTGTTGATATGGCCCCTGAGGACAGTGCTATCACTGGCTGTTGATATTGCCCCTGAGGACAATACTAACGGCAGCTGTTGATATTGCCCCTAAGGACATTGCTATCGCTGGGTGTTGATATGGGTCCTGAGGATACTGCCTACGCCAGCTGTTGATATTGCCCGTTAGGACCTTACTAACTGTAGCTGTTGATAGGGACAGGACTAACTTTGGCTGTTGTTTTGGCCCCTTTGGACAGTGCTATCACTGGCTGTTGATATTGCCCCTGAGGACAGTACTAACGCCAGATGTTGATATTGGCCCTGAGGACACTACTTACGCCAGCTGTTGATATTGCCCCTAAGGACATTGCTATCCCTGGCTGTTGATATGGGCTCTGAGGTCACTGCCTACGCCAGCTGTTGATATTGCCCGTTAGGACAGTACTAACGCTAGCTGTAAATATGGCCCCTATGGTCAGTAATAACTTTGGATGTTGTTATAGGCCTGCCTGGGGACAGTGCTATCACTGGCTGTTGATATTGTCCCTGAGGACAGTACTAACGCCAGCTGTTGATATTGGCCCTGATGACAACACTTACGCCAGCTGTTGATATTGCCCCTAAGGACATTGCTATCGCTGGCTGTTGATATGGCCCCTGAGGACAGTCCTATCGCTGGTTGTTGATATTTACCCAGAGGACAGTACTAATGCTGGCTGTTGATAGTGTCCATGAGAACAGTACGAATGATAGCTGTTTATAATGCACCTGTGGACAGTACTTACGCCAGCTGTTGAAATTGACCCCAAGGACAGTACTAACGCTAGCTGTTGATATTGCCCCTAAGGACAGTAGTACCGTTAGCTATTGATATTGCCCCTTAGGACAGTGCTATCGCTGGCTGTTGATATTGCCCCTAAGGACAGTACTAGGGTAGCTGTTGATATTACCCTTTAGGACAGTTCTAACGCTAGCTGTTGATATTGGCCCTGAGGACACGACTTACGCCAGATATTGATATTGCCCCTGATGACAGTACTGACGCTAGCTGTTGATACTGCCCCAAAGGACATTACTAACGTTGGCTGCTGTTGATATGGCCCCTGGGGACAGTGCTTTCACTGGCTGTTGATATTGCCCCTGAGGACAATACTAACGGCAGCTGTTGATATTGGCCCTGAGGATACTACTTACGCCAGCTGTTTATATTGCCCCTAAGGACATTGCTACCGCTGGCTGTTGATATGGGTCCTGAGGACACTGCTTACGCCTGCTGTTGATATTGCCCATTAGAACAGTACTAACTCTAGCTGTTAATATGGCCCCTAGGATCAGTACTAACTTTGGCTGTTGTTATGGCCCCTGGGGACAGTGCTATCACTTGCTGTTGATATTGCCCAAGTGGACAATACTAACGGCAGCTGGTGATATTGGCCCTGAGGACACTATTTACGTCAGCTGTTCATATTGCCCCTAAGGACATTGCTATCGCTGGCTGTTGATAAGAGTCCTGAAGACACTGCCTACGCCAGCTGTTGATATTGCCCTTTAGGACAGTAATAACTCTAACTGTTGATATGGCCCCTAGGGACAGTACTAACTTTGGCTGTTGTTATGGTCCCTGGGGAAAATGCTATCACTGGCTGTTGATATTGCCCCAGAGGACAATACTAACGCTTGCTGTTGATATAGCCCCTAGGAACAGTACTAATGCTAGCTGTTGATATTAGCCCTCAGGACATCTCTTATGCCAGGTGTTGATATTGCCTCGGAGGACAGTACTGACGCCAGCTGTTGATATTGCCTCGGAGGACAGTACTAGCGTTAGCTGTTGATATTGTCCCTTAGGACAGTACTAACGCTTGCTGTTGATATAGCCCCTAGGGACAGTACTAATGCTAGCTGTTGATAATAGCCCTCAGGACACCAATTATGCTAGGTGTTGATATTGCCTCGGAGGACAGTACTAGCGTTAGCTGTTGATATTGTCCCTTAGGACAGTACTGACGCCAGCTGTTGATATTGGCCCTGATGACACCACTTACGCTATCTGTTGATATTGCCCCTAAGGACATTGCTATCGCTGGCTGTTGATATGGCCCCTGAGGACAGTGCTATCGCTGGTTGTTGATATTTACCAAGAGGACAGTACTAACGCTGGCTGTTGATAGTGTCCATATGAACAGTACGAACGATAACTGTTTATACTGCACCTGAAGACTACTTACGCCAGCTGTTGAAATTGACCCCAAGGACAGTACTTACGCTAGCTGTTGATATTGCCCCTTAGGACAGTACTACCGTGAGCTATTGATATTGTCCCTTAGGACAGTGGCCCTGAGGACACGACTTACGCCAGCTGTTGATATTGCCTCTGAGGACACCACTTACGCCAGCTGATGATACTGCCTCCGAGGACAGTACTAACGCTAGCTGTTGATATTGCCCTAAGGACAATACTAGCGTTAGCTGTTGATATTGCCCCTTAGGGCAGTACTAACGATAGCTGTTGATATTGGCCATGAGGACACGACTTACGCCAGCTGTTGATATTGCCCTTGAGGAGAGTACTGACGCTAGCTGTTTATACTGCCCAAAAGGACAGTACTAACGTTGGCTGTTGATATGGCCCCTGGGGACAGTGCTATCGCTGGCTGTTGATATTGCCCCTAAGGACAGTACTAGCGTTAGCTGTTGATATTGCCCCTTAAGACAGTGCTAACGCTAACTGTTGATATAGGCCCTGAGGACACTGCCTAGGCCAGCTGTTGATATTGCCCGTTGGGACAGTACTAACGCTAGCTGTTGATATGGCCCCTAGAGACAGTACTAACTGTGGCTATTCTTATAGTCACTGTGGATAGTGCTATCGCTGGCTGTTGATATTGCCCCTAAGGACAGTACTAGGGTAGCTGTTGATATTACCCTTTAGGACAGTTCTAACGCTAGCTGTTGATATTGACCCTGAGGACACGACTTACGCCAGCTGTTGATATTGCCCCTGAGGACAGTACTGACTCTAGCTGTTGATACTGCCCCAAAGGACAGTACTAACGTTGGCTGTTGATATGGCCCCTGGGGACAGTGCTATCTCTGGCTGTTGATATTGCCCCTGAGGACAATACTAACGGCAGCTGTTGATATTGGCCCTGAGGACCCTACTTACGCCAGCTGTTCATATTGCCCCTAAGGACATTGCTACCGCTGGCTGTTGATATGGATCCTGAGGACACTGCCTACGCCAGCTGTTGATATTGCCCGTTTGAACAGTACTAACTCTAGCTGTTAATATGGCCCCTAGGGTCAGTACTAACTTTGGCTGTTGTTATGGCCCCTGGGGACAGTGCGATCTCTTGCTGTTGATATTGCCCATGTGGACAATACTAACGGCAGCTGTTGATATTGGCCTTGTGGACACTACTTACGCCAGCTGTTCATATTGCCCATAAGGACATTGCTTTCGCTGGCTGTTGATATGGGTCCTGAGGACACTGCCGACGCCAGCTGTTGATATTGCCCCTGAGGACAGTACTAACGCTTGCTGTTGATATAGCCCCTAGTGACAGTACTAATGCTAGCTGTTGATATTAGCCCTCAGGACACCACTTATGCCAGGTGTTGATATTGCCTCGGAGGACAGTACTGACGCCAGCTGTTGATATTGCCTCGGAGGACAGTACTAGCGTTAGCTGTTGATATTGTCCCTTAGGACAGTATTAACGCTAGCTGTTGATATGGACCCTGAGGACACTGCCTACGCCAGCTATTGATATTGCCTCTGAGGACAGTACTAACGCTAGCTGTTGATATTGAACATGAGGACACCACTTACGCCAGCTGTTGAAAATTGCCTCGGAGGACAGTACTAACGTTAGCTGTTAGTATTGCCCCTTAGGACAGTACTAACGCTCGCTGTTGATATGGGCCCTGAGAACAGTGCCTACGCCAGCTTTTGATATTGCCCGTTAAGACAGTACTAATGCTACCTGTTGATATGACCCCTAAGGCAATACTAACGTTGGTTGTCGTTATGGCCCCTGTGGACAGTGCTATCGGTGGCTGTTGATATTGACCATTAGGACAGTACTAACGCTAGCTGTTGATATTGCCCCTGAGGACTCTACTTACGCCAGCTGTTGATATTGCCCCTAAGGACAATACTAACGTTGGCTGTTGATTTTGCCCCTTAGGCCAGTACTCATTCTGGCTTTTGATATTGCCCCCGAAGACAGTACCAACTCTGTCTGTCTGTATTTTGCATGAGAACAGTACTAACGCTAGCTGTTCATATGGGCCCTGATGACACTACTTACGGCAGCTGTTTATATTGCCCATTAAGACATTACTCACGCTAGCTGTTGATATTGCCCCTGAGGACACTACTTACACCAGCTGTTGATATTGTCCCAAAGGACAATACTAATGTTGGCTGTTGATATTGTCCATGATAATAGTACTAATGCTGGCTGTTAATATTGCCCCTGAGGACAGTACTAAAAAACGCTGTCTGTTTACATTTTGCATTAGAACAGTACTAACGCTAACTTTTGATAGTATCCCTATGTATTTTAAGACGATAACTGTTGATAGTGACCATGTTAAAGGCACTAGATGTTGGTAGTTTACATATGGACAGTACAGATGCTAGCTGTTGATAGGGTCCCTGTGGATTTTACAGAGTATCAGTCGATTTTTTCGCTATGTATGTTACAGACGTTAGCTGTCGAATGTGTCACTATGAATGTTACAGCAGATAGCGGTTGATATTGTCTCTGTGGGTGTTATAGAAGCTGTCTGTTCATACGACATAGTGATCCTGTTGATGTCACAGACGCTAGTTTGACCCTGTTTATGTTACAGACATTATCTGATGATAGTGTCCTTCCTGTACATTTAACAAACGCCACCTATTGGTAGTGTCATAGTGGGTGTCACTGACGCCAGCTGTTGATAGTGTCCAGGTGCAGATATTACATGTTTATAGTGTCCCAGTGGATGTTCAAGACGACAGCTGTTGATAGTGTCCCTGTGCATGTCATACACGCCATCTGTTGATAGTGTCCCTGTGATCGTAACATACGATACCTGTTGATAGTGTCCCTTTCATTATCATGGACACCAGCTGTTGATAGAGTTCCCGTGGATGACACAGACGCCAGCTGTTGATAGAGTTCCTATCGATGTTACATACTATAGCAGATGATAGTGAGCCTGTGAATGACACAGACGCCAGCTGTTGATAGCGTCCCTTTGGATGTTACAGACGATAACTTTTGAAAGTGTTCTTGTGGATGTTACAGATGATAGCTGTTGAAAAATTAGCAGTGGATGTCACAAACGCTACCTATTGATAGTGTCCTTGTGGATGTTACAAACGTCATCTGTTGATAGTGTCTATGGATGTTACAGACGATACCTGTTGGTAGTGTCTCGGTGGATGTTAACAACGACAGCTGTAATTAATCACTTGCGAAGGCTGTTGATATAGTCTTTATATATATCACTGACGAAATATGTTGATAGTCTCCGTATAGACAGTACCGATATTAGTTGTTGAAGACTTGATAGTGTCCCTTGAGACAGAACTGATAAAATCATAGAATATTGTCTGGGAGGCCAGTACTAACGTTAGCTGTTGGTTGTATCAAGTTATATATTATTGACTCTATATTCTTGTTGAAGGTACTGACGTTACCTGTTGATAATGTGTCTAAAGAAAGAACTGTCTCTAGCTGTTGATAGTGTCCTACGAATGTGCTTGAATGTTCTCTCTAAACAATAATAATTCTAGGCTGTCAGTATTTTATTCACGCAAGCCGTGTATGCTATCATGTTACATTTCACAACTATCATTTTGTGTAATGTCTTTCAGTGCAGTGACGTATGAAGGTTAAGCATGGACCACAGCAGGTTTGTTTACTTGTATACTCACATTTATAAGCATATAGTTCTTTGTATGTTCGTTCATCCAGGACATGTTAACAATAGCAATGTCCTCGTCAGATCATGTTCATGTTCGACAATGCATTGAGCACAGTTCTCATTTCTGTGATATATATATTTATTAAGTTATTATCGCATGTATCAATGCATTTTCAACACTTCTTAATCATAGTGTATTACAAGCAGTGCATACATGCAGTTTTACCCTAATTTTGTGGTAGACTATTAGAGCGTCATACTAGCATGCCAGAGGTCTTGGGTTCAAGGCCTGGCATGGTAATACCAAAGATTTACTAAAAACGATAGTACATGTAGTAGCATTCTTGATTGACAGTCGCCATATAAAGGGTGACTCTGGTACTGCTCGGCCTCGGTCCAGTATAATTTGACTGTGTGTGGCATCATGGCATGTGTCTACGGCATCTTGTTCAAGTGTGGCAGCACTATGAAGTTGAGCATTGAGCTCACTGCTAAAATTATAAACGGGCGTGATATGTCTGAAATAGTGTTCTTGGGGAAATTATACTCCATACAAACATAATACGTATTAAATCATATTTAGAAAAGTTGCATTTATCGATATCTTATACACATCCATGCAGCAGAAATACCAGTGCACGGTGTTCCATTAGGATATTGTTCAATATCACAAAATAATATGATTTTGATCGCAATTGTTTATTACGCTGATTCAGTATAATGTCATTGTTAATAGTAACACAAAAAGCAATTCGTAGTTTATCTAAGCTTACTTATTCAATTTATATTTCAGAGTTTCACCTGACAATGGCAAATTGCAGTCAAGAACTAAGGTTAGTTTTCTTCCGTTTTAGTCAAATTTAATAAACGAATTATCCAACTTGATTACATTTTATGCTATAGCATGGTGTTCTATGGTATCACTGTACTAAAATGTTTTGGCGAAAAAATTAAACTGTAAACAATATTTAAGGAAAGGAAAAGGAAAACTCAAATGCTTTCCGTGACCCTTCTAGTAAATTGTTATGATATAGCATGTAAACAATTCCCATTTGTGTTTCTGATGTCTTATTTGGCCTTTTATTCATCTTTAAATTTGTTCTTTGTTTCTGTGTGTGTTTGTGGTTCAATGTCGTCCTTGAATCTGCTTTTCCTGTACGATTGTTATATCTATATTTACGTAAAACTGTGAGAAATAGATTTGAAGGGTACCCTTATTGAACATTATCATTTTAAAAGTTCTATGGTAACAAGATGTGCACATATTGTTATCCTGTATTTGTTACTAGCTGGTATAATATTCAATGAGTGACCGTTTTCACAAACAATAATGTACAACAGACTCGTCAGACTGAAAAATAATGAATTTTATAACCTTTAAGTTACTGTAAACTGCATTTATGGAGACCAGGGTTGATGAATTATAAAGATCATAAGGAAATTGTCAACATGTTTTCATTACTTTGAAATATCCTTTTATTTATGATATATATTTTTTTTTCAATTATTCTATTATTTGTATCTAAAGTCGTCACATCTCTAAAATAATGATCATATTTTAGCATAGGTGCATATTGTTTTATAGTTTAGACGCTACCGTGATACCAAATGACCCTTGATATCATAGGAAGCCAGTATAAATAAATTGTGAGCTATAATTGAAGGCCATCGATACCATATGTGTCTGAAGCCCATATTACAATATTATTCAGGTTCTTACCAGAAGGTTTAACTACCCACCAGGAAGTTAAATAAAATATATCTATTAACAAGAATAAAACCAAAAACAACTCTAAAAGCAAATAACAGCTCACACTGTCCTTGCATTGTTTATGCCACAGTATGGACATGGGTGGTTCTGGCTAACTCAGAAAATAATCAGTGTCCGTTACTGCATTTAAAAAAGTTTTAATGGAACATTTAAAATATGTTTAATATATACAATCTTTATTGGTATGTAGTTTATATGAAAATGAATCTTGGTATTGCATTTGGCATCATTGGTTCAAGGTCAATGTCACTGTCACTAAAAATAAAAGTTACCTGTGTCTGAATGTGTACATGCATTGTTGCATTTGTATTATTGATTTAGCCTTGAAAATTGTTAAAACTAGTATAGATGTAAACAGGTTTTCAATGTCTTCAACTTACCAAATTTATTTATGATGAAAGTTAAACTGTTTAAATTTCAGTATTCTTCAATAACGTGTGGCGTTTCTTGTTATAGTTTACTCGTAACATTGGGAATGATATATAAGCCTGCAACTTGGTGTGTAGGAAGCGTCTATGGAAAACCAGTTTGGGATTGCATTTAAGGCCATTGGGGTCAAGGTCAAGGTCACTGTTACAAAAACAGAAAAGTTTCCGCTCATTAACCTAAGTTATGAATGAGATATTGGAATTAAACTTTATGGGTAGGTAGCTTAAATGAAAAGGAAGGTTAGGATTGCATTTGGGTTCACGGTGGTCAAGGTCACTGTTACTAAAATAGAAAAATGGTTTCCGCTCAATAAGTTTACCTATAAATGAGAGTTGAATGGTACGTTATGGGTACTTTTTTAGGCAGATTACTTAAAAAGGAAGTTTAGGGTCACTGGGTTTAAGGTCAAGTTCACTGTTACTAAATATAAAACAACTGTTTCTGTTTATTCACTTTATGTATTGGCCTGAAACTTGGTTTATAGGGGGATTATATGAAAAGCAAATTCAGGAATGCGTTTACGGTCAAGGTTTAAAAAATGACCGGTAGAGACGTGTTTAAAAGACCTGTGAACCATTCTTATTGAGTAATGTCCTCAATGTTGAATGTTGAATGCTGTTAAGCGGCTCTTCAACACAGTATATGTTATTTAGAGCCGCCCCAGAGAGAGTGGGATACATAGGAATCCGGGAACCGTGCCCTACTGTTATTATCGAATAGATTACTATGGTTCTTTAACGTGCTCGGAGACCGCCCGGTTTACGTCCCCATCCGACGGACGGGGCTAAGGGAAAGTGTCTTGCCCAAGAACACACCGACGAAACTCAGTGGCACCACGGTGGATTGAACCCGGGGCCTCCGGTTACAAATCCACCACGCTACCGACTGCGCCACGCCAGCCCTCAATGTAGATCAGTGCTGATCTTATAATACTAGTCATGTGTATCAGATTATATCAAATGTAGATTATTATTACTGTCTGTAATGTTGTTAGTCTGGTATGTCAGCTTCATCTGCTTGCTCCAACGTAATCGTTAACTATAAACGTAAAATGTATTGCACGGGAAGTACAGCAAAATTACAATATAAGTTGGCTGCCTCCATGAATGCAGTTTTGAATAAAAAAAATGCATTGAATGTTTTCACTTACCTCAATACCGAATGGGCAGGAGATGTTTATTAATGAAAGAAAATTCGACGGACACTATATAGCAATACAAATTAAAAATAATCATTATGACGAAACAGGCCCCCTTTGACCTTATGTTTTGTTTTAGATTTACTATATTATACAATTCAGGAGTTTACATGTGCGAGAACAAAAGAAGATGTGATGCGCTTGGTTGTAAAATGTACAACAGAAAATTGTTGTAACGGCAATTATCACTGCCCGTTATGTTCCCGCTTGCGGCCGACTAAACCTGGGAGAGTTCGTAGTCATATTGAATCCACACATTGGAAGAATCATATTCGCTACCATGGTGAGGTTTTATATATTTGCGAATATTGTAAAACATATATTGAAACTGAACACTAATTTAAGAAACAAATTCTGAACTAGTTTGCGTATCGTTTGTTTGGGGTTTAACGTCACTTTTCATCAAATCTTAGGCTATATTTTACAGTCGATTTCTTTCTGTGGTGGAGGCACACAACCCTCTTTTGACTAGGTAGAACCAGTACTGTGTTGTATGCCGTCCGGATGAACCGACAATTACTCGCTTACGAGTTTGAGCCCCCAGTTGTCTTAGAACAAACATCGGTGAGGGGCGAGAAGGTTTGCAACGCAACATCGTTAACACTCGAACACGAATGCACTTTAATAAAAAATGAACGAACTGTTGAATATATAATGTCCACTGATAATCCCAATAAAACAGACATGGTGTTACTGTTAAATATTTGAAGGTTGCATAGCCTGAAGGACTACACAGTATGTTCGTATCTCTTACAGGCAATGTTTACTTTAATAGGTTTATACCTACTGCGATGCTACGACATGTATCGTGGTAAGCCTTACTACCACTGTAGCGACGCAGAATGTACTCAGACATTGTTTACTTTTATAGGTCTATACCTACTGCGATGCTACGACATGTGTCGTAGTAAGCCCCACTACCACTGTAGCGACGCTGAATGTACTAAAACATTAATCAATAAGGAAGACCTGCTAAAGCATCTGAGGCGACATGCGGCACACCCAGAAGAGGAGGCAAACAATGAACTTACACAGACGGTAACATTTTCTTGAGAATAACAGAGGAATACAAAATGTATATCTTAACGATTAAGTTAAGCTGCAAAAGTAAATCTAAAAGTCGACGTTGTGTACAAACTACAGGTTATGTCACGACGTGGCTTTCTAAACAAGTTGATTTTATGCAAGCCTGTTAACCTTTATATGATTGTGGGTCATATAATGTAGATGTGTTTAGTTGTTGTCCGTATTCTTGTAATTTTCAGACCTGGATTTTTGCCTCCGTAGATCCATTTAATCTTTTATAAAAAATAGTAATGATCAGTAAGATACTTTCATTTAATGCTAAGGTTTAACCAGACCACAATTTCTTCATCCATGTGTGACACGCTACATAGATCTAGCTAGGTCGCCATTATCTCAAATAGACATACACATTCGCCGCGATAACACAGGAAGTTAAACATCAACACTCATGAAACTTCATATTAAAAAAGTACATTACTTTTAATCGAAGGAACGTTGCTGCTTTTGGGTTCAGTAGATCATCAAGGTTAGATTGACCTGAGAATTATTAGCATTGTCCATATTGTAACATGTTAAATTTTAAACCCATAATCTCGGACAATTTCAAAAATATTGCAAACAAAAAATGATCAAGGAATATTGCGATAGGCATCTCAAAGGTTATGGGAAAATCTTAGTTTTGAAAATCTGTCCAGAAAGAAACATTTTACAGACAACATGCCTTTTTCATGTGGGTTTTCCAATGTTAACGCATTGCTGCTGGGACAACATAAAATTAAGAAATCTCAACTGACTTCAAACAAAAGTATTCTGTTTCTTGCATGTATACACTCAACACAATTGCTAATCGGTCACCTCAATAAATTGTAATTAAAAAAAAGAATAAATTCAATTTCGTGAATGTATTAATCGCATAAGAAAGCGGAATTCATTACAAATCAACAAACCCAATTTTATTTCAAACAAATAAAGAGTTGACAGCTTCCGCAGGAATGAATAAGGGGACCGGGTAATTCAAAAGTCACAAAATCATGTTAATTGACGTCTGTTGTATGTTAATAACGTGTGTGTCCTCCATCGGCAGCAATCACGGCTCGACAACGACTCCTCATTGATACAATGTATCTGTGAAGATACTGCTGACGGATATTTCTCTAAACGCGGTTGACGTCACGTTCCAATTCCCATATATTCAGCTGCTGAGGTTAGGCCCGTACCTTTCGTTTTAATAAGTCACAGACATGCTCGATTGGGTTTAGGGCAGGACTTTTAGCGGGATAAGGGATGACTCGTATGTTATTGGCCTGTAACATTGCCAATGTTGCTCTGGTGATATGGCACGGAGCGTTGTCTTGGACGAGTTGCATGCCACGGTTTGCAGCAACGTGTTGTATAAGAACAGGTTGAATGATGTACGTCTGATATCGTCGTGCATTCATGTTGCCTTATATGGACACGATCGGTGTTTTGGTGTGCATCGAAATGCCCGCCCATATCACAATGGATCCTCCCCCGAACTGGTCCGCCTCAAGAACACAATTGGCGCTGTTTCTCTCACCACGTCGGCGATAAATGCGTTTGCGGCCGTCGGCACAACGCAATGTAATCCTTGTCTCGTCGACGAAAAGAACATTCACCCAGTTGGCCCTGGTGAACCGTAAATGTCGCCTAGCCCAAGCTAAGCGAGTTTGGCGGTGTCTTCTCGTTAAGATAGGACCTTTCCGAGGTCGACGGCATCGAATTCCGACGTCACGTAACCGGTTTCGTACGGTTTGAGTTGATACATGACGTCCATGAGTCTCCCTCCTAGATGTCGTTGTAGCTGGTAGGAAACGATCACGGAGATGTGATACAATCATGTATCTGTCCTGCCGTTGTGTTGTCACCCTCTGTTTGAACCGTCGGGGTCGATCAGCCACACTTCCGGTTTGGTTGAATGTCGCCCAAAGAGCTTGGATTGTGGATAGCCGCCGACTGAAGGTACTTGCCACCTGAAATAAAGTTAAAAACGGAAAAAGCCACCAAAATATTAGCTACAAATAAATTATATCAATATTCATTTGAAATTTCAAAAAATAAAACTCACCTGTCGTAAAGGTGTCCCGGCCTGTAACATTCCGACAGCTCGGCCGCGTTCCTATTGTGTTATTCTCGCCATGGTATGTGTTTTTCAAGTAGGAATATCATCAGCAATGACAAAAGTGTACATGAACACGTGCATATTGGTGTCCATGCCCTGCACGTGCAAAATGTGCTATATTGGTCAACGCGCCTAACACGGTTAATTTGAACGCGAGCCGGCCAGAAAAAAATCAATAATTAGCTGCAGTAACTTTTCAAATATCGATATGTGAAATTTCGTGTGAATACATGCATTATTATAAAAATAGTAATACAATATATACTGACCGATTAGGAATTTTGTTGAGTGTCGATTGTTTTGTGAATGGTGTTCAAAGTTTCACTGTTTGTTTGGACTTAAACCTTACTTTTTGTACTTATTAAAGACGATTTTATTATTTTAGATGTGTATCGCAATGTGAAAATCATAACAGTTCTTATCTAAAATAATTGGTAAAACGAGTTAATAAATCTAAAGATAAAACACTGTTAATGTTTGTCACTGTCTAATGAATTTGACCAAGTGGAGAGTGAGAAGGCAATGTTAAAAAAAGTATATATTCCTTAAACCATTACCGCTACATTTTTAGCTCGACTATTCGAAGAAAAAGAGAGCTTATGCAATCACCCCGGCGTCGGCGTCGGCGTTGGCGCCGGCGTCCCACATCAAGGTTTGCGTGTAAGCTGTGTTTACAAGTCTATATCTCTTACATTTCTATCCTACCACAACAAAATTTGTTCATGGGCTTCCTTGTAGCATTATCTTAAGGGCTGCATAAGCAATTTTGGTTCCTGTAACGGATGGGCTCCCATGGAACCCAAATTATGATAGCCCATAAAATGTGCCCCATTTCACATCAAATTGTGCGTGTAAGCTGTGTTTACAAGTCTATATCTCTTACAATTCTTACCCTAGCACAACCAAATTTGGCCATTAGCTTCCTTATAGCATTATCGTAAGGGCTGCCTAAGTAATTTTGGTTCCTATAACCCCCTGGGCTCCCATGGAACGCAAATTCTGATAGCCTTAAATTTGTCTGTTTCACATCAAATTTTGCGTGTAAGCTGTGTTTACAGGTTTATATCTCTTACATTTTTTGTCCTAGCTGAACTAAATTTTGGAATTGGTTTCCTTATAGTATGTTGTAAAGGGTTGGATAAGTAATTTTGTCTTCTGCAAATTCTGGGCTCCCATGGGAACCCAAATTGTGATGGCCCATAAAATGTGCAATAAAGGCAGATCTAGGTTTGCATGTAAGCATGTATATATCTATAATTTTGGTTTGGATTTGTTATAGCATTATGCATCTTATTACTTAACCCATATTGGGGCATGGGCTCCCTCCTCCCCCACCCCTCTACACCCCGCCCCCACTCCCCTCCACACTTTTTTTTTTTTTACATATTTCTGTGTTGTTTTAGTCAATATGTTGCAACCCAATCCCCGCCCCCTCCACCCCCCGCCTCTCAGTCCATCACCCACCCCCACCCCCCACCCCCGCCCCAGCCCAGACCTGAAACTTTTTTTTTTTTTTTTTTTACATATTTCTGTGTTTCTTTTGTCAATTCTTACACATATATGTTGCACCCCCCCCCCAAACCCACACCCCCACACACCCACCCCACCCCCCTCACCCCATCACCCCACCCACCATGGCCCCACACTTGATTTTTTTTAAAAATATTTCTGTGTTGTTTTAGTCAATTCTTACACATATATGTTGCAACCCTCCATGCCCCACCACCCCATCCCCCGCCTCTCACCCCATCACACCCCCACCCCCCACCCCGCCCCAGACTTGAAACTTTTTTTTTTTTCCCCACATATTTCTGTGTTGCTTTTGTCAGTTCTTACACATATATGTTGCAACCCTCATATCCACTCCCCTCCCCCGCCCCCGCCTCTCACCCCATCACCCCACCCACCACGCCCCACACTTGAATTTTTGTTTTTGTTTACATATTTCTTTGTTGTTTTAGTCAATTCTTACACACATATGTTGCACCCCCAATGCACTCCCGCCTCTCACGCCATCACCCCACCCCCACCCCGCCCCAGACTTGAAATTTTTTTCTCTTTTTTTTTTTACATATTTCTTTGTTGTTTTTGTCAATTTTTACACATATATGTTGCCCGCCCCGCCCTCTCCCCACCCACCAACCCACTCCTGCCTCTCACCCTCATCCCCGCTCCACCCACCCCACCCACACTTGAAACTATTATATTTGTTTTTTACATATTTCTGTGTTGCTTTTGTCAATTCTTACACATATATGTTACAACCCTGCTCCCCCAACCCCTCTCACCCCATCACCCCCTCACACCCCGCCCCACACTTGGATTTTTTTTTTTACATATTTCGTTGTTGTTTTTGTCAATTCTTACACACATATGTCGCCCCACACCACCCCACCCACCCCAACCCACACCCGCCTCTCACCCCCGCTCCCCCACACCCAAACCCCACTTGAAAATCTAATTTTGTTGTTGTTTTTTTCTGTGTAGTTTTGGTCAATTATTACACATAGTTATGTTGTGCTCCTACCCCACATTGTTGTAGCCTTATTTTCTGATGGTATATACTAGCTATAAATGTATTATTCTCCGAAAAATCGAATAGTCGAGCTGCGCTGTTCTCCGACAGCTCTTGTTAATTTTAGCGAGGATTTCTTGGAGACTGAGCTAATTGTCGGCGACAGTTTCGCTGCCTCGGACAAGTGACTGGCACGTAATTTCGTATATGGTCTAAATGAATGGAATACGTAATAAAATGCATCGAAGATAGGTTATGAAAATCAATAAACTTTGGTCCTAAAACTTGTTTCTGTATGTTTTACTGATATTGATGTCCTACGTAACACCGATTAAGGGAGTGCTCTGTGTAATATTGTTCTTTGTATACGTATATGTTACATTTTCAGAAAACCCAACATATTCACACTGATCAGGAATACAAAAACGTTGATGATACGTCAGACGACCAGACAGAAGCATTACTATCAAATGCAGAACCGTCACGCGTCGTGAGTAAAATAAACAGTGTAACACATTATTCATCGTCCATAATCAACTTAATCCAGTGTAAGGGCCGTTGCACGTGACATAACTTTAATGAGTCGCCATAAAACCGGGTGTTCTACTTTTTTTGCTCACCGAAATTTTCCTGTGAACATAAATATAGCTGGGCCTTGTCAATATGTATGTCCGTAGGTCCCGCTTAATTGTTCGCTCACCTTCTTCAATGTTCATCCGAATTCCATGAATCTTTTTAGGAAGTATTAGTATTATATCAAAAGTATCAGTATTATGTCGAATAACGCATATTGTCAGAAAGTTCCGGTTGAATAATTCTTGATTGAGTTATGGAACCTTTTTTCAAATTTAAAGTATTTAGCTCACCTTCTCAGACATATTTCTTCCGATTTTACTGATATGTGGTAGAAAATATCTGGTATACTATAGTAGATAATCTACTGCCGCAATACTGCCGGTAGAATATATATTTTTAAGATACAAATACAATGCTCCGAATCTTTTCAAAAATCATGACACACCTGTGATTTCTTCGTATTCTTGAATACTTTAACCAGCAAGGTCAAATTCTAATGAAGAGTTAACAACTCAATTCATTTTACGCATATTCTATCATGATTATTTTAGAACCCGTGAATAAATCAATAATTCTAATCGGCACATATAATTATTATATTACCTGAACACTTGGGTAGAGTTTTGATAAACGGTTTTGTTGCATAATTTTACAATTATTCGGCGAGTTAAGTTCTTTTAACATAATGTCTAGTGGGGCACATCGCCAAGAATTGTTGATTGAAAACTTTTCTTTCGGAGTTGTGCTACTTGCAAGATGTTCGAGTGTAAAGCAGTTCCACTTAATCTACTGCTACCTTTTTATGATTTGCATGAATAAGTTTTGAAAGTATCTGTATGTTGGAGGTCTGGGATGAAAATTGATATAAAGCTGATAATATGATTTTGTCAAATAACACATTTTGTCCTTTTGTTCAAGTTGAATGTTTTTTGTGTGTTGTTTTTTTTGCGGACCTTTTTTAAGCGTTTCCTCTCAACTCTACCTTCATTTGTCTTTTGTTTTTCATGAAACTTTATCCGATTTCTCAGTATGATGCCTAGTATGCTGTGTGGTATCGAATTATTGCCTGGACACTGCAGTAAATTGAGTTTGGATCGTGTTCAAGTGTTAAACGTTTCCGATCAAAACTGATCAAAACCAACTTCACTATGAAGGGAATTTGGGCTTTCTGTCACAGATGAATGATCCCTTGAATTATCACAAAATGCTATCTAGTGTACTATTCTGTTATTGTACAAAGTAACCTTTTCAATGTTTTCTTTTGACTGCTTAATCGAATAAAATACTAAAGATGGATATAGCATTATCTTTTACGAATTTACCTATCGGTTGATTTCTGGAATTTTGCAGTTTGTTTCATTATTATCTGATTATACTAAAATATTATTTCAGTATCAGGGGCCTTGCCTTGGTAATTCTATAGACAAAGAAGAACAGTCAGAAAACCTTCAGACGGAAAAAACGGAATCTGAAATAAAAATGGCAACATCAGTGAGTAATACAACAGAGCCATGTGGCACTCAGACGCTTTTATCACATAACATGGCTTCGGGGAGTGCAATAAAGCCATGACTTTTTCTTGTAATACGCTAGTGTATTACAGATGCAAATGACTACCGAATCACTGTGTTTGTATACAGTAAAAACATTATCCCAATTGTTTGCATGGTATATCATACGGTACGTTCAGACGCCTTACGTATATATCATTATTTGAAATCTTACTTTATAAAATGAATGTTAGTTACGTTCAATTTGATTAAAGGTGTCGCATTATTTGTTGGGCGAACACATTTACAGCCGCGTAACGTAGCGAAGTTATGTAAACAACAAAACTACGTCATGATTTGTGTTATAAATTGCCGCCGTATATAAAGAAAATTGACAACATTAAAGTGAAACTATCACGTCGTATATGTGTTATGTGATAAACCGAATTTTACATTCGTGACTGTGTATTATTAACTTTAATAAACTCGTTTGATAAAAAGATAGGATACTCGGCAAGAGCCTCGTATCCTAACATTTTATCCTACTCGTTTATTAAAATCAATCATACACATTCGGCATGTAAGATCCTCTATATCTGAAACAGTTTAATCAATACTCAACTCAGAGAACAGTGTTGTCAAGTTGAAAACCGTTAAGAGCACGTTTGAGAAATGTTCTTTTTTTTTTTAATTACATGTATAACGCTTTCCTGTTGGCCTATTTGGGTGGCACGAAATACTCAAATCTACCCAAATTCACCCAAATCTAATTAAATCAATCCAAATCCTTACACAAATCTATCCACATCTAAGCAAATCCTTACACAAATCTACCCACTGTACATGAAACGTCATAAATACCCGTGTAAAAATTAGTGTATGTGTGATATTATGCTCCTCGTATAACGGGTATCATTTAGGTAATTCGTGCTTACCTGATTAAATCGAATTTTACTAATGTATATCAACATGAAAACATGGGCATGAATAACTGAAAAATGGAATGCGTATGACGGTGATCATGAACATTTCAAACTGTGTGCACTTATACATTATTCGCGCAGTCCTTCAGTAACATATATTTTTTCCGCTTTTCAATGTCGTCTGTGTATACGTGCGTCCGTTCCTTAGTTAGTCCAATGCGTTTTATTTTCCTTTTTTTATATCGTCATCGTTACTTGAAAGTTCAGAGTTTGTCATCAAACTCTACCAGATTTTTTCTTATTTGGATCCATTCTTACCGCAGTTATCGCCATTTATCAAAGATAACTAAAGACATCACTGCTAATAACGTAGTATTGCATAGTTCCGGTACACCATGTTTAAAAAAGTTCATTGCATTTCAGAAATCCTCCCTTAGCAATAATGAAGAGGAAGAGACGCATCCACCAGCTTATGCTGAACAGAAAACGGCAGTTCCGAAACTTTTAAAAAATCAAGCACAAAGTAGCCAGTGTTCCATATGCTGGAAGAATATTTCCAAGAGTAATATGAAAAGACACATGAAAATACACGATAATGAAATCCAAATCCATCAAAGTACATGTGTTGATGCCCATAATGGCATATACTTAGTTAATAAGTGTGTCCGTGGTCGTCAAGATCCCGTACACGTTCAGAATAAAAATTGGGGGGCGAAGCATCATGTTGAATGCGCTGACAAAGAATGCAGGGATGCAAAAAAGGTATCAATCACTGCAGGACGGCCTGGATTTGTATGCCAACACGTACAAGCCACACAGGGCGTATGGGCTAAATCTGTAGATGGATATGTCTCTGAAATTACTTTAGATCAGTGTGTGGGTAATAAACTTATCAATGGTGCTGTGGCAAAAACATGTATGGAAGAATTTAGGAGGGCACAGGTATTACATGTACCTTTGATTTCTGAAATGAGTTTGAAAAAACATACGTCGGAGAGGTATATGTTTTTTTCTGTCCTTACAGATGGCAAACACCACTGGGCTCTGCTGGGTCGCGTTGTAACCAAATATGACACTCTAAAACACGAAATGCATTGCAATTGTTGCAATTATACACTACCGTGTGTTCATAAGGCTATGACGGTATGGTTCCTTATGCAGCATCATCCTTCCGTATTGCATAGAGAACATTTAACGCCGAATGATGCGGATACTGCGTCAAATGAAACAGATACTGCATTTAATGATGCGGCTACTCTACCAGACACAGAGAAAAAACATGTATCCGAGAAAACGAACACAGTCGCCAGTGATGATGTGTTACTATATCCGCCTCAAAATGAAGCAAGTCTGACAAAAATGGTCAATTACCTCCACAATAATAAAAAACAGCCCTACATAATTCCAAATGAAGCAATTTCTATTCAAAAAGGTGAGCTGAAACGCGCGTTCAAGCCGACTGAAACACACTGTCACGACTGTGGAAGTCAGCTCTCACCGGACATACTGATAACGAAGAAGGCAAACATATTGACGATGGACGGAGTAATTGATAGTAAGCATACAGTTAATACACTTTTGTTCTGATTTTATTTAATTATTTGACTCGTACATGTAAATTATATATATTTTGGTTGAGTCACACATCCATTAATTAACTGACGAGTCCTTAAGGCATGTATGTTGTCTACTATGTATATAATGTAGCACTACATACTAGATAATGGTTGTTGTACTTCATTATTTCACATTCAGTGGTTCATGACATCACATTGTCGTTCACATTATCATAGTCTTATTAAATAATTAGTAAAAGCAAACACAAAATAAAAAGTATCAGGTTCGATTGCTATCTTTTGTTCATGTCAATTCCAATTTCAATCTTTATTCCAGATGTTCAGGTTTATTGTCGACAGTGTCCATCATGTGGTAACATATATCGGTACCAAGAACATGTGGACGGAGTATTTAACTACAACGACCGTCTTCTTCTTAGCCAAAAAATGTGCCTCCATCTTCGATGCGGCCTGCAAGTAAGTCTGCAATGTGTCCAAATTATTTTATAATATCTGCTATTACATCTTTTTTTTAAAAACAAATAATGTCAGTTTTTTTAAGTTTTTATATGAGGTTGGATGTACCATTTAAATTCTTTGTTTAAATGCATACAAGTATCACATTATTAATGGTTTATTTAATGCGAAGTCTAGCTTAAGAAACGTGTCAAATTCAGAAAATAAAGTTATACGTTTTCATGTTCATATGTAATTCATACATAGCTCGTTATCGAGTTGAAAGCTTATTTCGTCCGTTTCGTCCAGGTGAAATTTTGCAAATAACACACCAAGAGCCATCTTTTGATTGGTTTAATGATAGAATGTAGATTATTACCATTTACCGGAAGGTATTAATGGGAAAGAGTTTATTTCTGAAGTACTATTGATTTTTATCCAATATCCTGATAGAGTTTTAACAGTATTTTAAAAGAAACGTATCTTTAAACTGTATTTTCATGCCTCTACTCTTTATACGCCGGTAAACGTTGTTCGTGTGCAGTGAATATGCTGCTGCGTGTGTATACATAAGTATTACTCTGTAACTTATGTCATTTATAACCTTACATGTGTTGAAAATGTTATAAAACAGCATACAAATAAACAAATGTTATTTTTGTATTCGGAGTTAGTGATTAATACTTAGCGATTATGAATATTCGTTCACTGAGAGATATCCTAATCTTTCACCCACAGCAATGCAATAAATGTAGGCAATTGTACATTCAGTTTGTGAGAAAACCCGACTAAAGTGAGTCTTGAGCGTATCACTGCTCCCGTCGTTGTCATTACAACTTACTGAATGCGACTTAGCCGCAGTCAATACAAGCAGATGAGAGATTTATGTTATTAGTGCTCTCTACTATGTACATTAAACCCAAACGTGTACCTATGCAACTATCATTTCTGTTAAAGGTTATAATTCTGATTGATATAGAAAGATATCTAACGCCAACATCTTAAAATAATTACTACATGAGATGTTGACAAATGTATTTCTATTTTACAAGAATCATGTTGCTATCGGGCGATCGCTTGCTACTCTTCGGAGTTACATCCATGGAAGGTTCCCACCAGATCACGATGTAATAAATGCATATGCAGTGTTTGAAGCACTGACTGATCGGAAATATGACTATTTCTGCTGTAAATGTGGTCATCACCCCACCATATTGGTATTTGACTTGTGTAGAAAGACTTCCTTTGATATCAACGGTAATCTTGTTACACATTATTTTTTATATGCCCGTTTATTATTGTATGTGGTCGGCCGTCCGTCTATCCGTGCGTTCGTCCGTAAACAATTGCGTATTCCGGACGATAACTCCGAAACCACACTTATGAAACTTCATAGATACATTGCCCTAGGTGAGAGGAGGATATTTATTTTTTTGGGGTTCAGTAGGTCAAAGGTCAACGTCACCGTGACCTTATATTGACAAACGCGTTCCGGGTGATAAATTCAAAACCATAACACCTTCACTCTTGAAACTTCAAAGGTACATTGCCCTAGGTGAGAGGAGGAACCCTCTTGCTTTTGGGACCAGTAGGTCAAAGTTCAAGGGCGCATTAACCTTAAATGTAAATATGCCTTCTGCCAGTAACTTCAAAACCGTAACACCTATACTCATAAAACTTCATAGATACATTGCCTTAGGTGAACGAAGGAAACCAATTTCCTTCTCCTATTTCCTTCTGGGTCAGTAAGTCAAAGATCAAGGTCACTGTCACATTATATAGAAAAATGCGTTCCTGTTGATAACATCAAAATTGAAACACGTACACTTTTAAAAATTCATACATGTATTGCCCATGGTGAGTGGAGAAACCCTAGTGTGTTTTCGGTCAGTAGGTCAAAGGTCAAGGTCACCATCACCTTATGTGCAAATGTATGAATTACACATGCTAACTTCTAAACCGTAACACTTACACTCATGAAATTTCGAAGGTCCATCACCCTTGTTGAAAGTAGGAATACTGCTGCTTTTTGAGGTCAAAGGTCGAGGTCACTGACCTTATATGAATGTAAAAATTCAGCAAGGTAACTTCAAAACCGTAACATTTACACTCTTGAAACTTCATAAGTTCATTACCCTAGTTGGAAACATGAACCCAATTTCTTTTGGGGCCAGTAGGTCAAAGGTCACAGTCACCGTGGACTTATATAGAAGTATGCATTCAAAACAATTACTTCAAAACCGTAACACCTAAACCCATAAAACTTCCTATGTATATTGCCCTAGTTAAGAGAAAAAAAACTATTGTTTTCGGGGCTAGTAGGACCTTGTATGGAAATATGCCTTCCGCAAAATAACTTCAAAACCGTAACATCTACACTCATAAAACTTCATAGGTACATTGCCCTAGGTAAGAGGAGGAATCCTATTGCATTTGGGGCCAGTAGGTCAAAGGTCAAGGTCACAGTTACCTTATATATAAATATGCATTGCTCACAAAAACTTGCAAACCGTAACACCTACACATGAAACTTCATAGTACATTGCCCTAGGTGAATGGAGAATCCGTATTGCTTTTTGGGGCCAGTAGGTTTAAGGTCAAGGTCACAGTTACATTATGTGGAAATACGCCTTCCACACAAAAACTTCAAAACACGCACTGTAACTTTTAAGTATTAGACCAACAGTTTTAAAATTTTACAGAAATAGTACCCATGTTAAAACATCCCCTACTGATTTTAAGCGTAGTAGGTTAGATTTCAAGGTCACTGTGACCTGATCATGACAAATTCCTTCATGGCTGTTGTTCACAATCTACAGTCTTGAAACTTTATACAAATAGTGTTCTTGCCTAAAACACTTCCCCTATCAGGTAATTCTATGTTAAAAGGTCAAAGGTAAGGGTTATATTGACCTGACACCTAGGAAATGCTTTAACATAAAAACTGTTTTCTTCGGCATTTCGTTTCAACCATAATTACAGTTATATATTGTGATGTGGATACATTAGTCGTTAATAAGCTGTTGCCAATACTGCTTCTTTCAGTCAAAGCATGGCATTTTAAAAAACCCTGTTCTTTCATAACATAAAATAACAGCGAATGGTGTTGAGCTTTGTGATTGAGATCGGCAGAACAGAGATATACGATAGGCACCTTTGATAAATTAGAATAAAACAGATATTATTGAAATTTATTTGCTTTTCCTTAACTGTAAACAACAAATGAATTACAGATCATGCATATGAACCGTTGTTTATTAAATATATTTAACTCCGTATAACCTCTTTCCAGTCAGTGATATACCTAAACCAGATGTGTCGTCGTACAAGGATAACGTAAACATAAGCGTGTTCTGGAAGCAACTTTCTTGTGAAATAATTGCAAGAGGACTCATTTCAGGTAATATTGTTGCAATTGAAAGAAATCATTAGCAGTAATTAAGTATAGTGATAAGCATATTAATATGTATATGTAATTTAGATTCTCATTTGCAGACACGTGGTACAACAACACTCTGTGTCACAGTTAAGAAGTCTTCTAGTCATAACCTTTTCGATGCCGTCTATTATTTCCTTACATTTTCCGGTAGAACATATGTTTTGATGTATTTTCAATGTACACGCTAATAATTTTTTTTGTCGTAAATATATCCTAAGTTTAGTCCGTGTAGGAAGATCACGGCGGTTTTCGTCAAGCTAGGGCACAGCGTCCGCCTCGAACGCGGAAATAGTGAAAACGTTTATAAAAAATGGTACTAGCAGATCTCGCTTTTTGATGATCAGGATATAAAGCGTGGTTGGCCTGGTGTCATTGTAAAGCGACTTTGTGGGATATAGAATCATGTGTCTACGGCGTGGCATTCTAGCACTATAAATTCTACCGTAGAGCTCACTGCTTAGAATACGAGACTTTCGGTATTTGATTGAAATACTGTTGAAAACAAAGTGACCATCCCTAATCCCCCACCCCATCCGCATACACACGCGCATTTTCAACATGTTTAATGTTTTCTACATTTTTGGCCGATAACAATATTAAAGTCTTTTTTACTATAAACGGCAGTTTATAGAGGATCTTAAATGAGTACTCATTCATTATTGAATTCATTAAACGAGTTGGCAAAATGATATAATGCTCGGCTCTTGCTAACGAGTTTAATAAATTCAATAATGAATGAGAACGAATGTTAGATTCTATTTATCACATAACTCACATATCGACGTTTATTGCATTTACCTGTCGCTTTAACACGCGAAACCGACATAAACCGTGGGAATTGGATCATAGTCATTATTGATTGTTTTGACAGAGCGTCAAAAAACAATAGCCTAGAAAGCCACGAAGAAGGTTCTCATTGAACGTCTCCGTGACCGAATGGTTAACGACGTTGCGTTGTAAACCTTCGCCTCTCACCGCAGCGTGTTCGAATCCCACTGGGAGCTCGGCTTGTAAGTGAGGAAGTGTCGATTCTTACGGATGGCGGGAGGTGTACAGTACTGGTTCTACCCAGGAAAAGTGGGTGGTCTGCTTCCACCACAAAAAATCGACCGTCATATATAACCTTACATGTGTTGAAAATGACGTAAAACACCATGCAAAAAAATACAATAATTTGGCAGAAGCCAGAGCAACAAGAGAATAAACCACTGAGGGTACGACAAGACAAGACTGCAGACAAACATCAAACGTCAACGTCCTTTTGGGCTTTATGTAGACGTCATCATAGGATCCACAGCCTGAAGTATGTGGGCTTATTAAAAAGTTATTAAATCAATTTGGCATCAAATTCATATAGATGCTTTTCGTTTATTATCTCTATGTATCCTATATTAAATGTTCCATACCTAACTGTTTTCAAGACGGCGTCGTAAATCCCTTCGAAGTAAAGCCAGACTTCTCATTCTGGGGACCATGGATTGGTGAAAACACACGGATTGGAAATGATGTTCTCAACACAGAGTATATGAAGATAACACAGCCAAATGACATGACAGCTGCTGGCTTAGATCCTACAGTAATAGACGCAGACACATTGGCTGATCTCGTTTCGACAAAAAAGGTAGAATAGATAGAGGAAATGTAATATATAGCATGCAATTGCTGACATTTATTTAGGTAGTTATCGTATGAAATCTGTGTTTAATGTAAACACCACATTAGAACTATGCAATATCATTAAAATCCAGGCTGAAAACTGATCGATTCCCGATATTCAATTGCCAAACAAACACACCACGAGTATAAATAAATTAATCAGTCACATCTTACATATCTACACGTTTAGCATAATAAAGCGTCAAATATACATAAAACATACCTTTTATATAAAGCTTCCACATTGTTATTATCTACAAGAAAATTAAAGAGTATAGGAAGAGATTCAACAACTACTGCAGCCAAAGAGACTGTATTGAGTTACAGATGTGCTTGTTTATAAAGTTATGATTGTATTCTCATTTAATATTTATTAAACGTGTAAACCTGTTTCCTATGGACCCGTTTTTTCAGTTAATAGTTTTTGTCTTTTCAGAGGAAGGACATCGTCGACATTTGCAAATCTTGCAATATTAACACGCGGAACAGGTCAATTCTAGATCTGTTGGTAGACCTTCAACAATGTCTATCAAGAAACAGCCATTACGCGAAGGTTTTTAGGAAAGTGTTTGGTTCATCAGGTACGGTTTTGTATGTTTCTTTCATTGCTAAACATGTCGTGGGTATATATATACTATGTACCCACCCAAGAAAAAGTCAGTAATATTTCCATTGTTTTGTGAATTTTAAACTAGATTGCAGATACGGTTGAACATCACACTGACGATTTTAAATCGTCTGCTCTGATTGCATGAATACATGGTTGTAAACCCGTATAAAAGGCAGTTCACCTATTTCATTTCTTTACCTGCGAGTGACAAAGTAACATAAAAAATATTATAGCTAATGCGAGTTTCAAACGCATGACTTTCAGATTGGCAATCACTGGGTTTTGCCATTGGGCTAATCCAATCAGTTGATCAATAGCGTTATTTTATCGATGTACTGTTAGAATTGCTGACGTTATACTTTGTGTGTGTGTGTCGTGCGCAAAACCCAGGTCTTCAAGGTCAAAAAAAGTCAAATCGTGTCCAGTCAATAACTCTGTCATTCATGGACGGATTTTCTAACAACTTGGCACAAGTGCTCATCGCAACAAGATAATGTATCACGCACAAAATCCAGCTCTGTGGCCTCAAGGTCAAATGTCAAATCGTGTCCGGTCAATAACTTGTGCATGCCTGGACGGATTTTCAAATAACTCAGCGCAAGTGCTCACCACAACCGAACGACGTGTCGTGCACAAAATCCAGGTCCGTGGCTCCAAGGTCAAGGTCATACTTAGAGGTCAAAGGTCACTTCGGGGGCATTTGTCACTTACAGTGATAATTCTTGTTTATATATACTTTTATAATAATTATACAGTTATGTATTGCGTTTTTACTGACATTATGCATATGATATCAATAACCTTTGCATATACCATATTGTTCCTTTTCAGGTGGAGTTGCAACTGGGTCGTGCGTTCACGGGATCGTGTACGCCGTGAAGTTTGTACTCCGCTCAGAAGGCGTTCGGGACTATACGGACTTGTTGCTGTCCTTTAAATATCCTCCTAATCTGACAATCATAGACATGCCCCATATGTTGGCAACACACACTAATCTACGACGCCCACTTTTCTTCCACCCGTTTGAAGGAAAGCTGTGCCAAGGTACAGAAGAATCTATTGAACTTGGTAAACAAGAAAGACTGTCAATAGATATACCATGGCTAGATGAGCCCCAAGAAAACGATGGTCCTGACTCCCACCCCGAAACTGGATCATCAACTCATCTTTGTCTTAGCGACGCATTCCATGAGGACAACTCCAGAAGAGAAGACAAGGTACTTCGCCAAACAAAACATGTGCCTCAGCTGAACGGGATTAACACTCAGGTACAGGAGCAGCTGTTTTCGCAAACAACCAAAGATGACTACTTTTTAAATAATATGAGCAGTTCGAATCACATGTTCTTATTTCGAACGATTGTTGATGACCTAAATATTAAGCGCAATGCAGATTCTACACACAAAATGGAAAGGGCTCTGCGGCGGGAACTAACATTGACGGCCCATGGTAAACTTACCGTTGCCGATGAAGAAGGCAGTGATTGCAATGCCCAGAACCAGAATATAGAAGAATCGCTACCAGTAAAGGAACAGCCAATCAGAACAAGTGTACCGCCGGTATCTGAAGCTGAAGCTACACATCAGAGCGATTTAATGTCGGACCTTTTACAAATAGGTACTAATGTTAATGCATTGCAAGTTGCAGTTTATACTAAGATTGCACTGTTTCTAAGTAGGAAACATTATGCCACTTGTTAAGTATGTTCATAACTACATTATTCGGCTTGACCATGATATGTCTCGTTTTCTTATTTAAGAAATAGAACTTCGTTTACTGTGAATTATCGTTTAATATATCACGGTTTGGAGTTCAATTGTAAACAATTATTGTTTACAATTGAACGACAAACCGTGATATTATCGATTAATATATCACGGTTTGGAGTTCACTTGTCAACAGTTATTGTTTACAATTGAACGACAAACCGTGATATATTAAACGATAATTCACCGTAAAAAATGTTCTATTTCTATTCTAATACCCCTAAAATGTGAAAATAACGCACACATCTGAAATATTTCGCATTGCTTTGCTTGCTCTCCTAACGTTGCATACGTTACAATGCGGAATGCGCAATGCGCAATGCTAATTCTCCTAACGTTGCAACAATTACAGTGATATATCGTTCAATTTAACGAGATATTTTAAACTAGGCTATATAGTGCGGGTGTATTTGAATTGTTCATATTGCTCAATACAGTGTCTTCTTTATTCATATTTAAAGACTGCTTATATACCATATATATGCATCCTTTATGATGACATTTTGACGTTTATACATTTTATTAGCTGGCTTTTGTCCGAATGCACTTAAGAAGGCCTTAAGGCTTTTTGTTTAAAAAGTTAACATTTATCTTTTCAGTCGGCCAAGCTGTGGAAGGACCAGTTCCAGAAAATGTAAACCATATTACGGAAATAGAGGCAAAGAGAACGTTTTGGACCAAACCACTGTTTACGAAGGAAGTAGAAATGGTACGTGCTATTCCATGTGTTAAATGCCGGTGAATTTAACATCAGTGTGTTTAAGCTTTAATTGAAATGTATATTTTATACTGTTGATGGATTTTCTTAAATATTTAAACAATAGTGTTTCGTAATCAGATACAAAACCGGATATTATAAAGTACTCATAAGTGTACGGACTTTAATAATGGTAACATGGTTTTCAAAATTTCATATAGCAGACAAATATTCACTATAACATAAGCCAGTGGTTATAACTTTCCATCCTCATGACATTTTGTATAATATACATTTGTAATGTTTGTATAATTACTTGAAATTAAATTAGGGTTATACAAAGTGATATTTTGTATTAATATATTGAACGCATTTAAATATGAATGTAATATAATTGCAACAAAATACTGTTGAAGTAGTATAAAGAGTTCATACTATTGAAGTAAGTGGGAAAAAAAGCAGTAATAACATCAAAACCGATAAAAATGATGATTTGTAGTGTTAAATGAAAATTTAACAAAAACAGCATCCTCACAGACATTAGCACGTGTCTACTGGCCAATTGTTCATGAGTATTTCACTGTGCAAATGATCATTCACCTTAATTAGTGTTGCACTTTTGCAAAGCGTCACTATACTTTCGATTACCCTATCGTCTGTGGGTTGATAGCATTTTGCACTATAGTCATGTTATAAACTATTTAACAGTTAGAACAAATATTTTATGAAGAATGGTTCCATTATTACATATAGCATCCTTCTACGAACAGGTGCATGCCGTTTTCGACAGGACCCTCACTGAAAATGAGCCGATTGTGACAGTTTGTGGGACAATCTTAACACGATCTGATATGCAGACTCTTTTGCCTGCAAAAAATGTTGAATGCCGGGTAAAACTATTATTTAACTCTGCGTGCATGCCTGCGCGCGTGTGTGTGTGTGTGTGTGTGTGTGTGTTTGTGTGTGCATGTTATACACTTATTTTGATTTACACATTATGAATATGTTAATACACAGTAATGTAATCATTAATATTTAAAATAAAAATATAAATGTATAAAAAAAATAATTTAGAAAAATAAAGATAATCAGCATATATACAACATTTTCTCAGTCTGACGTCGTTACATGTTTCTGCCTGCCTGATATGCTTTCAGGCGTTTAAGTGTTGCTAATCTTGCAGGGAAGGGCAACACATATATTGAGGGAATCAATACTAAAAATAAATATGGATGGTGGGCAACTTTTGAGACTGAAAATATTAAAAAGTAAAACAAAAAAGCAACGTCAGTAGGCCATTTTAAAGTTCTGTTTACATTCGAATCCTACCGGGAGCTCGACTTGTCAATTGGGAAAGTGTTCATTATAGGTATACATTAGTGGTGCTGACGTAAAATGCCATTCATTCATTCATTCATTCATTCAAACAAACAGGCAAGCAAAGTGTTACAAGGATGGTTGAAGAAAAGTATGTACCAATGCTGCATCATCCTTTCAGGTTAAGGGATATTCTTGAACATACTGTTCTTTAAAATGTTTTCGAAGCATACACTGCAATCTCCTTTGACACCTGTCTTCCTGGCTACTACTAATGATTTAGTTTATGATTTGAAATATGTGTCTGGTTTACCTTTCTGCCTATTAAAATAGCCTTGTGTGTATTTTAAAATATGGGTGGTGTATTATTGTTTTGAATTTGAACTTAACGTTATATTCAGTTGTCAATACGATATATTTATGTTGGTTCAATTATAGAACAAAAATCTTGACCTTCTGCCTTTTCGCAATTGAAGAACATGTTGTAATATAGTGAGGAAATGTTTATGTAAAATCAGGAATCAATCTGTTTTGGTCCATATAAGAAAAACGAAGGGGGGTCTTCAAAATACTACAGTGTAAGCAGGTCCATGCCTCAACTCTAAGCACTTGATCAAAGATAAATTTTATACGATGACCCAAACATAACACAGTAGATTTCATTCAAACCTTTAGTAATTGTTTTTATTAAAATCATTTACTTTCATTATTAATTTACACAAACATCATTGTATCCCTCATAGTTTCGTTTTATTTTTAGATTATCAATGCCTGCTTCGCTACGATATGTGCAGTAGCTTCCGCAAAGGTAAATCCAGTTTAATACAGCTCATAATATATTTACTGTTAAACTTCTAATAATGTGAAAGTAAGTTTGCTGATACTAATATTGCTTCCAAGGGTATATTTAAATAAATGATTTACTATCATCTGTTTTTGAAAATCGAATTGTGTTAAATTTAAGCTAGTTCAACTGTTCAGTATTACATATATTTTGTGATCTTAAAGGGTAAACTGGTTGGTTATATCGATGGATACGTTATTCCCACATGGCTACGGAATAGAGAAGATGCACCCATTTTGGAGGTAGGACTTCTTATCAAGTTTTTTGTTTCTTAACTTGTAAAAATACAATTTTATCTCTCGTTCTTTATTACGGTCTTAACATTACCTTATTTAAAGATACAATATGATTTTAAGCTAGGGGTACTACCATTTCAAGCTTTTATAACATGGTGGTAAACCCGTATTTAACAGTGAAACCAATACCGGGACATCATTGTAATCCATCGTTCGTTGTAAAAACAACAACAATTGCTTTACTAATCATTGAAAAAACGGATTCGAAATGTAGACCTCCGGATTGACAAACCGCATAGATAACCTTTAGGCCAAATAAAAACATTTATTTTCATTTTTACTATCTATTCGTTTAATAACGGATTTTTTGTTATTTCTCAATGTTACATCAACAAAACACACACACAGCATATTTTCAGCGTCCTAGCTTAACTTCAGGCCAGCCGGAAATTCAAGATGTCCGCCACGGCTAAAGTAGGATTTTTTGGCGACTACTTCTCAAAAGGCATAAGTGATATCTATCCTTTACCAAAATGACTGGCATGCCATATAGTTCGTGCTAACCAAAGTTCATTTCAATTTTATTATTCATAGAGTCATATAGGAAAAACCTGTGGCGGCTACTCCTGAAACTACTAGATGGATTTTCATGAAACTTTACCGGAATGTTTCTGTTGGTGTATGATTGACCCTAAGTAAGCTTCAGGACATGAACTTCAAGATGGCCACCAAAGCTAAAACAGATTTGTGTGTTACCATGTGCTATTGATTTAGTACCTTCACAAAAATGGCAGGCATAACATGAAGTTTATCTTAAACATGTTTTTATTTGACATTAAATATGTCCACCAGAAGTCATGTTTGTTTACACTGAGTTTTATAGGAAAAACATAATTGTTATTTGACAGTTGTTAGCATGGGCACATGTGCATGGGTGGCTTGGGGAGACTGCCGTTTTAATTTAAATAAAACAACAACAAAAAAGGAGAATTTATTTATTTTCAGATTCATTTATATTATATTGTAGGATATATTACCTGGGTATAAGGATTTAGAGAAGATTCTAATTCCTGTTTATAGACCTGGTCACTGGTGCCTTGCGGTATGTATAACTCTAACTGCACGTATTGATGGTTTTTATTTAACCGACATGTACCGGCATCTTCGATATTTAATAAAAACGATGATAAAGTGCGTTTACATGTTTAAACATTTAACTCTCCATTAAACGATGGTTATATAGATGGTTATATAGAGGATATTGGTTGTTTTGAGTGAATAACATTTTTCAGTTTTCTCACTTCGAGATGAAATGAAATATGTTTATCACGACAAAACAACACATTTTCTTTTTCTTTTTATGATTTTACAAACAATTCTTTAGGGAAACTACGGTAGAACAGCAATGGACTAAGCCGCTTTACACATTGCCCGACTACAAAAAAAAAAGTCCAAAGATTTTATATTTATATCCAAATAGAACATTTTGTTTAATATATTTATATTGGCAATCATTTCCTTTCAACTTTTAAAATCCATTTCAAATCATTGCTGGAACAGAATGTACAATTCGCAGTGTTTTTCTCTCGGCATGTTTACATTTGCGTAGGAATATCTATATTCTACAGTGTGGAATAATACTTTTATTTCACGGATAAAATACAGTATTTCATTGCTTATCATAAATAAAATAGAGAATTAAGTGATGGCTGAGTGATGTGTCAGGTTATTTCGGCCAGAATATGTTTAATTATAGCTTGCTTACTGTAACACATAGTAAAATGTAGCATGTTTTGTTTTTGAAAATGGATGTCATACAATGTTAACAGGAAAGAAGAAATTGCTGAAGACAGATGATACCATTTTTAAACCTTACCTAAGCGTAAATGAGTTCATCATTCCGTTTGAGCATTTGCATTTGTTGTCTTTAAATACTACTGAAATTAGTACTTAAATGGAAATTCGCATGTCTGCTACGGCGTCGACATTGGCGTTTAAGTTTAATTTGCTGACTATAAGTTCAACGATCACTGGTCATTTGTCAGTGGAACTTGGAATATGTATTCAGTATTAGCAACACCATCGGTTGACATATGCTCCATAACTGTGTATCGCTGCTGACAGTGTTATGGCAAGTACATGCATATCAATAGCTTCACGTCATATACCAGCATACGAATGCTGTACTTCCGACAGCTCTTGTATTGCATTGCCATTTCCCATATTAGAATTTGAGGTAAGAATCAATGTGGAGTAAATATCTTGCTAAAGGATAACTAGTATGAACACGGAATGATCGAACCCACGACCTGTCGATCGGGATTCAGACTTTTTACCAGTGGACCACGCGCTCCTATACGGTCTATATTATATGAATTTACATCATCCCTCTTGGGCCTCTTGTTATAGCTTGTAGTCGATTTGAGGACTTTAATATTCGTCATCTGTGTATAACTAAGAAGCTACTCCACTAGGGCTACCGTTAGCGAAAGCTTCGAAAAAAAATTGCACATTTTTATTGTCGTAACCCCTGATGTACTTTTAAAATATAAAGTAATATAAGAACACTTCTTCGAAAAGGACTATATCATAACCTGACTCTAGGGTGAGGTGATTTCAAACTTCGTCAGATCAATGGTCATAATCGCTTACCAAAAGAGGTTATGACGCTATCGTTTGGCAACAACGTATTATATGTTTAGTGGTTGATCTCCTGTTTTATTGGGATGACAGTAGGATAAGGGTGAGGTTTGGTGCTCAATAGAACCTTGTTTTAAACCCCGGCGGTCCGTGTTGTTGTTTCTGTGCGTCTTTTTGGCTGACTGTGGTCTTTGAAGGCTACAGTTCCTGTTCGACTTTTATATCTACTTCTAAACCATAAACAATTATTAAAGAATGAATTTGGAAATCGCCGAACACAATAAATAAAAAACAATACTGTAGTCCCGGTTTGATGTAGTGAAAAGTGCTTGCCACCGTTCATGTACTCTAGCCCCTAGGTGAGCACCACTCAATATTGAAAAAGTCAGTAGTACAGAAATGTGAGCCATCCCGAAGATGGTATGCATATGATGGTGAAAACGATACCTTCAATGAGATATTTTCACACCATTCCAAGGCCAGCGGCGTAGAGTCAGAGTTTCTAATCGTTTCTAATCTAACTAGAAAACACTGGGCGAAATAAAAAGAAAGGAATTTAATTAGATATAAAAGTCGTTCAGGAAATGTACCATTTAATATAGACGAATTGTTACCTGCAATAAAATACAAGCTATGCCCAACGCAGATAGTAAGTGACATTATCCGAAATTGATATAATTTTAAAATAGTTTAATAACCGGTGAGTTATTTTTGAATGTTTGATTTATCAAACTGCTTTTTGGACAGGCCCAATCAATGTACTATTAACTATTTTACTATTTTAACAATCGTTTTCAGATAATAGATATTCAGCATATGACTGTGTGGTATTTAAATCCACTTTATTTTCTATCGGAAAATAGAGGTAACGCATCTCCTAGTGAGGATGATTTACTTAGGTATATAGTTATATGATTGTTTAAAAAGACGTTGAATTGATTTAAGTTTTTCAGAGTTCGTTAGTGTTTTCGTTATAGTTATATGATTGTTTAAACAGACGTTGAATTGATTTAAGTTTTTCACAGTTCATTAGTGTTTTCGTTTACATATTTTTCAAGACACTTTATCCCAGCTCCTTTATCCGGAATTCTGATAAAAGTCATAATTGACTTTGCGGGCATTTGGAATAGATTTTTTTAAAACCTGAAGCAAACATTGTAGTTTTAATTGGCAAACATATGCCTTTTTCTACACCTTAAACGTTACAGTCTCGTTGAAAAGTGGACATGAATAAGCTATCGCCCAAAGCATGTGTTTGGAACTTAACGCTCATATTTTACGTTAAAAAACATTATCCACAGCTATATATTTTAATTTCGGCATTATTAAGCTTTCACTTGTTTGTGATTCAAAAAAAGTCCCGTGTATCGGTCTATCCTCCGAGCACGTTAAAGAACCATAGGAATCTATTCGATAATAACAGTAGGGCAGGTTCCCGGATTCCTATGTATCCTTCCCCTCTCTCTGGGGCGGCTCTAAATAACCTATACCGTGTTGATGAGCCGTTAAACAACATTCAGTTCAGTTCGTTATTTGCCTTCTTTGACAGGTCACATGGGCTCATATTCATTTTCTGCCAGGAAATTATATTCACCCGAGCCGTGAGGTAGCCTTTGACCTCTGTCAAGAATCCAAATAACTAATAATGTCCCGTCGTTTATATACACAGATGGTTCTAAAGATGGAGATAAAGTAGCTGCAACAGCTGTTCACAAACACAGCAAAAAGAGCCGCCTGCCTGACAATTCCTCTTTCTTTTCAGCTGAACTTAAGGCAATTAAACTTGCTTTAAATTATATTCAGGAATCTGATGATGACCATTTGACCATTTTGTAATCTTTTCTGATTCCCTTTCATCCCTTCAAGCGCTGGGTAATATGAAACATGATAACCCAGTTGTGCTTTAACTTTTAGAGAAATACAATTCTCTTATAGTTGATAATGTTATTATTTTCTGCTGGCTTCCAAGCCATGTAGGAATACGTGGTAATGATAGAGCTGATAGTGATGCTAAAGCAGCAATACGTTTACATATATCTAATACCAAATTACCTTATACTGATTTTAAAAGTTGTATTAACACATATATTCGTAACTCTTGGCAAACCACTTGGGATTTGTCAGTTAACAATCAATTCCATTCAATTAAACCTTACTCGGAGAATGGCGTTCTTCTAGTAGACCCATTCGTCGAGTGGAAGTTGTCCTAGGCCGGTGCAGGATAGGGCATACACGTTATAATCATTCGTATTTATTACAAGTTGAGCAATTACCAGAATGTATACCCTGCTTTGCACCGTTAACGGTCAAACACATCTTGTTGGAATGTGTAGACTTTGATCCTATGCGTCAAAGGTACTACAATGTTAATACTATGACCGAGTTATTTGATACTATATATTTTAGATTTCCTGAAGGAAGTCAGGCTATATAAAGCATTATAATGTGTTATTAAGTATATTTACATCTTTATATACCCGTTTTCGGGCATTTGTTGACTTACATATATAGTTTATATTACTACCATATCATTCCTTATTTGTTAATAGTTTTATCTTTATATATTTACATTAATTTTTAATTAATCCTTCATTTCTTGATTTTTCATCAGTTTTTGCGCACAATATGACCTATTTATGTGTCGACGTGCCGTAAAACACCATTCATTCATTTATTCCGTACCACATTTTTAATACTTTCATTTCTCAAATTTTCCAAAATTGAATATAGCTTAAACACATGCTAGGAGTTGTGAGAGGTGTTGCACTCGTTATTATCTCTCATGAACAGACTCAATACAACCGAGTGCGCTCGTTTACCTCTTGTTTGTGTTTGTTGCCGTTTTCAGTATTTACTGACATTCACACTAGCGATTGTTTAGTGCTGTATGGCGGCTGTAAAATGTTGCACCGTGTACATATCAGTAGTGTTATTACTTACTGGTACTTTGGGATCATAAAGCCCAGTCTTCGTGGCTTGAAGGTAAAATATCGTTCAAGAGCCGGTGCTAGGAGGCGTGAGAGGTGTTGCACTCGATATTACCTCTCATAAACAGACGCAATGAAACCGACTTCAGGTTCAAATAACAAAATATGACATCATATCCCTCTATATTACAAATTGTTTATTACCTAATTTATTACAGAATTTTGTCCTTTTGTTAGAGTGGCATTTTATATTCCAATATTGTATGTTGTCCACACTTTTATTACTTGCATTTTTCAAAAAATTTCTTACTGGAGTGTTCCATATACACATTAACACTGATGGCTTTATGTCCCTCTACATCACACACTGTTGATTGTTTAATAAATGTATTACAGAAGTATTACCCTTTTGTTTCAGTTAGAATTTAACACTATAATATTGTACAATAAATTTTTAATGTGGATTTTACTTAAAACGTTTTCTTTCAGTGATAAATCTAGTTGGTTACTTTAATAACTTAATTGATGAATTTCTCATAATCCGTACTACATGTGGTTGGTAATGTTTAGTTTTACATGTACACATTGTATTCTTGCTGTATTGAAACTCGCAATTCTGTGCTAGTTTTTCTATCGGATTGCACATTTGCGAATATTTATTAATGATTATTTGAATAGTTCAACACAATTTGTTCAAAATTTATTGTTGCAATTTAATAACTGTTCATTTTGTCCCACCAGTATTATTGTTGAACCTTTTGTAGATTATCAAAGATCATGAACAATTCCAAATTTGAATTAAATTCTGTTGGATATGGCAGAAGGATGAAAGTCAAAATGATACTGGATTACTTCATCAATGTGTACTTCTAACGATTGATACATACTACTTTAAGAGTGCATTGTTTCCATAAAATGACTTACTGTAACGTGTATAACAAGCTGAATAAGTTTAACTTGGTGGTAATTTTCAAATCTCATTGTTCCTATATATTTCCCATATACATGTTTATACTATTCATGTTTTTATTTTGTTTTCAAATAATGTGATACGTTTAAATACCTCGTCCTGTTAGATATCGTTTGACACAATAACGCAATATCGAATTTCTAATTCATTGATAGTTTTGAGAATTTGAAAACTAAAATTGTAGCGTGCAACTTATTGTAAGTAGTTAACCGTTTATATGTTACAATTTTAACATTTCAAATTAAACTTATTTATAATTCAAAAAAATATGTGTCTGCAATTTCTTTGAAGGAGGATTATTCGTCTGAACTTTGAAATGGACGACGGGGTTGCTTTGGAACATCAAGGCTGGGAATTTAAAACTGGTTGGGACGAGGAGGTTAGTGCAACTATAATGTTAAACATCAGAATTTCAGTGTTGAACGTTCTGGCTACTGTTTGCTTTAACCTCTTTTAATCCTTTGTCTTCAAATTGTAATAAACCATGCGTTTTAAGGCATATGTATGTTTTTGCGAAGTTGAGCTATGTTTTGTAAAACCTGAACATGTATTACTTATAAACATATTAATCATATGAATACATCTTCTTTTGATATACCAGAGGAAACCGAACAAATTGACCTAAATAGTACCCAGCATGCTTATCATGCGTTGCTGTCCTTTTCTTCGTTCTCGTGTAATTGTTATGCTTTATGCAAGTTTTCAATATTGTTTTTGTTTTGCTTGATGAAGGTATTACCAGCACAGTACTATGGGAGTGATTGTGGAATATTTATTATTATGGTATGTTATATTTTTATCAAATAAATATCTCAAATGTTCGAAAACATCAACAGTATGTCACTCAGTACACAAACAATGTAAACGTTAATAAAAATGAACAATGGATATATCTGCAGCGCTTTTATAGTCTCAAATGATAATCTTTTTTCAATGTTTGAATATCATAAGCAGCAGAAATCATTAAACAATATACTTTCAACACAGGTCGTCAATTTTTGAAATACTTTTTTTTTTAAAAGATACATACACATATATCTTCACATGTGTATGATACGCTTCACATGTACTATCATAGTATTGCAGATTGTTTAAACGGTAAGTAAGTTAATTTTGGTTAAACACATTTCGATTAGTCCAAATGATATCCTAGAAACTCTTTCAAAATGTACATGTCATAACACGTTAAGAAGTAGACAATTTTAAAAGGCTCATTAAGAGTAGACAAGGCGGAGACGTGTTTCGTGCTGGACTAGTTTCGTCTATGTATATGTATGTAATGTATATATTTCAGTATGCGCTTTACAAGGCTCTCGAAGAAAGTTATGACTTCAGTGTGGTAATAAACCTTTTTTTTTTTTTTACACTTTTGAAAAATGCTGTTTTGGTTGAAAATTAAATATCAGACATAGCGATAGCAAATTAAGACAATGTTAAGCAAAGATATTTTCTCTAATATCAAAGCGCAAAACTTGCCTTAGTGCTGGAGTTTGTTAATACATCTGAGAAATTACAGCACCATGCAAACTTCCAGACACTAGTAGAAAACAATGTTTGAGAAAAGCGCGTGTCAGACTGTATTCAAAGAGTTCTATGAATGTTAAGTTGGAACTAAAGAGAATAAAACTTGACAGCTTGGTGGCAACACACGCTTTGTTGGTGTTATACATCGTATGTTTTAATATATCGTATATTATTATTGTCTCTTTAAGCGAAACTAGATGTTGATCAGAACCTTATCAAAAGGACTTTCCTGTCTTAATGACGTCATGACGTCACAACTGTCAGAGTTTTCGAAGATGAAGACACCGATTGATTTATCACGAAAATAACTTCGAACATGCAATCAGTGAAAAAAACGAATTTCTGACTATTTTGACTCACTGACGTCATGACGTCATGGCGTCGGGATACCGTATGACGTTCTTGCACAACCGAACCCTGAACTATACAATCTGTGAAAGTTTTATTCAAATCCGATAATAAATAGAGAAGATATAGACAAAACAAGAGTTCTTTATGACGTCACTGGCGGCCATGTTTGATGACGACATGACAACATTCCACATTATAGCACAACTAGACTTTGATATCTACAAAACTATGAAAGTTTTATCAAACTCCGATGATAAAGTTATGGATTACAAGATTTCTTAAATGACTTCATTGGCTGCCATTTTGGATGACGTCATGACGTTACAACTGATTACAAGATTTGTCTGATGACGTTACTGGCGGCCATCTTGGATGACGTCATGCCAACAAAATTTGCAATGCACTATTCCAGAATGAGATATACCTTAGGGTAAAATTTGAACACTCTGTGACAAATATTACTATGAAAAGTCGATGGTGGAAGAATAATAATAAGAATAATAAGAATCAACAGAAAGAAAACAATAGGTCTTTCCACTGAAATATGGAAAGCCATAATTAATAGGTTTTGGATGTGTATGACCGGGTACAGTTCAGGGAACAGTTCACCATTGTGATTGAGTAGATTATATACTGCGTTGAAGGCACTATGGTTACCATCGTGAAAACCACATTTTTGTCGGGCTGTTATTCAATTTCAGTAATTCGTGTGCAAAATAATTAGAAATACGTGATATTATTTAGGACGTTATTGTCTCTCTCGGTTACATAGAAATGAACAATGGAAAAAACTTGCATGATTTTGACATATTATTTGAGCACTGTACATATTTACGTATAAATTACGTTTCACTGCTGCAGTAGCACTTCTTGTTCTTATTATTTTTGGTGCCTTTGTTCGCTTTACTGTCCGGCAGATATTTTAAAAAAGTGAAAAAGCTACTACATGTTGTAATTTCTAAACGAAACAGTAACATCTGAATATTACTAATAGTGTTACCTTTAATTTGTCTGCAGCACGACATGACTCGGCTACGCATTTGGCTCGTTCTTGTTTTAATAGAAAACTACGAAGTCAGGTTTGTACATACTATTGCGGTTTATACAGTACTACAATTAACTAGGCTCGTTTGTATAACTTTAATTATAGAATTCTGTCTTCATTCTACGGTAGTGTTTGTAATTTATAAATGGCACTTTATGTATAAATAAACTTTGTTTATAAAAAATTGTATTGAAAGACATCCACTGCTTCTTACTTTCACTTTTAATTCTCGTTTTCAACTCTCGTACAGTACTTCGCTACATAATTGTAATAATCAGCCAAGTGACACGATAAGCCCACATGGGGCACTTTATGTGTTTATCTTTACGGACGTTTCTCCTGGTTTAATTCGTCAGCTTAAACAACAACCATCCCATGTTTTTTTTAGGGTCATCAGGCTTCTTACCTCATTCATAACCGAAAGGGAAAACGCATGCTGGCTCATCCTAAGCAAACTTATATCAGTTATTGTATAATGTTTATATTTATTTGTATATTTACTTACATCTAGTCATTGATATCAATAACTGATCTATTCTTGTTGTTAATCTGCTGTTTTGAAATAGTATCCACTGGATGAAAATTGAGTATAACTACTTATATTAACTTTCACATCTATATTTTGTGATGCAATTTCTGGTGTTGCTTTTTATAGAAGCAGCAGAGGCGATATTGAATACGTGAAGTTTGCTCCATGGTCTCAGTATGCACTCACTGGAGAGGACCCAATGCCTGGCAGATGGTATGTTCATAACTTAGTACTCAGTCCAAATGCTGATATTATTGTTCACTGTTTTTCCATGTTTTCATATTAACATCTTATTTATTTATGGTCTGAAATAAGAAAACCAGCTGACACTATCTCAAAGTATATATACATTTTATTTATTTGCTCTATATAAAAGCGGTGTCTGTTAATATTGCTAAATCCAGTTTAACATTTAAAACAACATATTCTTGGAGTTAGTATGTTCTTTTTAACGATTCAAGATTGCTTTTCATTGTTATAGATTCACTGTTCACACAACAAGCATCGGCTGCTGCAAAACTATTTTTAACAGTATTTATACAGTGATAGTTGTGAAAAGGTAAAACTCTGTGCTGGCGCGCGAATGGCATCATGTATCACTTAACTACCTATATGAAATTGTAATAAGCCTTATCATAAATACAGTAAGTACTACACTAGTGAAATACGCAAATAAAGGCCGAATCATCGCCTGGTCATTGCCGTTCAGCTCTGTGAAATATCTCAAATGCCTTGTTGATTTCCGTAACAGGCAGTCACCAGGTTACGGAAATCAACGAACAAAATCAGATCTGACGGAGAAGATCGAATTAACGTATACATGCAGCTTTATTTTTTAAAATTCGTTTGCGCTTTTAGGTGTTAATGCTGTTTTAAACACCGGTAGTCGATGTATGTTAAGTGTGTTAATGTCGAAAGAAGAGTGCGCATTAGTTCACCTTTCCTATTGATACACATTGGGCACGCATTAGTTTAACTTGCTTGACGAAATTAGAAGCTTTTTGTTCAACAGGACGTATAAAGAGAATGTAAATGTTTATAAATGTACGCGATGCACTGTTTTTTTAAGTTATGTGATCAATAGTTCTCAAATATTGATTCCTTAAATAAATTGGATTTGATGCTCGGCATATTTTTCGTGTTGGTACAGTATTGTATGTAAGAGAAGTTGTTTGAAGGTAGGTTATTACTAATTAATGCTTTGTTAAAAAAGGATATTTAAGGCGGATTTAAGCACAGGTATGCAAAACAAACCATTATTTGTGTTTGTATTATAGGCAAATATTGCATGGAATAGCACCCGAAGAAACACAGTATGACGATGTGGAAACGGACAGAAAAGATGATAATGATACACCTTCTGATGCAACTGAACAGGTTAACATTAATACAGACAGCAAATATGACAAAGATACACCTTCTGATGAAACTGAACAGGTTAACAGTAATACAGACAGCAAAGATGACAATCATACACCTTCTGATGAAACTGAACAGGTTAACATTAATACAGACAGAAAAGATGACAAGGATACACCTTCTGATGCAACTGAACAGGTTAACATTAATCATTAAATAACCATAATTTAAAATTAACGTCCATGCTTGGTGCACCCTAGACAACAACCGTTTCAATGTGGTACATTGTTGTCGAGCGTTTATGTTTCCATTTCGCTTGCTTTTGTTTTTTCTATCTTTTGAATGCATGTGTTTTTGATTGACTATTAAAATACGCACTGGGACACTGCGAATAATATGAATACTACATTTCCTGTTCGACTTTTATACCTGTCTATATCTGTTCTTTTTTAACCAATACGAAATCACGTATTATCAGCTACGAACGTTTTTTGTTTTTGCATTTCTTTACTTTACCTTTTAAGCATTTAATAGGTGTGCACTGGTCACTTGTTTGTATAATTTCACCTTGTAAGTCATTGAATATTTCATTGAATAATGCACTATTTTTTTTTGTTTAAACATAAATCAAGACAATATACACAGAAAATATGCGTTTTGCGGGGTAATTGTATTTAACATTTAATAATTACCTCGGATCAGTAACTGTTTGATTTTGATTTAGAATTAACTAAATCGACAAGTTCAAGTTTTAGAACAAATGTTATCCATGTCAAAAATGCAATTAAACTATATCTCATTGACAGTTTATCAATGCATTATGATTAAAGATGTTATTTCCTTTTAGTTATGTTCTGTTTATTTCAAATACAGGCAATCGCTAATGCAACATCTAATGAGGGATATACTTTAAGACAGAGAAAAGCGAAAGTAAGTAGATAGTATTCAGTTGATATTACCGGTAATCAACAAAGTGCAAAATCCATAGGACTGGATTTCATTAAAAAATAGAGATATTGCCATTTGTAGTTATATACTTATCATTCGTGTCCGGAGCATGACTTAACAACTTCTAATGTGTCTGTAATGAAACGTGAAGCAGTGGTTGAAGACAATGACATGAAGTGCGGATCGCAAGAACCAGAACTAGGTTTTCATTCAAATTTCAGATATAACCCTGTAATTTTATTCTTGTTAGTAGCAAAACTAGACAGCTACTGATGGTAATGAAAGATTTCCCAATTTTATCTTGGTTAAGACAGATTTTCCCTCCGTGTACACTTACATTTGTTGAAATATAACATGTTAATCAGAAATATATTGTCCAGAATGTAATTGATAGATAGATAGATATTTTATTGATTTAAACTTTTACAGTTTCTCATTATTACATACATAATTTGTAATACATAGTTGTAATCACATAACAGGTTACACATGCTTCTACACAGTCACTTATAGTTCACGTTTCAATACATATACTCCTTAATTAATCATAGATCATAATCAATAATCCAAGGATATCAAAAAAACAAAAGGAATTATATATAAAATAACAAGGGTGCCCTCTGGTGAATATCAGAACAGTAAGAATTTTTAATTTCCCTGTTTTTTATGAAGACTAACATATTACTAGTTAGTTTCTGGAAAAATAATGATGGGTCGGTGATATAACTTTTTCGCAAAATTAATCTTTAGTAATACACTCTCACAGTGTGGTTTTAAATTCTGAATCAGCTGAAAATTGTGTATGGCAACGTATATGTGTGTAGGCTGGTTTGCAGAACAGGTATCGATTTTCCGTCTTTTTTAATGTAATAGTTCATACTTTACGACGAAAAATTAAGAGTTGTGGTATTTTTATCACCATCTGAACAATTATTACATCCCTTGTCATTACCCCACCCAGTTAACTATAAATTGCATTTTTAAATTTGTGATAAATCAATTTTTCATGCTAAAGGAACAGTTAACTTTTTGAGATATTTTGTCTACAATATATATAAGACCTGAGTTTTAGAATGAAAAAATAAAAATTGTGGGTCGGTGTGCATATAAGAAAGATATTCAATAAAAACTGAGAAAAATATGTGCTTTTTTAGATTTCGACGAGCTCTGACATATAACGGCATAGGTCTGGAACAAATAATAGGAACAATACTTTGTATTGCTGTCTGTATATCCTAACACACGTCTTTGTAATAAAGTTTAAATTAAGTGAATATCTTAAACGGTTTTTGAGAAATACCATCTTTTGTACCCCTACCCCCCATTTTGGCTTATGTTAAAAATTGTCAATTTTGGGCACAAAATGTGAGGTAAAAAAAAAAATCTAAAAAAAGTTAATTTTTTTTGCACTAAAATATCCCTATTGGGCATGAGTTTGTTACTGTATAATTATTTTTTCCAGTTTTATTATAATTTTTGAAATATAACAAATGTAAATTTCCGGAAGTGCAAAAATCCAAAACCTCAGCAGTGGTCACCCTTAAGTGAGAATGTACTTGAATAAGTCTTTTGGCTGTAACTTGTGATACGCAGGCTTCATAACCGCTGCTCCCAACTATATTCCATTATGTTTATTTCGCTCTTCTGGGCATTTAATTTTATTAGATACTGCGACCATACGCCGTACGACATTATGCAGTTTATGCCGTACTCTGCAGTTCAGGGTGAGAAGGTTCTAGGCCCATTTTCCATATTTAATCTCGTTGTACATGGAAGATGGGCCTGGCATGTTCATGCCTGTTAAGCGCCATATAACCTTTCATGTGTTGGTGCTCCTTAAAACCAAATTCAATTCAATTCAATTACTTATAGAATGTGTTTACAAAACTTGAGATGAATTCTCTCTATCTCCTCACAGCCGTAACTGAGAATTCAAAGTGCTTTTGGTACTGATGGGTTGTACTCATTATAAAACTTGATTTAAAGACTATGCACTCTTTTAAATGTTATTGATCTCTGGACATAATAAATAGTGTCTACTTGTTTCAATAATTATTCTTAAATTACTAATCTTCACAGAAGTGCAACACTCTCCAATTAATGAGTCAGAACACTGAACAAAATTCCGAATTACTCACTTTTGTATCTTAATTAATTTTCTTATTTTAAGTATATTTTAGAATAGTTGTACGATGATAAGTATTTAGATTAGACCAATATTTAGTTTTAACACAGTGGCGGTTATGTGTTTGTCTTGTGCATTTCAAATAAACTATAGGGTTTGAATTCTATGAATCCAACCCAAGACACGTTCATCTCACTATAAGTGGAATAAACTGTTTAATTTATAGAAAAGGCCATCATCATGGATATATGCGACGCTCATACCAAAGAGGAGGAAACGGACCAATAAGGTAGGTTTAACCTATTAAACAGTTACGTGAACTGCAGCACATTGCTGAAGAAGAATATGCTCAAATAAAAGTGAAAGGTGTACAAATGAAGTTGCCATTAATTTCTATATACTATAGTCATGTTATTAAACGCAATGAATAATTAAAAGACTTAATGTTTAATTCAGTTTCAGTCAACTGAGGTAAGTTACTCGCATTCATGATTATATATGTATAATTTCAATAAATCGCTGATGCAGTAATTTGAGCATAAACTTTATTATTTGCAGAAGGATGTCGCTGATAACTTGGATAGTAAATCTACATCAGGTACGGTTCCCTATTTATAAGAAAATTGTGTTACACTCGTTAGAGTGATGTTAATGTTGTCAAAACAATATTGTTAATTGTAAGTGAAAAAGCCAGTAGGATGTTAAAAAGGAGTATGAAAGGAGAATATGGAAATCGCCGAACACATTAACTGAAAATATATTGCAGTCTCGGGTTGTCAGATTGAGAATTTTCATGAACGGTAGCAGGAAATTCTAGCCACCATTCGCACACTCCAGCACCTGGATGGTTGAGTATAACTCGATAATTAAAATTTCAAAAGTACATAAAGCCATTACCAACATGGTATGCATATGACGGTGAACTTGGACCCTTCTATGCGGTATTTTCGGAACATTCCATGGCCAGCGGTGTATGGTCCCAGTTTCTAACAAAATGCTTTGCCCTAAACGAGAAAACAATGGGCGAAATAACGAAACTATATGAAGCCTGTGTATCAGTATCACATATAACAGTCAAAACACTAAACTGAAAAGCAAACAACATACCCCAGGGGTGATTAAACACTATCTTTAAAGTATAGAGTAGTGTAACAACCCATTCAAAAGCATATATTATTTATTAACTTTCCATCGATATCTGTACATAAATAATGGGTTCAGCGATCTCCAAAGATCCCAACGAATACCGATATTGATAGCAATGTCAACTAAAATGAGATTTAGGGTCCAGATATAGAAACCACAGCGTCCGAACGCAATGTCATCGTAGGTCCGCTTTGTACTGCAAACAAGGACTTTATAATACAATGAAAGAGAAAAAACCCAGAAAGGGTGGTGAAGACCAGAGCGTTATCGACTTGGAACGGTCAGTAGGCTATAAGGCCTACTGGTTCGCTTGAATCGATTTTATATGCGCACAATCCTCGCTAAGTTTGCTTACAATTTGAATGTTACACTGTGGCACTAAAAGACGGTAGATACTTGTTTATTTTGCTTTCAGTCAAAATGTAGTGAACGCCACACAAACACAGTTGATGTTGATTTCTCATATCCTTCTACGGCTATCAGTCACATCAGTACATTGCATATATAGGCCTTTATGAATTTATTTGAAAAGCCGATGATAGGTGACGTGAGAAGAACTTTTGCATCTTTTATTAGATATAATGATCTTTCACAATTCAAATGTATTTATGTTAACTTAGTTATTGCTGTTCTAAACAAAGTATTACAAAATTGATGATACATAATTGATGGTATCGCATCTATATAATGTACCAATTAAATATGTTCCAATTTCCTCATGTGTTTTGTTTTTCATTGGAGACGATCAGCTCGAAATTATTGCTTCGACCTCGGTTATTAACTTATCAAAATAGTGTTTATAATAAACTTCCATTTGAGTTATCTACACCTTGTTTAAATTCATTGGCAGATAAAATGGACAAAGATGTAGATTGTGATAATGACATAAAAGGCAGCTGTTCTGGTGAAGGTATATAAACGTATTATTTATAATTATTTTCAATTTTAATTTAAATGTTTTAGCTTTAATTGTATGACATATTCAGACTTTTATCGTAATTCTTAATCATTGTGCTGTAATAAAACATATTTTAAATGAAAAAAGTAGGACTCCAATATTTTAATTTTAAGAATTGAATTGAATGTTGTTTAACGGCTCATCAACACCGTATAGGTTATTTAGAGCCGCCCCAGAGAGAGGGGAAGGATACATAGGAATCCGGGAACCTGCCCTACTCTTATTATCGAATAGATTCCTATGGTTCTTTAATGTGCTCGGAGGATAGGCGATACACGAGACCGCCCAGGTTTACGTCCCCATCCGACGGACGAGAAAACGTTCTAAAAATATATTACGATCTTTTTTCTCCTCACACCATTTCATTCTAACATTCTCTCATGAGCTTTTAATAAACATTTTTCAGCTAATGACACGTCATTCCCCAAGGATCATGTAAGTAAAATTAATAAATAATGTTATAGAATCACTATCTATGAATTAGCAGTCATAGAACATTGTTGTTTAGTTCAAACATTTAAAAGTGCAGGCTTTTGCGGAGTTTTTTCACAAATGTTTTCATTTATTTAAAGTGTAAGAAGGTAAAGGATTAGAACAAACGACTTATCATGCAGTCTGTAAGGACAGTCTGTTGACTCAAACATGCAACTGTATAATGCAGATGTAGATATTCATGTTTATTAATTGTTAGAGGTATTTTTTCTTAATTTAAAACGAACACAGACGAGCAAACTCATGTATCCTATTATTATGAGACTATATAATGTTTCTTACATACAATGTGCGGACATTTAAGGTAGCTGACTCTATCCCTGATTGAAATACGCGATAATTGGACATTTCATTTCATTTTCATGTACATATTACGGGAACAGCTTGCAGTCATATTACGACGGTGTCGCCTTCATTGATGTGTTGACACACTGGAATACCACGCTGTATACATATAGCACCACTTCCCGTTTACGAGGCGGACTCTTTACCGCTATCACACGTCGCGGTTTACTTCATTTGTAATTGTTTTATGAACATCTGAGGTTATAAATACGTGTAGGTACTAATTTGATCCTGACTCTGGCAGAGAATGGACATTTTCAAAATATCAAAACATTTTTTTTTAAAAAGGGTCACAGTTTTATAATACTACATGTATTACTTTTTTCATATATGTTTCAGGAAAACGTGCCTGACGATTTGGATAAGCAGCAGTTATCAGGTACGAATGACTACATGAACCCTTTAATGAGATCTACTAAACAGAAAGTTCGCCTCACTTAAGACTTAATTCATTATGCACTAAACTCACTCACTAAACTGGTCAGATTTTAAAGATAGATAGATGATAAGATAGATGATAAGATAGATGATAAGATAGATGGATGGATGGATGGATGGATTGTTAGATGGATAGATAGAAAGATAGATAGATAGATAGATAGATAGATAGATAGATAGATAGATAGATAGATAGATAGATAGATAGATAGATAGATAGATAGATAGATAGATAGATAAATAGATAGATACTTTTATTGACCTAAGCTATTACAGGTTTTCATTAACATTGCACATACATGTACAGCAAAATAATCATTACGTTTTTCTTTGTTTCATACATATTTCAACAAACAAAAACATACACATATTATGGTATGTCAATGATAAACGAGAATGTTCTGAAATAATTTATCTAGTGTTTTTTAGTCTTTTAAAATGGATGTAGATAGCCTTAATACAAGTGCATCGGAAATGAATTTACTTAAACTAAGAATAATCGTTTTGTTTAATGACTGCAACAATTCTACACATTTAAACATGCTAGGTCTAGTTGTGTACTATTTAGCAATGTGTTTGTTTATAATGTTAGAGTAAGTAGTACAGATCAAAATAAAAATGGTTCTCGTCTTCAATATCGTTAGTGTTACAAAATTCGCACACTCTTTTCGTTTCTGTCTGTTTTCCCTCTTGAGCATCTTTCTCCCTGTTTCTATTCTTAAACAATGAGCGGATAATCTTATTTTTGTTATACAACTTCTTAATTGTTTGGAGCATAGTGCTTCTAAATATGTTTCAAAATAAACATTCTCTTTCCCCACCATATATAGCGTTAACACTCTAACGCATTCTATACCAGATCTCTATTGTTGCATGAAATTATCTATTAAGCTTCGTTTAAATATTAAAGGAAATATTTCAAAACTGACACTCAAGGGATTATCCCAGACATTATTATAACCGTTACTGTTTAGGATAAACCTTATATTAGTTAGCCAATTTGTCGCGCCCTTATCACGGTTAGATAACACATCCTTATAAATTGCTTTTAGTATAATGTTCTCTGTAGACAATAGTTTATACCAATATTTGATCATTTTACATATATATTAATGTATAAGGGGTAACGAGAGAGCTCTCCGTAAATACCAGCATTACTTGTACATTTACTGCCATAACCAAGAAAACCGCAATATAGGGCCTAAGATGTGCTGAAAATGACGTAAAACAACATTCAACCGACCAAATGACACTATAACCATCAATATGTATAGTTATAATATCATACACTTCTGTGAATACTGCGGTTAATCATTGAATAAATTGCGACGATATTCAAAAGGTATATTTACGAGCACCGAGCAATTAGTTTCATGCGGGAAATACAACACTTTGTCGAATGACAATACGACAAATTTCGATAGTTTGGGGCATAGTTCATATATTAAGTAGATTTAAATATTTGTTTTCACTCGTAGTTTATGACCCCACTGGTGGGGGCATATATATTTGCAATTGTCCGTCGTCCGTCCGTACGCACGTACGTCGTACGTGCGTGCGTCTCAAAAACTTGTGTCGCGCGATGCTCCATAACTATTTAACCCAAAGCCGCCAATCTTTAAAAGTAATGTTGACCAGCAAGTGAAGATGCGCACCTAGGTTTTCATGTTGTTTTTTTGGGCCCAAGAACCACAGAGTTATGGCCCTTGACTTAGTCAAAGTATGGGGCTGAAAAAACTTGTGTCGCGCCCTCCTCCATTACTATTTAACATACTGTCGCCAAACTTTACCAGAATGTGATCAGCAAGTGAAGATGCGCAACTGGATTTTCGTTTTTATTTTGGACCAAGAATAACAGAGTTATTACCATTCACTTAATCAAAATAGGGCATGAAAAAAGGGTGTTTTATGATTCTCCATAACTATTTAATCCACGGTCGGCTAACTTTGCACGAATGTTGACCAGCAAGTGAAGATGCGCACATGGGTTTTCATTTTTCTTTTGGACCAAAACCACAGACCCTTGACTTTGTCTAAATAGGGACTGAACAACTTATGTTGCGCCCTCCTCCATTTCTATTTAACACAGAGTAGCCAAACTTTACAGAAATGTTGACCAACAAGTGAAGAGGCGCACCTGTGTTGAACGTGGTTATCAGTGTTTGTTTTAATATAAAAATGCTATGGCCTAGTGACCTAAGTGTAAAGTGACTATATGGAAACATTTCTAATTTATTTGTTATTTAAGACATCTTTTATTTGTAAATATGTTTTCCATTCATTGGCAGATCATGTAAACGGCAAAACAAATGACGATTCCGAAGACGATGTAATGTTCACAGCGAATACCAGTGAAGGTACTTGAGTTATTGTACCTAAATAACTTCCTTTCACATTTAACACTGCACTGATATATCGTCATAAAACTTCAATTAGATATGGTAGTCTTTTGTTCGTTTTTAGCTCAACTGGTGAAACATCAGCATACATCATATCCCGGTAAAGTTTCATGAAAATTCAGAGGAGTAGTCGCTACAAAAACAGTTTACGGACAGACGGATGTACAGACAGACGGACGACGGACACCGAAATCCAAGATGCCAGTCAAAGCTAAATTTGGATTTTTTAAAATATAAGTTTCTAGCGACTGCTTCTGGAAAACTATAAGTGATATTGATATGGGACTTTTTCTAAAATGATCAGCATGACATCTTTGTTTACATATAGTTATATAGTTAAGACTTGCAGCAACAACTCCTCTGAAACTACTTGACAGATTTTCATGAAACTTCAATGGAATTTTGCTCTTGCAAAACTTCATGTCGGCCAGAAATTAACGATGGCCGCCAGGGCTAATTTAAAAAAAAAGAAAGTTTGTATTTTCTGGAAAACTATAAGTTATATTGATATTGTACTTTTTCTAAATTGATCAGCATGGCATGATGTTGATCCTTGTCGAAAATTATTTTGATTCGACATTAAACATGGCCCTCAGCGGCCATCTTTGTTACTTATAGTTACAATGTAAAAACGTGTAGCGACTACTCCTCTTGTCGAAAATAATTTTGATACGACATTAAATATGACACCCAGCGGCCATCTTTGTTTCACATAGTTATAAAGTAAAAACGTTTAGCGACTAATCCTCTGAAACTACTTGAAAGTTTTATGAAACTTCCCAGGAATGTTTCTCTTGATGTCTAGTTGATCCTAACTCAGGTCGGCCGGAAATTCAAGATGGCCGCCACGGCTAAAAATATATATAAATCTATTTCTAAAACTATCAGTATAACAGGATGTTGATCCTTGTCGAAAATCGTCTTGATTCGACATTAAACATGGCTGCTAGCGCCCATATTGGTTAATATACAGTTATATAGTAAAACATTTGAGCGACTACTCCTCTGAATTACTTGACAGCTTTTCATGAAAGTTCACAGGATTGTTGTTTTTTATGTCTAGTTGATCCATTCATAATTTCTGGTCAGCCGAAAATTTCAGATGGCTGCCATGGCTAAATATAATTTTTAATAATATAGTTTTGTGGTGACCAAATCAAAATCGATATTAATTTGGAACCGTTACCAAAATGGCTGGCACGACATGTTGTCGGTCATAAACAAAGTTCATTTCGATTTGATGTCAAACATGACTGCCAGCGGCCATCTTTCTTTACATGGAGTCATATAGGACTAACTCAGGTCGAAAAGACATCACGGCTAAACATAGATTCTTGTGGCGAATACTTCTCATAAAACATAAGTGATATTGATTTAGAACCTTTACCAAAATTACTGACACGACATTTAGTTGGTCCTAACCAAATTTCATTTCAATTTGATGTCGAACATGGCCGCCAGTGCCCATCTTTGATAACATAGAGTGATATAGGAGAAAATTGTGGCGACGATTTATCTGAAAGTGTTGGTATTATTTCCATAAATCTTCACAGGTTCCCATGGATGATCGAGATATATAGAGAATAATTAACAGCATAAATTTGATACTGAATTTATGTCACGAGGGAAAAAACTACTTTCCTCGGGTGACATTAATTCAGTATCAAATGTATGCTGTTAATAATACTGTTTGTTATATAACATTACGTAATAGAAGAAATTAAAAAAATGTTTTAACTTTAAAACAATGTGTTTTTTTAACAAATATGTTAAGAAAGAAGTTCCGGCACTAGTATATCGTCACAAGTGACGACATATTTTTCATTCATAGTTCAATGTAAATTTATGACCTTAATGTAATAAAAAAAATCTATCAGTCGAGCTTCAAAGTCATTGACCTCTTGTTTGAACTAGTTGATGGGACACGGATACCCCTCTGAAAATATTCAGTGTAAAACGTAAAATTTCACGAAAAAGGAGCCGTAACTCTGAAAATATTGGGTCGAGTTTGACGCCGAAACCGTATGCACATCTTAACATCATAGGTAGCATCATGTAAAGTGTGTAAGCAATCGGTTGAAAAGTGTGGGAGGAGATAGACAAACAAGATATTTTGACGTAAAATTTGACGAAAAAGGGGCCATAACTCCGATAATACTGGGTCGATTTAGCCGCCGAAACGATATGCCCATCTTGACATCATGTACAGTTTCTAAGCAATCGGTTAAAAACTGTGGGCGGAGATAAGACACTCAACCTTTACAGGACGGAAGGAAGGACGGACTGACGGACGGCCATCGCTAACGCTATATGCCCCTCACCATTCAGTGATTAGGATTTAATTGAATATAAGTTTAATACGCAACTGCTGGTACCCTTAGTATATATATCATGAAATTGCCAGAAAATAAGTAAGTGTTAGTAAAAGGCAATGTTAACTGAATGACAGTCCAAATATATTTGGACGTTTTGGCGTAATAATATTAAATGCTTGTTCACAGGCTAAACGTACAGCTCTGAATGTATGTTTTTGTTTTATAGGCATTACCATTGAATTCTGCAAAGAACATGTAAGTACATAACACAGGAAACTGTAGTTGTATTACAGTTTAAAATCAGTATGTTTTCAGAGTGACATGGAATAGAAGTTCAATTTGTTGTTTTGTTGATGCCATGTCTTTCTTTTTACTCATCTGTATAACTGACGTTTAAAATACGTGTGTTTGTGGTTGACTGTCGTCCTTGAATGCTACTTTCCTGATTGCTTTTTATATCTATTTTTAGTAGTTTAAACACATATGTAAAGTTTGTGTGCTAATATGTTGCACATTTGGCATGTTCATCAAGTAAATGGAATATAAAAATAGTTTTATATATTAATATTTCACCGGAATGTTTACTGAAATATATATATACATATCAATGCAAACTATAAAGTTTAAAGTTCTACTCATTTATGGAAACGACGAACTGCAAATTGATTTAATGTATTACTTTACGTAAAATTTATATCATAATTTTTCGAGTATATGCGATTTATACTGCTTCTCTAAGGCCGCAGGCCCGAGAGTGCAGTATAAATCGCATACGAGAAAAATGTGCTATACATGTTTTGTACCATAGCCATTCAATTTGCCACACAGAATTCATTGTTTTTGTATATTTTTCGTGTCTGACTCATATTTTATCCGGTTATTGTTTTTCTTCATTCACAGATTGAAACCTTAAAAACTGAAGTCATCAATACCATGAGTTGTGACAAAGAAGGATGGTAAGCAGCATGATGAGTATTTAGTCGTGTTAAAAACATAATACGTTTGTCCTTTTGCTACTTATGCTGCACTCTCATGGTTGCTGAGAAGGGAAATGTTTTTGTCTATATTAAGTATTGTTTTTTACAGTGTTTTTAACAAGCTTTTTCGACATTGCGTACCGTTATTTCACAAGATTGACATGATTAGTCTTAGATTTTGGATTGATCAAAAGTATGATCCAAAAGTATTTATGATAGCAAAAATATGCGACTGATAAACGATGTGTGTAAAGAAATGTACACCGATCAAATGCAGCAATACGCTTATACAAGCGAACATGAATATACATAATGTACCGATATTTGTTTTATGGGTAATGTTTTCTAAATGTGTTGTAACAATACGGTTTAAACTTATGCGCGGATAAATCTATAGAGAATAATAAATGAGTATTTGCATAGCTAAAGCTCTCTGGCTGATATGGGTCGAGGGCCTGATGTAGGGTGTGATGAAAATACACATTTTTTTATTCTATCAGCTTTGTCAAAATGTCAACTTCAGCTCACTCACTACGCTGTTTTCCAGGGAGAAAAAAAGAAGCTTTTAGCAATAGATCTAGTCCATTCTGATGTGCTCTCGACAACCTTTCGAAAGGCTGAAGTATATGACAAATAGAATAAAAAATGTGTATTTTCATCACACCCTATATCAGGCCCTCGACCAATATCAGCCCAAGAACTAAAGCTCTCGGGCTGATATGGCGTCTCAGGCATGATATAGGGTGTGATGTGAAAATACTTGAAAATATTTATTATTCCCTATATATGTGTGCACATATTGTTAATTATATTTATTGCACATTTTAGCTTGATAGAACAACATGGACGTCACCACAAATTCACTCGGCAACCGTTGGATATGTACAGATTGCATAGACGGCAATATTGTTACGGAGTCGATGAAATGGATGAAAAGGTAAACACAATTAAGAGTCATTCCTAATGGCGTATATTTACTTTTAAATGCAAAATTATTGTTTAACGTATACTCGTACACCATTGACATTTGAACATTATCAATCCAGCACACAGTTAGTCGTCAGGGAACAACAGAATAAGTAACGTACTATGTGATGTAGGTTCAAGTCTGTTGTCAAATGCATTTCTAGATGCGTTATTGGCAGAAATATTTATTATTTAATGTCAAATGTGTTCATAAAATAGTGTGAGTAATTGGTTACTCTTATTTACATGACACATTACACTATACAACTCAAGTAATCATAAAGGAAAAGTTAATTTATATTTTCTAAACGAATGTTTAAATTGTATATTGTCAATATGTTTTGAGTAAGTGATTGCGGTGATTTATTTTATAAGTTGAATGGAAATTACTGGAAAATAGTTACTTGAGTAAAGTAAAATGCGCCGACAGACTCGAGTCATTTCAAATAACTATTTTTGTATTCAACAGCTACTTGAATGGCTAACCTTATATCTGAGAACAGAACTGCTCTATTTTGACGTACATCCACGGTAAGCTTTGTAATTATTTTCTTTCTAGTCTCTGAACAAACCTACTTGATTAAAACTTATTGAGTAAAATAGTGTCCTGATATGTTCATTTGCTCTAACCCTTCATTAAAACACGTCATTCAAGATAGGGGATGCTGCTATTTCATGGATCTCATTTTATATATGACAACGCTGTGATGATATTACATTGCACTGTATATATTTGATTGAATGTGTTTTGATAATATTACCTTTTTTATTACACTTGTTAAATTTGAATATATTATTGAGAAAGCATTTAGCAAGAACGTTTGACTTACTTGGCTTTAAAGTAGAATATCACTTAAGTCAGTGCCAGGAGGCGTGAGAGTAGTTGCACTTAACATTACCTCTCAGTAACAGACTCAGTAAAACCAAGTCTGCTACTTTTAACGTTTGTGTGTATTTGTTGCTTCCAAGGGATTCCCTTTTCAGTATTTATTATATTCCTTTTTCCATATACTTGCAGGCATCCTTACACGCGACGAGCGTTAACATTGAATGGCACTAAGCCAAATAGTCAGCTGGCGACTATTTTTCAGAACCACAAGCTGTAAGTACTATATTGTTTAAACAAAGAGTATATATATATCGATAAAAGTAACAATTGTAATAATTTAAAACCGTATAAATATACGACATGATATTAGTGTGCAAGAAATAACATGACCGATGACTGACGTGTTGTACCGAGTAAAGCGATAGGTCCATTGAATAACAAATAATATTAATAAATTTCTCTTTAGATATATGTACAATTCGATCAGAAACAGATATCGATGCTAGTAGCTTAAGTAATTTTGATTATGTGTTTCCAGAATTGCCAATATGTACGTAGACTGTGTATGTTTGAAGCACGTGGTGGCGACACTGGTAAGCCAGTTCCGAGGAATACCATTTGAAGAGGCAGATGCAAAATGTATGATGACTGAAATCGATAAAGTGGCCTTAGTCAAAGGCACTAAATAATTGATTACAGCTTGGAACGTAAAAAGGTTAATTTGTGAGAATTTAATTAAGTAAACGTATATGTTCATGATTTGATATCGTGTTATGCATTTTTCTTTACCACTTTTGGATCAACATGAACCTTATACGAGAGGTGTTCAACTTATATTTGAACAAGTAACAATATACTTTAAATATTTATTAACTTACATTTCTTTTTTAAGCCCAAGCAAGGTGTTGATGTTCCTCTTTTGTAATCGCCTTTTTAAGATGCCCCAGATACCAAAATCCATTGGAGCCGCATCTGGGGACTTCGGCATCCATTTTTCTGGTTGGATAAGTTTGACTTTATTATGTGACTGGAGGCAGAATCCTGGTGAAACACCATGCGCTTGGCAGTTACATCTTGCTCCAAAAAAGGTTTAATTATCTTTTTTTTAATATAGTACTCTGAATTGACTTTTGTACCTTTGACGATAATTGTAATGTCCGTTTTACCGTTGTAACACACACCAGCCAATGCCATAAATCCAGCGGTAAACGAATCACGCTTACCAAACTTTAGTTTCTGACGATTGTCGGGACATTTTTCTGAAATAGCAAACTTTTCTTCGTCCATAACTTCCGCCTAAATAGAACATCGCTTCAGCATTCAGCAGATGTGACAAAGTTTGACCATATACCGTTGCTTAATTTGAGAAAAGCCTCCAAGGCCTTTGTTAGCGCCTCAAGATTTGTTTCGTATTCAACTGATGAACACCGCACTTTTTTCGTAGTTTCGCCTTCAATATTTTCGAAATTATACGGTTAATAGTTCCAACAGACACACCTAGTTTCAGTGCCATTTCACGATGATTTGTCGGATTAAATATGCTGATCATATGAGCCACAGACCTAACGACCCCTGATGAGGCCACTGTAGATCGTTTTTTGAAACTTTGGTGGCATTTCACCGGAACTGGCTGCAGAACGTTGGATACCCGTTTTGTGTCGAATATGGCTTATAGTCCACTTCATTTTGGATGCTTCTGTAGGACCGTTTAGCTCTCAAAAGTCCAAGGACGATACACTCTAACTTATCGTCAATTTAAGTCCGAAACATACTGTATATTGAACAAAATGTAAATGTATACACATTATACTATATCGGTCAATACGTTTTTTTTTCAATTTAAGCGTGCTAGAACGGGTTATTTTGCTGTTGTATACTGTTCAAATATAAGTTGAACACCTCTCGTATGAGAATTATTATTAATAAACAAATCATGATGAACATTTGTATTGTAGAACAGGACGTGACTAATTAAACAAAATATGTCATTTAACATCGCCGGTGATAATGTATACTGCGTCAGACATAAATTAGTAATATATTTTCAATGTATATTCATAATTTTGATAAAGCATTATCAAACTAAACTGACCATCAGTGAACAGAGTTTTTGACACTCGGTCTTTATCCTTGATGTTCAACCAAGTTTACTGTTATAATTAACGTATTTACTGAGTTTTTAGTTTAAAACCCTGCATATGTCATGCACATTTATGCAAATTGATTCCATATACGTATCTTTCAAAATTGAATCTAGAAAATTATTATATATTTAGTCTGCCAAAGATTTTTACGTTACTATAGAACCTAAGGATAAAAAATGAGTAATACAAATTTTATCACCCGTTGAAAAAAAGATAAAATCATTTTGCCAATGGAAAATGACGAATTAGATGTTATATTACATTTCATGCATTGATTTACCGAGTGCTTTTTTTACGGAACAGTTAATATTGCGACATGGAAATAACAACATAAAAAATATTTATATATATATGCGATGTTTAAGAGGTTTATTCACTTTGTGTTTTTCGACACATACAGAAAACAATAATGTATAAATGCATTATATAAAATTCCAAATTCATTTTTAGCTTTCCCGGCAAGACCATCAGAGCTTATGGGATGGCGAGTTGTCCGTCCCTTAACTTTTACATCGTTAAAATGATAATGTCTTTATTCTTCAACCGGCCTTTACCAAACTTTAACAGATTGTTAATATCAATGAAAGCTCGGACAACTTCGGAAACCAGCAAGATTGGACAAGTAACAGCAAAGTTGTGGCACTTTATTTAGTTAGAAACGCTGTACTTTTCCTCGTTAAGACGATAGGGCTTTCATTTTCCATCCGATATTTACCAAACTTTACCAGATTGTTAATATCAATGAAATCCTGGACGTCTTCCGGTTGAAAGATTGTTAGCGGAGTTATGGCCCTTTAAAGGTTTCAATACACATTTTTTTCTTCTGGACAAGTTCTCCTTAACCATTGGCCAGATTTAAACAAAACTTTGCAAGGATGATCAGTTTCTAAACTAGTTGTACATACCCTCGCCTTGTTCTGGTTGAATGACTTTTGGCGGAGTTATGGCTCTTTGAATGTTTTGATGCACAAACTTTGTCCTGACTAGTATTCCTGAACCCCTGGACGGATTTCAACGACTTTTGCCGGCACGATTCTGGTTGAAAGAGTATTGCCGGATAAATGGCCCTTTAAAGGTTTTATGCAAACTTTGTCCTGAATAGTTGTCCTAATCCCTGACCGGATTTAAACGAATTTTGGTATGGATGATCATTAACAAGCAAGCCTACCTAGTTGCGCATATCATCGTCGTGTTCCAGTTGAATCAATTTTGGAGGATTTATGGCCCTATCCACAGTTAGGGAGACATCTGGTTTTACTACAAACAAGCTCTAGTTCTAATTTATTATTGATATTTATGGACTCGAGGCACAACATAATTATATAATACGGATTTTGATCTCCAGCATAAAGGGGCCCCTCTACAGGGATACAACTTGGAGAACTTGCAATACTTTTATTATGACGGATTTTCTCCATACCCTTTGAGATTTCAAGTTCATGTATGGTGTATTTCTTATTTAAGGATGTTTAGCTGCACAATAAGTTTTTGTATTTTGGCTCTACCTGCTTGGCCCCCTAGGAGGTAATCGGTTCAACTGCAATTTTTGCAAAAAGCAGAGCAAATGGTATTGTCATAAGTGCTACAACAACTAATATTCCCAATATTCCTCCCTCCCACACCACCAACTTCAGACTCCATATAGCCAGTAGAGCGATTCAGGCCCTCATGGGCTTCTTGTCATAATGCTCATCACTAAATTATTTATGAGATTCGCACTTCCCTCGGAAAACTTTAACGTACTTCACAATTTAATTAATTTTTATGTAAATTGTCCCTCGCTAATTAAGGACCATAAAATATAATTGAACACCATTATGGATCAGCTGTCAGATTTCAAATCGGCACTGCATCTTTGATCCACCATAGATCTGAGACTTCAATATATGCAAAATAATAAAATCTTTTCAAGTGTAAGTGTATCGCCATTTATGCCGTTTATTGTATACTAAACAGCCTAAACGGCGATACAATTCAGTTGGCGGCGATACGGCGCAACTAAACGTCGATACAGATCAGTTAAACAAATCAGTTTGTTTAAATTGTACGTGACACCTGAATGCCACAGTTTGTACAAACTGTTAAACACGTAAATAACCGATGTGAGGATGATTTTTGCTCACGTGTCAATCTTATTTTCAGCATTTGGTATTGTTTTTTATACGATGCTATAAAATAGTTAATGGTAGTTATAAACTCCACACGAGCTATTAATGGTAACAAATAGACGCAACGGCATTTGGGAAGTATATTACCTTTGAATTCCAATATATGTCATTATCTGAACTAGTTTTCACTATTGGTTAAGAATGTCTTCAAGTGCGTACATGACTTCCTTATCTTTGGTATACATGTAATTGGTATGTCCGATGCTTGGTGGTATTACTATTATATTTAAGTCCTATTACAGGTATATCTTTCCTTTCACTTATAGAGGTATATGTATAGTCCTCTCATTAAGGTGGTTAAACTGTGACGATTAAAGTGCAACGTGTTTTACTGAACCATGACAGGAAATATTGCATACGCATTTACAAGCTATGTTTACTTTCAATGTAATCTTCTTTTCTCTATTTCTTAAAGACATAAATAATGTTGATGAAAACTAAATGTTAAAACATATTGTTTTTCCTATGTATTCGTTTATATATTACAAATGCGTATGCAATAAAAAGTGAAGGTGTATTCCGTTTATGATTTTTAGCTGACATATAAACAATTCAGTTTGGTTAAATTGGACGTGACACCAGCATGCAACTGTGTGTACAAACTGTTAAACACATATATAACTGATGTCATGATGATCTTTGCTCATGTGTCAATTTTTATTTTCAGCCTTTTGTATCATTCATTACCTGAACAAGTTTTCATTATCGGTTAAGAATGTCTTCAAGTGTGTACATGATTTCTTTATTTTTGGTGTCCTTTCCATGTCTGATGATTGGTGGTATTATATGTAAATACTATTACAGTTATATTTTCTTTCACTTATAGGGGTATCAACAGCTAGCGTTATTACTGTCCTAAGGGGCAATATCAACAGATTGAATTAGTACTGTCCGCAGGGGCCATATCAACAGCTAGCGTTATTACAGTTCTAAGGGGCAATATCAACAGCTAGGTTTAGTACTGTCTTCAGGGGCAATATCAACAGCTAGCGTTATTACTCTTCTAAGGGCGGTATCAACAGCTAGGTTAGTACTATCGTAAGGGGCAATATCAACAGCTGGTGTTAATACTATCCTCAGGGGCCATATCAACAGCTAACGTTATTACTGTTCTAAGGGTCAATATCGACAGCTGGTGTTAGTACTGTCCTCATGGGCCATATCAACAGCTAGGTTTATTACTGTCCTCAGGGGCGATATCAACAGCTAAACTTAGTTCTATCTTAAGGGGCAATATCAACAGCAGGTGCTAGTTCTGTCCTCAGGGGCCATATCAACAGCTAGGTTTAGTACTGTCCTCAGGGGCAATATCAGCAGCTAGCGTTAGTACTATCTTAAGGGGCAATATCAACAGCTGGCGTTAGTTTGTCCTCATGGGCCATATCAACAGCTAGTTTTGGTATTGTCCTCAGGGACAATATTAACAGCTAGCGTTAGTACTATCTTAAGGGGCAATATCAACAGTTGATGTTAGTACTGTCCTCTGTGGCCATATCAACAGCTAATTTTAGTACTGTCCATAGGGGCAATATTAACAGGTGGCGATAGTACTGTCCTCTGGCGCCATATCAACTGCTAGTTTTAGTACTGTCCTAAAGGGCAATATCGGCAGCTAGCGATAGTACTGTCCTATCGGTAAATAGCTGACGTTAATACTGTCCTCAGGGGCAATACCAGCAGCTGGCGTCAGTACTGTCCTCAGAGACCATATAAACAGCTAGGTTTAGTACTGTACTCTGGGGCCATATCATCAGGGAGTTTTACTACCGTCCATAGAGGCAGTATCAACAGCTAGCGATAGTACTGTCCTAAAGGCCAATATCAACAGCTGGTGTTAGTACTGTCATCAGGGGCTATATCAACAGCTAGGTTTATTACTGTCCCCAGGGGCAATATCAACAGCTAGGGTTAGTTCTATCTTAAGGGGCATTATCAACAGCTGACGTTAGTACTGTCCTCTGAGGCCATATCAACAGCTAGGTTTAGTACCGTCCTTAAAGGCAATATCAGTAGCTAGCGATAGTACTGGCCTAAGGGTCAATATCAACAGCTGGTGTTAGTACTGTCCTCAGGGGCCATATCAACAGCTAGGTTTAGTTCTGTCCTCAGGGGCAATATCAACAGCTAGCGTAAGTACTATCTTAAGGGGCAATATCAACAGCTGGCGTTATTACTGTCCTCAGGGGCAATATCAACAGCTTAGTAATGTCCTAAGGGGCAATATAAAAAGCTAGAATTATTACTGTCCCCAGTGGCCATATCAACAGCTATCGATAACACTGTCCTCAGGGGCCATATCAACAGCTATCGATAACACTGTCCTCAGGGGCCATATCAACAGCTATCGATAACACTGTCCTCAGGGTCAATATCAACAGCTATCGATAACACTGTCCTTAGGGGCTATATCAACAGCTATCGATAACACTGTCCTGAGGGTCAATATCAACAGCTATCGATAACACTGTCCTCAGGGTCAATATCAACAGCTATCGATAACACTGTCCTTAGGGGCAATATCAACAGCTATCGATAACACTGTCCTCAGGGTCAATATCAACAGCTATCGATAACACTGGCCACAGGGGCTATATCAACAGCTATCGATAACACTGTCCTCAGGATCAATATCAACAGCTATCGATAACACTGTCCTTAGGGGCAATATCAACAGCTATCGATAACACTGTCCTCAGGGGCCATATCACCAGCTATCGATAACACTGTCCTTAGGGGCAATATCAACAGCTATCGATAACACTGTCCTCAGGGGCCATATCACCAGCTATCGATAACACTGTCGTAAGGGTCAATATCAACAGCTATCGATAATACTGTCCTCAGGGCCATATCAACAGCTATCGATAACACTGTCCTAAGGGGCCATATCAACAGCTATCGATAACACTGTCCTAAGGGGCCATATCAACAGCTATCGATAACACTGTCCTCAGGGTCAATATCAACAGCTATCGATAACACTGTCCTCAGGGGCCATATCAACAGCTATCGATAACACTGTCCACAGGGGCCATATCACCAGCTATCGATAACACTGTCCTTAGGGGCCATATCAACAGCTATCGATAACACTGTCCTCAGGGGCCATATCACCAGCTATCGATAACACTGTCGTAAGGGTCAATATCAACAGCTATCGATAACACTGTCCTAAGGGGCCATATCAACAGCTATCGAGAACACTGTCCTCAGGGTCAATATCAACAGCTATCGATAATACTGTCCTCAGGGCCATATCAACAGCTATCGATAACACTGTCCTAAGGGGCCATATCAACAGCTATCGATAACACTGTCCTAAGGGGCCATATCAACAGCTATCGATAACACTGTCCTCAGGGTCAATATCAACAGCTATCGATAACACTGTCCTCAGGGGCCATATCAACAGCTATCGATAACACTGTCCACAGGGGCCATATCACCAGCTATCGATAACACTGTCCTTAGGGGCAATATCAACAGCTATCGATAACACTGTCCTCAGGGGCCATATCACCAGCTATCGATAACACTGTCGTAAGGGTCAATATCAACAGCTATCGATAACACTGTCCTAAGGGGCCATATCAACAGCTATCGAGAACACTGTCCTCAGGGTCAATATCAACAGCTATCGATAACACTGTCCTCAGGGGCTATATCAACAGCTATCGAGAACACTGTCCTCAGGGTCAATATCAACAGCTATCGATAACAATGTCCTCAGGGGCAATATCAACAGCTATCGATAACACTGTCCTCAGGGGCTATTTCAACAGCTATCGATAACACTGTCCTGAGGGGCCATATCAACAGCTATCGATAACACTATCCTCAGGGGCTATATCAACAGCTATCGATAACACTGCCCTTAAGGGTCATATCAACAGCTATCGATAACACTGTCCTCAGGGTCAATATCAACAGCTATCGATAACACTGTCCTAAGGGGCAATATCAACAGCTATCGATAACACTGTCCTCAGGGTCAATATCAACAGCTATCGATAACACTGTCCTAAGGGGCCATATCAACAGCTATTGGTAACACTGTTCTAAGGGGCCATATCAACAGCTAGCGATAACACTGTCCTAAGGGGCTATATCAACAGCTATCGATAACACTATCCTCAGGGTCAATATCAACAGCTATCGATAACACTGTCCTCAGGGGCAATATCAACAGCTATCGATAACACTGTCCTGAGGGTCAATATCAACAGCTATCGATAACACTGGCCACAGGGGCTATATCAACAGCTATCGATAACACTGTCCTCAGGATCAATATCAACAGCTATCGATAACACTGTCCTAAGGGGCCATATCAACAGCTATCGAGAACACTGTCCTCAGGGTCAATATCAACAGCTATCGATAACACTGTCCTCAGGGGCTATATCAACAGCTATCGAGAACACTGTCCTCAGGGTCAATATCAACAGCTATCGATAATACTGTCCTCAGGGCCATATCAACAGCTATCGATAACACTGTCCTAAGGGGCCATATCAACAGCTATCGATAACACTGTCCTAAGGGGCCATATCAACAGCTATCGATAACACTGTCCTCAGGGTCAATATCAACAGCTATCGATAACACTGTCCTCAGGGGCCATATCAACAGCTATCGATAACACTGTCCACAGGGGCCATATCACCAGCTATCGATAACACTGTCCTTAGGGGCCATATCAACAGCTATCGATAACACTGTCCTCAGGGGCCATATCACCAGCTATCGATAACACTGTCGTAAGGGTCAATATCAACAGCTATCGATAACACTGTCCTAAGGGGCCATATCAACAGCTATCGAGAACACTGTCCTCAGGGTCAATATCAACAGCTATCGATAACACTGTCCTCAGGGGCTATATCAACAGCTATCGAGAACACTGTCCTCAGGGTCAATATCAACAGCTATCGATAACAATGTCCTCAGGGGCAATATCAACAGCTATCGATAACACTGTCCTCAGGGGCTATTTCAACAGCTATCGATAACACTGTCCTGAGGGGCCATATCAACAGCTATCGATAACACTATCCTCAGGGGCTATATCAACAGCTATCGATAACACTGTCCTTAAGGGTCATATCAACAGCTATCGATAACACTGTCCTCAGGGTCAATATCAACAGCTATCGATAACACTGTCCTAAGGGGCAATATCAACAGCTATCGATAACACTGTCCTCAGGGTCAATATCAACAGCTATCGATAACACTGTCCTAAGGGGCCATATCAACAGCTATTGATAACACTGTTCTAAGGGGCCATATCAACAGCTAGCGATAACACTGTCCTAAGGGGCTATATCAACAGCTATCGATAACACTATCCTCAGGGTCAATATCAACAGCTATCGATAACACTGTCCTCAGGGGCAATATCAACAGCTATCGATAACACTGTCCTGAGGGTCAATATCAACAGCTATCGATAACACTGGCCACAGGGGCTATATCAACAGCTATCGATAACACTGTCCTCAGGATCAATATCAACAGCTATCGATAACACTGTCCTAAGGGGCCATATCAACAGCTATCGAGAACACTGTCCTCAGGGTCAATATCAACAGCTATCGATAACACTGTCCTCAGGGGCTATATCAACAGCTATCGAGAACACTGTCCTCAGGGTCAATATCAACAGCTATCGATAATACTGTCCTCAGGGCCATATCAACAGCTATCGATAACACTGTCCTAAGGGGCCATATCAACAGCTATCGATAACACTGTCCTAAGGGGCCATATCAACAGCTATCGATAACACTGTCCTCAGGGTCAATATCAACAGCTATCGATAACACTGTCCTCAGGGGCCATATCAACAGCTATCGATAACACTATCCTCAGGGTCTATATCAACAGCTATCGATAACACTGTCCTTAAGGGTCATATCAACAGCTATCGATAACACTGTCCTAAGGGGCAATATCAACAGCTATCGATAACACTGTCCTAAGGGGCAATATCAACAGCTATCGATATCACTGTCCTAAGGGGCAATATCAACAGCTAGCGATAACACTGTCCTCAGGGGCCATATCAACAGCTATTGATAACACTGTTCTAAGGGGCCATATCAACAGCTAGCGATAACACTGTCCTAAGGGGCTATATCAACAGCTATCGATAACACTATCCTCAGGGTCAATATCAACAGCTATCGATAACACTGTCCTCAGGGGCAATATCAACAGCTATCGATAACACTGTCCTGAGGGTCAATATCAACAGCTATCGATAACACTGTCCTAAGGGTCAAAATCAACAGCTATCGATAACACTGTCCTCAGGGTCAATATCAACAGCTATCGATAACACTGTCCTTAGGGGCTATATCAACAGCTATCGATAACACTGTCCTGAGGGTCAATATCAACAGCTATCGATAACACTGGCCACAGGGGCTATATCAACAGCTATCGATAACACTGTCCTCAGGATCAATATCAACAGCTATCGATAACACTGTCCTAAGGGGCCATATCAACAGCTATCGAGAACACTGTCCTCAGGGTCAATATCAACAGCTATCGATAACACTGTCCTCAGGGGCTATATCAACAGCTATCGAGAACACTGTCCTCAGGGTCAATATCAACAGCTATCGATAATACTGTCCTCAGGGTCAATATCAACAGCTATCGATAACACTGTCCTCAGGGGCCATATCAACAGCTATCGATAACACTGTCCACAGGGGCCATATCACCAGCTATCGATAACACTGTCCTTAGGGGCCATATCAACAGCTATCGATAACACTGTCCTCAGGGGCCATATCACCAGCTATCGATAACACTGTCGTAAGGGTCAATATCAACAGCTATCGATAACACTGTCCTAAGGGGCAATATCAACAGCTATCGATATCACTGTCCTAAGGGTCAATATCAACAGCTCTCGATAACACTGTCCTCAGGGGCAATATCAACAGCTATCGATAGCACTGTCGTCAGGGTCAATATCAATAGCTATCGATAATACTGTCCTCAGGGGCCATATCAACAGCCATCGATAACACTGTCCTAAGGGGAAATATCAACAGCTATCGATAACACTGTCCTCAGGGGCTATATCAACAGCTATCGATAACACTGTTCTCAGGGGCCATATCAACAGCTATCGATAACACTCTCCTCAGGGTCAATATCAACAGCTATCGATAACAATGTCCTCAGGGGCAATATCAACAGCTATCGATAACACTGTCCTCAGGGGCTATTTCAACAGCTATCGATAACACTGTCCTGAGGGGCCATATCAACAGCTATCGATAACACTATCCTCAGGGTCTATATCAACAGCTATCGATAACACTGTCCTTAAGGGTCATATCAACAGCTATCGATAACACTGTCCTCAGGGGCAATATCAACAGCTATCGATAACACTGTCCTAAGGGGCAATATCAACAGCTATCGATAACACTGTCCTCAGGGGCCATATCAACAGCTATCGATAACACTGTCCTCAGGGTCAATATCAACAGCTATCGATAACACTGTCCTAAGGGGCCATACCAACAGCTATTGATAACACTGTCCTAAGGGGCCATATCAACAGCTAGCGATAACACTGTCCTAAGGGGCTATATCAACAGCTATCGATAACACTGTCCTCAGGGTCAATATCAACAGCTATCGATAACACTGTCCTCAGGGGCCATATCAACAGCTATCGATAACACTGTCCTCAGGGGCCATATCAACAGCTATCGATAACACTGTCCTCAGGGGCCATATCAACAGCTATCGATAACACCGTCCTCAGGGGCCATATCAACAGCTATCGATAACACTGTCGTCAGGGTTAATATCAACAGCTATCGATAACACTGTCCTAAGGGGCAATATCAGCAGCTATCGATATCACTGTCCTAAGGGGCAATATCAACAGCTAGCGATAACACTGTCCTCAGGGGCAATATCAACAGCTATCGATAACACTGTCCTCAGGGGCAATATCAACAGCTATCGATAACACTGACCTAAGGGGCAATAGCAACAGCGATCGATAACACTGTCCTAAGGGGCAATATCAACAGCTATCGATAACACTGTCCTAAGGGGCAATATCAACAGCTATCGATAACACTGTCCTCAGGGGCCATATCAACAGCCATCGATAACACTGTCCTAAGGGGAAATATCAACAGCTATCAATAACACTGTCCTCAGGGGCCATATCAACAGCTATCGATAACACTGTCCTCAGGGTCAATATCAACAGCTATCGATAATACTGTCATCAGGTGCAATATCAACAGCTATCGATAACACTGTCCTAAGGGGCAATATCAACAGCTATCGATAACACTGTCCTCAGGGGCTATATCAACAGCTATCGATAACACTGTCCTCAGGGGTCATATCAACAGCTATCGAGAACACTGTCCTCAGGGTCAATATCAACAGCTATCGATAACACTGTCCTCAGGGGCTATATCAACTGCTATCGATAACACTGTCCTCGGGGTCAATATCAACAGCTATCGATACCACTGTCCTCAGGGGCTATATCAACAGCTATCGATAACACTGTCCTCAGGGGCAATATCAACAGCTATCGATAACACTGTCCTCATGGGCTATATTAACAGCTATCGAAATCACTGTCCTAAGGGGCCATATCAACAGCTATGATTATTACTGTCCTCAAGATCAACAGCCTGCGTTAGTATGGTCCTCAGTGGCAATATCTACAGCAACCGTTAGTACTGTCCTGAAGTGCAATACCAACAACTAACGTAAGTACTGTCCTCAGTGGCATTATCAACAGTTAGCGTTAGTACTGTCCTAATGTGCATTATCAACAGCCTGTGTTAGTATGGTGCTCAGTGGCAATATCAACAGCCAGCGTTAATAATGTCCTCAGGGGCACTATCAAACGCTAGTGTTCGAACTATCCTCAGGTGCAATATCAACAGCTAGTCAGTCAAATGCAGAGGTATCAACAGCTTTCATGTGTACTGTCCATATGGAAACAAACAGCTAGTGTCTTTAACATCCACATGTGCACTATCATCAGCCTTTGTTTTAACCACCATAGAGATACTATGATGAGCGGTAGTACTGTCCTCAGAGGCAACATCAACGGGTAACAGTAGTACTGTCCTCAAATACAATATCAACAGCTAGTGGTAGTACTGTCCTCCGAGGCAATATCAACAGCCAGCGTTAGTACTACCGTCATTGGCAATATCAACAGCCAGCGTTAATACTGGCCCCAGGGGCAATATCAATACAGTGAGCGTTATTATTGTTCTAAGGGGAGTATCGACATCTAGCGTTAGTACTGCCTTCAGGGCAATCTCAGGTAATACCGCTTAAGCCGGTGCTAGGGGGCGGTGATAAGTGTTGCTTCTCATTACTTCTCATGAACAGACTCAATAAAACCGAGACTGCTGCTTTATTCTCTTAATTGTGTTAGTTGCTCTCAAAGGATCACCTTTATCCGTACTTATCAATATATATCGTTAGTATTTGCCTCATTGGCAATATAAACAGCCAGAGTTAGTACTGTCCTCATGGACACTGTTAACAGCCAGCGTTATTAATGTCCTCAGGGGAAGTATAAAACAGCCAGCGTTAGTATTGTTCTTAGGGGCAATATCACAGCCACCGTTAGTACTGTCCTAAGGGGCAACATCAATATCCAGTGTGAGTAATGTCCACAGGGTCAAAATCAACAGCTATCGTTAGTACTGTTCTCAGGGGCAATATCAACAGCTGACGTTAGTACTGGTCCAAAGGGGCAACATCAACAGCCAGCGTTAGTACTGTCCTTAATGGGCAATTATCAACAGCCAGCGTAAGTAATGTCCTCAGGGACAATATCAACAGCCCGCGTTAGTATTGTCCTCAGTGTCAAAATCAATAGCCAGAGTTAGTAATGTGCTCATGAGCAATATCAACAGGTAGCGTTAAGACTCGTCATAATGGGCTATATCCACAGATAGCGTTAGTACTGTCCCCTAGGGTCAATATCAACAGCTAGCGTTAATTTTGTCCCTCATGGAAAATATCAACAGCTAGCTTTAACACTGTCCTCATTGGCAATATCAATAGCCACTCTATATTACTGCCCTAAAGGGAAATATCAACAGGTAGCGTTTATACTGTCTTCTTGGCCAATTTCAGCATATAGCGTTAGTACCGCTTTCCAGAGGCAATATCAACTGCTACCGTAAGTACCGTCCTCAGAGGCAATATCAGCAGCTAGCGTATAGTACGGTCCTCAAAGGCAATATCAACTGCCTGCGTGGTGTATTGTCCTCAAGGGCAATATCAACAGCCAGCGTCTGTATTGTCCTAAGTGTAATACCAACAGTTATGGTTAGTAATGTCCTCGGGGGCGTTATCAAGAGCTAGCTGTAGAACTACAATATCAACAGCTATTGTCTTTAACATTCACATGAACAATATCAACAGCCAGCGTCTTATAGGGTTACCTATCAACAGCTACAGTTAGTACCGCCCATAAGTCAATATCAACAGGTAGCGTTAGTCCTGTCCTCAGGGGCAATGTCAACAGCTAGCGTTAGTACTGTCCTCAGAGGCAATATCAACAGCTAGCGTTAGTACTGTCCTCAGGGGCAATATCGCCGGCTAGCGTTAGTGCTGTTCTAAAACGAATACAGTCAGTACTACTAAACTCTACGAAAATATCACCTACTGGCTTCCATGGCTTTTGTACTTTCCTCAAGGATAATTTCAAGAATTAGCGTCACTAAAGTCTTGAAGGACAAAATAAATTGCTTAGGTCACTTCCTTGAAAGACCAAAGGGACAATATAGTCATATCCTTAAACGGTTTCTCACCATTGTGTATGCATACTTGTCTTTTCGTTTACCCTACCTGTTTGCAAGCAATGTGTTTTCCCCAAGTGAGTTCGTTTCCGATGAAGGCTTTGCTGGCATGTTGTCACTGATTAACACAGAAAATTACATCAAAATGTGTAAGGAGCATACTTATATAGGGTGTGGCCCTTCCTGTACATAGGCCTGGTCAGCGGCTTAACATCCCCTTCGAAGGATGGCAGTTTCACAGTACATGTACCTTGCCCGAATAGTGAACGGTCATTCATCAAAAGCGGCTGTCATGATAATCAGAAATGAATGTGTGTAGTTTAAAAAAAGAACAGTGGCTAGCACCTCTCCCCATAACCTGAGACGGGTTGACAGAGTATATTCCCAGCACCTCGTCTTGTTTCGTACTTGGAAACTCAACCTACTCACATATCTGACGTTTGCCTGTTAATGTTGTCGATTTGTGTTAGCTGTGTTCGGGTTTAAGTTTCAAAACACAGAATACGTGTCAGCGCGAGATATGTCGAAATGTAAAAATTCCAGAGATATTCACCTGAAAAACATTAACTAGTTGTACGAAAATGTCTAGATCGATGAGGTATTCTTCTCGTTGGTGAGTTTTATGCATGCACGCTTGGTTGTTAACGTTTAATCTATTGCTGTATGGCGGCTGTTTATGCATGCATTGCTTGATCTCTTCGTGAACCTGTCTTGATATGGTCGACCCTGATACCTACTTATTCTAAAAGGGCATCACAGTAACTCTGTTGTACGTATGCACCATAAGAGCTACTATTCTCGCTGCTAGAATATACCAAAAGTATTAATCATGTCACATTGTACTAAGACATCATGTTCTTGCATATAAAGCTACTGGTACTTTATAATGACAGAAAAAATGTGTGGTATTTAAACTAAAGGATGTTTTTATTTTTAGAAATGGTCTGCTTCAATGTAATAAGGCTCTTTTAAATCGTGTGTCAGTACAGTCCTCAGCGAAACAATAAACGTATACAGTCAATACTAATCTTTGTGAAAATATCACCTGCCAGCTTCTCTGGGTTCAGTACTGTCCTCAAGGACAATATCAATACAGATAGCGCCAGTACAGTTCTGAGGGACATAATAAACTGATTAGGTGAATTGATTGATACGCGAAAGGGACGATATATTCATAAACTCTGATATGGTACCTTAAACGGTTTCTCACCAGTGAGTACGCACACTTGTCATTTCGCTTACTCTAACAATTGCAAGCAATGTTTTTTTCCGAGTGAGGGTTTTGGGCAAATGACCTTTCATTATTCGGGCAAGGTACTGTGAATCTTATGCCATCCTTCTAAGGAAATGTTAAGACGTAGACCAGTCCCATGTAGGAAGAGTCATGCCTTATATATGCTCATGACATATCTCTTTGAATTTCTGTGTTAATGAGGCAAAATGCCGTGGAGCTTTCCTCGGAAACGATGCTGCCATGATAATTAGACTAGACCGTGTGTAGTATCTATAATTAGGAACAGCGGGGACAGCACCTCTCCCCTAATCTGAAAGGGGTGGGTAGAGTATGTCCCTCCCCGCAACCCCCACAACACACACCCCACACGAACATTGTTCTTATATAATAGGCAGATTCCCTATGCATTGGTATATGGTTTGATAAGGTAACAAATAATATACCAATAGTATTCATCAATTCACATGTAATTAATAAATCGTGTTCTTGCAAATAAACCGACTGGTACATTATAGAAGGAAGAGGTGATAATTAAGCTAAAAGACAGTTTTTTTTTTTTTAAAAATAGTAAGTGGTAATGTCTAGGCGATGTGAGAGATGTCTCTAACACCCTTTAAGTGTAATTATTTTAAACAGTAGGCGAATGTGTGTATTCATGCAGGATAAAATCCAAACAAGTCACATATATTAAGTTTTTATTTCGTTAAATGGTATAATATGGTATAATTTCTCCTCTATACTCAATGTATCGGCTAATAGTTCAGTTAATTCCTAGGCACTAGTAACTTCTACTTCTAATTAGAAAGTAGTAACTGCTTAGGAAATTTGAATTAAAAAAGAGCATACACATTCATATCCACGATTAATGCGTAATTGCGGCTGGTATAGCAGTTAATTAGCACTAGTAACTTCTACTTTGCTAAAATGAGTAACTAGGCATATTCGGAAAATTAAAGGACAATAGAAACATCTCTCACATCGCCTAATATCTTAATGTATGTAGCTTATATGGCTTCTCTCCTGTATGCATACTCACATTCGACTACTGTTTAAAAAAGTTAATTGAATTGATTTGTGTTTTAAGGAGCAACAACACATGAACGTTTATATGACGCCTAACAGGAACGAACGCGCCAGGCTCATCCTCCATTTACATGAAGATAAAATATGAAGACTGGGCCTAGAACCTTCTTACCTGCAAAACTGCAGAATTGCTGCAAATTCTATAATAGACACTCCATTTACGATGGAGCCACGTTTCCACGTTTGCATACGCGGTGTCATGATGGGCATGATAAAAAATGACAAAATGAATATGAATGTGTGTGTGGGGGTGGGGGTGGGGGTCTACCCCGCAACCTCACGGGGAACAAAAATTAAAGTTAACAGATGACAGAGACATCGCATTTTTCTTATCAGGATATCTCTCACATCATCTAGACATTATCACTTGCTATCATTTAACGAAATATAACAGAATGGCTTAATATATTTGATTTATATGGCTTCTCCCCTGTATGTATTCTCACATTCGCCTACTGTTTATTTCCTAAGCCGTTACTACTTCCTAATTATTTTATAAATAGGAACCTCACGGGGCACAAAATGAAAGTTAACAGATGACAGAGACATCGCATTTTTCTTATCAGGATATCTCTCACATCACCTAGACATTATCACTTGCTATCATTTAACGAAATATAACAGAATGGCTTAATATATTTGATTTATATGGCTTCTCCCCTGTATGTATTCTCACATTCGCCTACTGTTTATTTCCTAAGCCGTTATTACTTCCTAATTATTTTATAAATAGGAGGCGAATGTTATTATTCATATAATGCGTCAAAACTTAATATGCAATATGTGACTTGTACGCATTATGTGACAAAAATAGTTGTTGTTTTGTGCTTTGTGCTTTTTGTTGTTGTTGCTTTTGAGTGTTGTTTGTGTTTTTTTGGGGGGAGGGGGCAGTGGTTGTGGGTTGGCTGTAAATAGTGTTTTTTAAAGTTGCGCATCACCCCTTAACTTGAGTGCGTGCGTGAGTGCGTGTGTTTTGGTTATAACTTGTTGTTTTTTTAACTTGCGCTCCACCCCCAATGTCAAATCCTTTATCCGCCCCTGAGGAGGGTGCATGCTCCCCAGATGTTTTCTAAAGTAAGAAGATTTTATTTTATGGATTTATGCAAACTGGATCCGCCCATGCCCCCACCCCACTGCCTTACTAACAACCAAAGAACAATCAAAGTACATACGTTTCAGATTTTAGGTAGGGGTGCTCCCGGTGCCCGCACTGGACCCGCCCCTAGACCCATCCCGCTACCACCTGTACACCCCAACCAACAAAAGCTTACTATATGCATATAATTATTACTTTTCAGATTTTAGCCTGGTGCACCCATACCCCCCGGATCCGCCCTTGCCCTCCCCGACCCACGACCCACTTCTCACCCAATATATTTATTTGCCTCGGTGTCAGTTTATGTCTGGTTACGGCACTGTGCGTGAAAGTTATTGCGTGAACGTTATGCATAGCATCATGACAGATGTATACTCCGCTTTTTGTGAATTAGAGAATGTGTGCTAGGAATCGAAGACATTCCATGCCGATATATTATATCCACCTTAGAACACGACATCCCAGACCATATCAGGACCCGCTTTGCAATCAATTGTAACTAGAAGAACGGTATTGAAACAAAGGTTGAACGAACACGTTTGGACCTAAAAAAATCTTTAAAAACAAAAAGATCTTAAAAAAATCAAAAAATCTGATTGTTTGTTTTTGTCTAGACTTGTATACAAATATCAAAACATATCAAATAATTGCAAAACTGTACACCAAAATTCCTACCCCATGTAAGAGACTGTAGTAGACATGTACAACAGCAGAGCACAACATCAGAGCATATCAATAAATGAAAAACTGTACACCAGAAACAATCCTACCCCATGTAAGAGAGCATAGTGAAAAACAATTCGACGCCGTGTAAGAGACCATAGTCAAAAACAAGCATACACCATGTAAGAGACCATAGTCAAAAGCAATCATACCCCATGTAAGAGACCACTATGGGGTAGGAATTTTGGGTAGGATTGTTTTTGGTGTACGGTTTTCATTTTTTTTTAAATATGTTTTGATGTGTGTATACATGTCTATTCTATACAGAAATATAATATAATAAAAAAGTTTTTTTTCTGATTTGTTTTTCTTTTTTTGTTGTCTTCTTTATGTTTATTTCCTTCAACCTGTCTATTGAAAATAACAATTTCTTCCAGTCATATTGTTGTGGTGGATGAGTGGTTAGCATACTTGGTCATACTTGCCTCTCGTCCCAGACGTCACAGGTTCGATTTCCTCTGGTAAGCATACTATGAAAGTATGCCATCCTCAGAAGGAGGTGTGTGTAAAGTCATAGGTCCGTGTGTAGGGAGAGCTATACACGTGGTAATCGGTTATTCGTCAACAGAATTGCACATAATAAATGAAATTGCGTGTAGATAGTGGCAAAATATAAGAAACATATACATCTAATCTATTTTATAACTCTAACACAATAGCATGTGTTTTTTCAATATCGACGTGTGCTTCAACTAAACGATTACAATACAAAACTTCCTCCCCTTAATCTGTTATAAATGGCGTTTTCACAATAGAAACGCAGTATATACGTGTTGCGTCCCTTTTGTTGTGAAACGCCATTTAGGGGCATAATTGACAGCTGGAGCTTCGTCGGGACAATATTGACAGGAGGGGCTTCAACAACAGCGAATGATTTGAACCCCTCTCAGAAAACGGTTCTAAATGAATATTTAATTCTTTAGGTTGTATCTCCTCTATTCGCTCAACATCTCCGATTTTTTTTGATTTATACTGCATTGTTCTTGTTTGTTAGTAGTCCACAATTTAATTAGTCTCCGTCGCCATCTTTGTATCGTTTTCTAACGATCTCCTGCGTGCAATTTAAATCAATTAATCTGCTTGCCACGGAATTCATTATTCTGGCTGACAGTTTTAACCGTCATTTTCAACCGTTGCAGTTGGATGCAAGTGTCGATGCCAGATATGACTGGTTCGTGGTGGATGTTTTAAACAAATATCTGTAATATAATGCTAAGTATATGTAAGGCAGATTACTTTTAATATTGATGTTCGGCCCTTTATACAGGATTTATGCCCTTCATAAGGATGTTTGGCCCTTCATAAGGATGTTTGTCCCGCCGTCTCACGTCTTATCTAATATGACCACATAGATAGGCCTGTAAACCAAGTGTGTTGTTACTGTATATAGTAACACATGTAATAATATGTTGTTATCGCTTTCTTTGAAATATGTTAACAGTGAACATAGGGACCTTACCTGGGCAACGAAAACACTTTTATACTTTAGGTCTTTGCAGTATGTATCGTATTTATGCTAACATTACATTAACGTTGAGCATGAGTATAACAGTTTGCATTAAGCTTGCATTGGTGCTTCGGTTCGTCATGATACATGATAATCACCTACGCTGATACATATTTTTTTAATTGACGCATGATTCACAACGACGCTACTTCTTAAGCGTATACTATAATAAATACGCTAATATCTTAATCATAGATGAACAACATATATTGCATGTACTACTACTGATGATAACACGTTCCATTTTCAGTTGACCGTTCCCTTGCATTTCTATATTATATATTATATGCCGTATTACAGCCTCGTACGCCTAGCTGTACCTTGTAGTAGGTACATTAACAAAATGAAAGTTAAACGTTCACCTTGTGTGATAAAGACAACCATACATTCGAGTCAGTGCATGTTAGATCGCATTAAACGCGTTTGATAGGCTTATCAATAATAAACAATCACTCATGTACGCTTCTCTCTATATTCATATTATCTGACTAGAATTTCATTATTTCTGCTGTCCTTTGCAGTGCGATGACAACAGGGTAACAGTGAGGTATTTGAACTGTATACCCTGGTTTTAAACCCCATCTTCATGTTTGCCATCGACCCTTCCAAGGCGTAGTCTCTATTGTCAACCCTGTTTGTAGTGTCGCATGCTTCGCTTCTTACGTTCCTTGTAATTGCTGCTTGTTTTGTTTGCGAAGTTGTAATTGAATGTGTATCCTGAATGCAACATGTCCTGTGTGCTTGTGTACTTCTCACATACGTCCCATTAGGACGGTGGCGTTTGATGTTTGTCCGCGGTCTTGTCTTGACGTGCCCTCAATGGTTTATTCTCTTGTTGCTCTGGCTTCTGCCAAGTCATCGAGTACCTTCATTGTGGCTTTCTAGGCGTTTTTTTTTTGTATTTGTATATACACGAGCATCTAGGTCTTTTACTTATATTGCCTTTTAACGCTGCCTTGTTGGTTAGAGAATATTTCATGGCGGGGATTTCTTTATTTACACTGTCCCGTTTAATTGGGATGCCAATAGGGTTAGTGTGAGGTTTGGCGACCCTAGAACCTGGTTTAAATCCCTCAGTGGACTTTTTGGCCACTGACCGTTCCAAGGCGAAAACCCTATTGTCAACCCTTTTGTGTTTGTGATGTCGTTTGCATTTGTTTAAATTACTTTTGCCTTCTCGTTTGTCTGTTCGCGTGTTTGTTTTTGTGTTTTGTGGTTGACTGTAGTCATTGAATGCTACTGTCCCTGTCCGATTTTTATATTATTTTTTTTTTGTGTTTGTATATACACGAGCATCTAGGTCTTTTACTTATATTGCCTTTTAACGCTGCCTTGTTGGTTAGAGAATATTTCATGGCGGGGATTTCTTTATTTACACTGTCCCGTTTAATTGGGATGCCAATAGGGTTAGTGTGAGGTTTGGCGACCCTAGAACCTGGTTTAAACCCCTCAGTGGACTTTTTGGCCACTGACCGTTCCAAGGCGAAAACCCTATTGTCAACCCTTTTGTGTTTGTGATGTCGTTTGCATTTGTTTAAATTACTTTTGCCTTCTCGTTTGTCTGTTCGCGTGTTTGTTTTTGTGTTTTGTGGTTGACTGTAGTCATTGAATGCTACTGTCCCTGGCCGATTTTTATATTATTTTTTTTTTGTGTTTTACTTATATTACCTATTAGTGCTGCATTGATGGTTAGAGAATAGTTCATGACGGGGATTTCTTTATTTACAATGTCCCGTTTTATTGGGATGAAGTAGAGTAAATGTGAGGTTTAGTGCACCCTAGAACCTGGCTTAAACCCACAGCGGCCTTGTTGGCCATTGACCGTCCAAGGCGGTAGCATTATTGTCAACCCTTTATGTGTTTGTGACCTCATATGCCTATATTGCTTATTAACATTACCATTCCTGTTTGTCGTTTTGCGTGTTTTGGTGTTTTATGTTTTAAACATATTTATTTTACGTCGATCGCGAAACACGTTCTTACAACATAGATTAATCACTCTCGATGTCTTCCTGGGTAGAGCCAGTACTAAGCAATGTGGATTAATTATCTTGCTAAAGGATAAATAATGTGGCCGCAACGGAAGATCGAACCCACGACTTCTCGATCAGGAGTTCGGCGCTCTACCACTGGACCACGCACTCCTCTACTCCTTTTGGGGGTGTACTGTGTTCTGTGAAAACTGTATTTCCTGTTTGACTTGTCGACTTGATACTTATTCTTACAGTCAGTTATTATTAGTAGTATTTTGTCATTTTGATATCGCCTCTTATTTTCATTTTAAATTAACTATTGTACAGAACCGTCTGTTGAATTTGTTCGACACGTTAGACAGCTGACCAATAACTATTCCCCATTTCGTCGCATGTATTTGCTAGTAATATCTCCATCTGCGCTTATATATATAGTCATGGTATACGGAAATATACATTCATGCCTTTATTCCTTAATAATATTGCCATTCATGTTTGTCGTTTTGCGTGTTTTGGGGCTTACTGTGTTCTGTGAAAGCTGCAGGTCTTGTTCGACTTGACACTGCTTCCATAGTTCAAAGCTACACACAACATGTTCTCCGACCCCATATTGACAAGGAATCTGATCACGTCAGGCATTTTCTAAAACTACTATATATTAATAAAGGTATTGGTTTCATTGACATGCCTAGTATTTTTCGGGATACTCATGTAGTTGATTCTATCCCAAAATATTTCAAAAATTCCAAAAAGTCCTGTAATTTGTTATAAGTATAAAAAGCATATTAGAGAACATGCGGACCCAAACTCGCTTTGTACTTGGAAAAAGTCTATTCTTAAAATTATAGATACACGTATTAACTTTTATAATGCTAACCCCTCTTTACTACCTCCGAGACCTAGGTTTTCCTTTCGTAATCTAAAATCGGGAATTCAGGAATTTCATAATAAATTTGTTTTAGTTCCTGCAGATAAAGCAGCTAATAATGTAATTATTGTTTGACGCCTACATTACGTCAATGTTTTATCTCTGGAACTCGGCAGCACCAATTCGTATACTCCAGTTTATTCTACCGAGGATGATGTTGTTTCCGCACAAATCACTCGGTGCACTACTTTCAAGGCTGGTGTAGGCGATAAGCAAAATAAGCTGCCTACCATGTACTGGATTCCTAAATTACATAAAAATCCGTATAAAGCTCGCTTTATTTCTAATTCTAGTGCCTGCACCACAACAAACATCTCCAAACTTTTAACTTCTTGTCTTACTGCCGTTAAAGATCACGTTAAACTATATTGTGATAAAACTTATGAAAACTCTGGGATTAATTTATTTTGGTCTATAAATAATTCAGGAGACGTTCTTGATAAAATGTTCAATAAAGGTAAAGTTTCATCAATAAGTACTTATGACTTATCTATACTATATACAGCCTTACCACATCATTTTATTAAAGACAAGCTAATTTCTCTTATTCAAAAAACATTCGCTAGAGAAAATACTACATGTTTGGCATGTTATAATATTAAAGCGTTTTTCACTAACGGCAGTTTAGACAATCATACTATTTGGACTTGCCATGAAGTTTGTGAAGCACTCATCTTCCTATTAGATAATATTTTCGTCAGGTATGGTACCACCGTTTATAGACAAATTGTTGGTATCCCTATGGGTACGAACTGTGCACCACTTGTCGCAGATTTGTTTTTATTTTGCTATGAAAGGGATTTCATGTTGAGTCTTTCAGATACCCAGGCAGATGTTATTGAAGCTTTTAATGACACCTCTCGGTATCTGGATGACATACTGAACATTGACAACCCTTTCTTTCCAACTATGGTTCATAATAGTTATCCTAAAGAACTTCGGCTTAATAAAGAAAATATATCTGATAATAACGCTTCTTTTCTTGATTTAGATCTCTCGATTGAAAATGGTAAAATAATTAGCAAAATCTATGACAAGAGAGATGATTTTAATTTTGACATTGTTAATTATCCCCACTTGGATGGAGATGTTCCCCAAGCAACTTCTTATGGGGTGTATCTGTCTCAATTTATTCGTTTTTCTAGAGCTTGTACTCGTGTTGAGGACTTTAATATTCGTAATCTTTGTATAACTAAAAAGTTACTCAATCAGGGTTACCGTTACCATAAACTTCGTAAAAACCTTTGCAACATTTTATTATCGTAACCCTGATCTTCTTTCCAAATATAAATGTAATTTAAGGACTCTTCTGCGACAAGGACTATCACAACCTGACTTCTATGGTGATGTGATTTATAAACTTCGTCAGATTCTTGGTCATGATCACTTTCATACTATCTTTGTTAAACTTGTTAAAAAGTTTATCAAAACAGGTTATGACCCTATCATTTTGCAACGTACTGCATGCTTGGTGCTGGACCCTTTTACAGTTCGCCTGTATGCTTTCCTCTTTAATTGTACGATGACCGGACAGGCTGTGGACCCTATGATGACGCCTACCTGAAGCCCATTGGGACGGTGGGGTTTGTTGTTTGTCCATGTTCTTTCTTGTCGTGCCCTTAATGGTGTATTCTGCCAAATCACTGAGTACCTCCATTGTGGCTTTCTTGGCTATTGTTTTTTCTTATTATATTTACACGAGCAGTTTTGTGTTTTACTTATATTGCCTATTGATGCTGCCTTGTTGGTTTACACTGTCCTGTTTTAATGGGATGACAGTAGGGTAAGTGTGAGGTTTGGTGCACCCTAGAACCGGTTTAAACCCCCAGTGGCCTACTTTGCCACTGACCGTTCCAAGGCGGTAGCCCTATTGTCAGCCCTTTTGTGTTTGTGATGTCGTTTGCATTTTTTATTACTTTTGCCTTTTCGTTTGTCTTTTTACGTGTTTGTTTTAGTGTTTTGTGGTTGACTGTCGTCCTTGAATGCTGCTTTCCCTGTCCGATATTGTTATCCTTCTTGATACTTTTTCCCATTACGTCGTCCGAGTATTAACTTTCATACCCCATCCAAAACTTCTACAAGAAGCGAACACGGGGATGACTTGGGTATGAAATAAAACCTTCATTTTGGCTTAAACAGTTTGCATATTGCAATTTTATTGTAATTTTAAAAAGTTATTTGCTTCTTTTTCATTAAAATAACGTTTCTAAACATGCTAAACGTGTTCTATTGTCGAAATATCCGTTATAAAATTATGCTAAAATACGTTTTCCAATCGCTTAAAGGAATTAAGGCGGGACCACGTAATGCTACAGTTAATCAAAAGTAAGTCAATTTCGGAGAAAATTAAAATTTCAAGTCCATAGTCCCATTGGTAAGTGATTAAACGTTATGAATAAATGAACAAAACATATTAAAAACTTTTAGTATTGTTGTTTTGGTGCAAATTAATGATTTTTAGAATTTCTCAAAAATCTCGAACTCTTTTTAATTAACAGAACAATGTATATCAACAGTGTGTTTTTAGCCAATGCAGAAAACCTGACAATGTCCAGTTTAATGATATATTGCTTGACAATGGTATATAGTCAATTTCACTGGTAATCATATGGAGAAATATTCTTGTGGTCCTTATCTTATTTTGTGGAGTATATTTGTAAGTAAATATTCCATCGACGTTTATATAAAGTTTAATGAGATACTCAAATGCACCTTTATCGATAATAATTGACCAATACCTATTGTCAATGATTGTGAATGCCTTAAATATCGATATTGTTGTGCATACACGACGTTTACGTCTACTGCCTATGGAAATGACATTATGTGCTGTCATCAAATAGCGGCAATTAGAAGTGAGTCGTATTCCAGCACACTGTTCCATATAGAAAACAAATTGTACTAAATGTCATAGGTTGCCATAATATCCCTCTGAACTTCACTACTACAGTCTCCTAAACATTAGTATCAATCATGTATACATAGCACCATTATTAAAGGTCCTAAATCCATTATACTAATATGGTTAGACATTAACATTGATGTGTCTTGTTTGAATGATGTTTGACGTAATGTTTACCAAATGTAAGGCCATACGTGGCAATTTATTGTTTTGAGATAGATGCAGATCACTCAGTTGCCCCGTGTAGAACCAGTACGGTACAGCATCCCACCATCCTTAAAGCTACAGAGTCCCTATATCAATCGATTTCTTCTTTGTAGGCGTGTCTTTATTTGTAACTTCATGTTCACCAGCTCATGTTGAAATCGGGTATTTAAGCGAGCAAATACAGCGCAAGAAATCATGTACTGTATATACATCGACCAGTGCACATCGTACCTATACACAGGTAACAGTAATTTTTACAGAATAAAACAACTAAGCTTCTTTCGGGGCTCGAACACACGACCTTCTGATTTCAAGTCCGGTGCTGTATCCACTGAACTACAACGCTACTTGAGAAAATAGTATACTAACTATCATATATTATGAGGCAAAATGACAACATATTTGAACGCAACTAAAGATGGATCAATAAGTATGCAGTTCATATTGTCGCACGTGTAAATTAACATTGCCTGGTGTAAAACTGTATCGTATCAATATGAAACTAATACTTCTCCTCAAATCAACCATATCTCGATTTGTTATTTAGCGCTTGATGAGTTTTTGTGAGCGCCCTTGTTATTACGTAATGCCTATTTAGTGTTAAAAATGCTACAAAATACCAATAAATAGCAGTGCATCTTTCAAAACTCCCGTTCCGGGCAACTATTTTGTTATCAAATATATTCTGGAGCCGTATATTTATCGATGTTACATGTACGGAGGCTAAATAAAAATGTGAAATTGTACGTATCGATTTCTCCTTAAATACCGACTTTTGGGGTGTTCGTCGATTTGAAACTACTTCACACGTAACTCATTCATATTCATGAGTTATTACCAGTTATAATAGGGACTGTACAGCTTTAAGAATGTATATTGCATTTAGGCTCAACTAAACACACCTACAACTATGGTCAATCTTGATATAATGATACATAAAACATATTCTGTCCCTTATGTGCATTCTCTAAACAACTTTCCTAACATGATTTTCGCGCATTTATTAACAAAAAATACTACTAATACTACGCACACGAACATCCGTATTTGTATTATGACTCAATGAAATGAACTATTGCATCAAGATATACAATAACATAATAAATAAATAATATGACAAAAAACAACAAGATTTACTTCAGCTGTGTTTAACAGAAATTCAGTTGTATGAATTGCATACAATTACAGCCTTCAGATGTGAAGAACATATATACTTAAACAAACGTTTTATTAAATAAAGGCTTATATCGTACTGTTTGTATTTCACACCTAGGCCCAGTTGTTCAAAGATCGGTTAGATTAATCCTTGGTTAGTTAAACCTTCAAATTACGTTTTCTCAAACAAATATGTTCTGTATTACTAAAATATTTAATTTGCATTTCTTCTTAACTATGCTTTCACATGGTCACTTTATGGTACATGTATCCATTCATCGGAAATTGAGAGAGATTTGAAATTTGGACTTAACACTCGGTTAGGTTAACCAGTCTTTGAACAAGTGGGCGCCTGGTCCATATAATCTTATCCGTTACATATGCATGCAGTTAGTATGTGATTAGGACGGACGACTGAACATACACGTGTTAATAGAGATAACAAATCAAATGTTCCATTGGAAATATTCAAAAAGGTAAATATATGCCAACTTTGATTCTACATTTATTATACATATGACAAACGTAAAATTCAATAGAACATGTTTGATGCTGTCGTTACCACAGTTACATGTACCAATATGTTTGTTCACTAGAAAGGGAATGTTTAACACGCTGAACTTCATGCAATCGTTATTAAACTTGCTTAGACGTTGATCAAACGAGGTTATAACCCTATCATTTTGCAACCTACTGTATGTTTACTGATTTACAGGTCGCCACTATGCTTTCTCCTTTGACTGTGCGATGACCGGACAGAGTGTGGACCCTATGATAGCATCTACTTCAATCATCAATGGACGGCGCTTATTTGTCTTGAAACTTGTCTTGTCACATCATAATGGTTTGTTCTATTTTTGCCCTGGCTTCTGGGAAATCAATGAGTACTTGCAATGCTTTTTTATATTTATATATACATCTATCTGTAATACTCGTATTGATTAATAATGTGGCCTTTTTTGTTAGAGAATATAACCTGGAGGGGATATGTATATGTACATTGTCCCGTTTCCGACAATGTAAATGAACGTGGACGGGTTCATATAGCCAACACGTATATTATTGATACATCAATGATTTTCGGATGCAATTTTGTTTTAAACAAGAAGAATGTCGTTTGCAATGAGGAAACGTGGTATCTGCACAAATTGTCATTGGAATTGACTTTATTGCACGAAACTTCCAGATTACATGCATCTGTTGGGCCAACGTCAAACCAATATCATCACTTGCATTGGCCTAGCGTTGGTATTTTACGTTGGGCTCATTTGATTCTGCTCATCGTTTCCACATTGACCGAACATGTTGGATTAGTATTGGGCCAATGCTTCGTGGTTATACTGGAAAATTGGGCCAAGATCAAACCAGCTGTGAATTGAGGGTGAAACATATGTGATAACACAGTTGGCCCGATGTTGGTATTTTACGACGTTAGGCCCATTTTATTCTGCTCATCGTTTCCACAGTGGTCCAACATGTTGGCTTAGTTGGGGCAATGCTTCGTGGTAATACTGAAACTGTAGTTTGATGGTGTAAAAGTTTGTCTTTTACGTCGATTCCATTTGATACTGCTCATCGTTTCCAAAGTGGCCCAACATAATGGTTTATTGTTGGAAAAATAGTTTGTGGCAATAATGTAAACTTATCTACCACGTTAGACCAACGTTTCAACTTACTAACGTCGTATAACAACGTCGGACAAACAGCGTCGACCCAACGTTATTTGTTACATTCTTTCAAAGTCAAATGTAAACATCATTTTTCATTATATTTCAATTAATTTACCTCCTCCTGCTTTATTTAAAGCGAAGTAGTCTTATTTCTAGGGATGGACACGTTCATTCGTTTCAAGCTGCACGGTGGAAATGGAGCAAACGTGTGCTGCTTCACGAAGCACAATTTGTAATGATCGTTAACATATCGTGATATTTGTATAAATTTATTATAAATACTGAAAAGATGATCCCCAAACTTAAAAAAAATGAGATATGGGGTCCTATAGAAACCACAGCGTCCGAACGCAATGGCATCGTAAGTCCGCAGTGTACTACAAACAAGGTCTTGATAATACAATGAAAGAGACAAAAAACAACAGAAAGGGTGGTGAAGACAGGGTTACCGACTTGGAACGGTCAGTAGGCAATAAGGCCTACTGGTTTGCTTGTTTCTTTATATTTACATATTTAGTATGTTTATATAGCTATTAATTGCATAAGTTATATCTATGTACATTGACAGAGTTAAAACATATTTAAAATAATAATACATGTATTAAAGTCACATTCAGGCATGTTTAAAAATATAAGTACGTCCCTGTATGTCCAAGGATGTCGTAACGCGACGTTGGTCCAACGTTGTTAGAAATTTGAAATGTTGGCAACCGTCGTGACATCGTTGAGGCAGCTTGAGAATACTAAGCTGGGCCAACGCTGTCGAGCTAACGCTAGAATGCTAGCTGGGAAAGCAAGTACTTGAGAAAAACGACTCAAAATACACAAAACATGATAGAGTGCCCCAATATTGGCTCAATGTATGAATATGCATTAACGATGCTATAGAAAATATCATATCCCTGTTGTTCGACGTATACTTACAACAAAATCTATAAATCATAATGTCAAAATAACGCACGATAAATGTATCTATTTCAAGGGATAAACTTAATCTGAAAGTTGTTCTCCCACTTTATAGGCGCTATATAACGGTGCTCAAATTTAGATAATATACAACTGAGTGTTAAATTAGTTGGTAGTACTATTATTTACATATTTACCATTTTTTTGTCATAAATATGCAAGTATTTGTATAACTCTATAATCACACACTATCATGAATTATCTCTTTATCTTTTCTGTCGCTTACTCGCCATAGTGGTTGTTAAATATGATGTATTTCTATATATCCATTGCTGTTTACATATGTAAATCTTGGAATAAACATTATTGAATTGAATTTGAAATATGTTTCTACCCCATAAAATGAGCATATGCACTCAAGTGGTCCTACATTGGGCCACCACTGACACGTCAGACCAAACCAACCAATCATCTTCCCACGTTGGCCCAATATATGCATTCTATCTGGGAGTTGTTTCTCTGACATTTGAGCTCATTATACAATCTTCCATTTTGTACGTCTGACAAGTTGTAATTGTTATTTTTGTCAAAATCCCAAATACAGATAATATTTGGTTCAGATTGTATGTGTTCATTTCGATATGTTGCGTAAAGTATACTATCATATGATAACCATATGAAAATATCTTGGTGACGACCAACATATTTAAATGAAATTCAGTTTTCGAACGGGCAGAAGTCCCTGATGTTAAATTAGGCATATTTCGAGAGCGCTTTTGGCCTGTGTACACGGCTTAAACATACCCACACGGAACTGCATTACCGGATCTTTCATGTCAATACAAATAATAAAATGAGTAAACAAATAGCCATTTATTTAGTTGATTTTGTGTGGCTTTTGAAATATCTCGGAAATAGCGTTAGTGCACGTTTTCCGTCTACATCCAAACGTCGGAAATTTCACTAAATAACAGCCGTGTTATGAGCCAGAGAACTTCTGACAACATGGCGATTACATTTGGAAATATCGATATAAAAATCTGTCTGTATTTATGAAGAATATCCAACGTGATTTACTAACGTCATCACAAATAAATCAGTGGGTACAAATGTACAATGGTATTATACTACATAAACAATTTCTCAAATCCTATTGAAATTTATATATAGAAATATTCGAAGTATATTTACAATTATCCGTACTATGAACGTGTTGTTTGGGGTAGGGACATTCCCTTCACACATTGTTTGAAAAGATCAGCTGCATCAAACGGGCAAATAAACGTTAAGCCTGAAAATTAGCTAGACTGATAAACAACGGAGAAATGATGTAAATACTAGTGTTGCCTGCTGCTGCTAGCACAACATCGCAGCACAATGTTATTAAACCACTATGTCTCAGCATTATATCGTATGTGTGCTAATTCACTAAAAGAAATACATTAAGCAAGATTAATGAAAAAAAATATCTATGGCGAAACTAATCATCTTAGACCAGAGGCAAGGTAATTGACAAATATTAAAAACGTTGAAACATTCCCATGGCAACATATTCCCATTTAAAATATAATATCAACTGTCAGTTTTATTAGTTATTAGGATTCTTGACAGGGCACATGGGATCACATTTCCTGCCTGGAAATTATATTCACCCGAGCTGTTAGGCGATGGGGGAATATACTTTCCAGACAGGGAATGTTTTGCTACTTTTGAAAGGATTCAGCTAATAAATGAAGCAAGATGCAAACCTGAAGAAAACGACACAATCAACTGGTCTCAGCAATCAAACTAACTACAGTGAAGGAGAGAAATTGCATTTGATATAGAACGCGATAACTACGGCTCGGCTTTTCAACGAATACTTTGTATCATTTCAAAAAACCGAGCAGGGAGGACGTACATGTTTATACCGCGTACTGTTGTCTAGGATCATATACGTTTTTTTTTCGACTACTCATCCTCAAATCAATTTTGTTTGTTTTTATGGTGTTTTACGTCATTTTCAACACATGCAAGGTATTGTATGACGGTCGATTGTTTTCTGACATCACACACATAAAAATAGTTTGAAATAGGGCTACCGCACTGGGGTGGCAATATGGGTACCGCCGTACCTTGAGATTTTAAGCCAGGGTCTAGGTTGCACCAAAGCTCACGTCTGACCTTTTGGTATCACTGTTAAACTTAACAGTGCCCATACAGAAATGCTCGCCAATATACAGTATCTAACAAACCAGGCAGTATCGACTATAAAGTACAGCACAACAAGCGAAAGCCTAGAAACATATATTGAAAAGGGGAACCCTTGCAAGCAACACAAACAAACAAGAGATACAAGTAGCCGACTCGGTTTATTGAGTCTTTTCATGAGATGCAATGTCAAGTGCAACACACCTTTAGTCTCTTAGCACCGGTGTAAGCGACAAGGCCACGAAGCAAGTTTTCAATGATTTGTCAGAAGCCGGAGTAGCAAGAACACAAACCGTTAAAGGGCACGACAAGTACATATTAACTATAAAAAATGAATGTTGCCATTCCCATCATAACTGAGGTAGACGTAAGTATAAGGGCCCACCCTATGTCGCGTCATCGCACTATCAATAGGGAAAGTGCAAACTTTAAATGAGTCATTGAGAAAAATTTGAACTAATTGAATTGAATTGAATTTTACATTGCACCGCCACAAAATGGGTATATGACTCGAACTGGAATCGCCTACCCTCAATTTATATCGTGATAGCATATGCACAATGGGCCTAGACTAATCTACATCAGTCCAGAGAGCCTGCACATTCTGATGTAAACACTCCATGGAGACAGGAAAGGACGTTTCGGCCACCACTCAAGTAGCATGTTGCAATACTACAGGAATGATGATGAAGAACTTTAAGTTAAACGAAATCAAATGAAAAATTGGACGTACACTTAGTGTTTGGTTGAACGAGAGACTTTTACGACATTGTCTGGAAAAGAAGTTAAGGAAACCGCATAGGAAAATTTAAAAATAAAATAAAATAAAAACGTGTTTTTTGTTTCATTCCGTAGAATATACATCAGTAAGATTCTCCATCATGTGGTTTAACATAGGACTATCATTCAGTTCAGTTGAGTATTACGAGTTTCATTTAATTCTCGTTTAATTTAGCATTCTAATTCAGCAATCGAGCTTTTGCAAGTAATATATACGTTGACTTAAAAAAGAAAAGTATAAAAGTCAAACAGAAAATGCAGCTTTCAAGAACGCAGTAAACACAAAAACACGCAAAACGACAAATATAAATGACAATGTTAATAAGAAATAAAGGCATATGACGTCACACACACACACAAATAATAACCGACAATAGGGCTACCGATCTCTTATAATACGTGTTAATTTTGTCTTACTTGAAGCTAATATACAGAGTATTTTCTAAACGCAATGTGACATTGTCAGATACATCAACAATAATCTTGTTACACAACTATCTATCCGGCTTTATACCACTAATCAGGTTTGTTTTTTGACAAGTGACTAGTACAATTCTCTTGGCAACGATAAAGATATCACCTTACACTACTTAGACATCTTGACATTTAAGACACGATACTTATGACAAAGTATGAAAGCAGATATTTGGAAATCGTCGAATACGACAAATACAAAAAATATTGCAGTCTCGGTTTGATTGAGACTGTTCATGAACAGTTGTAAAAAGTGCTTGCTACGGTTCACGCCCTCTAGCCCCGGGTTGAGCAGAACTCAATATTTAGAATGCCAATGTAAGATGAATTTGAGCCATCCCGAAGATGATATGCATATGACGGTGAACATTGAACGTCCAATGTGGTATGTTCGCACTATTCCATGGCCAGCGGCGTCTGGTCCCAGTTTCTAACAAAACACGTGGACTTAAACGAGAAAACGATGGGCCAAATAAACAGACAGTATGCTCAGTGCAGTATATCTATGATTAGTAGGTGGACATAACACAAGCAAGGTTAGTTAGAAAATAAGATGTATTTAAGAAATGAAATAATTCAACTAAAGGCTATTCAGAAAATAAGATTTATTTAAAAATAACATATCTCCAGGGGATTATATCGTCTCAGATCAATATCTGGTAGATGTTTATATATAAACCCTCTCGAAATATGTTATTATTATCTGATATAGATGTGTATGATTCAGGATATAAAATGTGTTATTAGAATGAACAAAATACAAACAAAATCTCACATCGTTTGTCCCATGCCCATCTCATAATTTCAACGAATGTATAAGCAGATTCATCATGTTTAAATGCGTTGTTGGAACGTATAGTTGCTTAAAATAATGCATGTCTTTACGTTGTTATGTTGCATCTGACGTTTAAAATAGTTAAAGTGTCTGTTCGTGCGTTTGTTTAAAATGACTCCTTAACGGTTAGCTAACTGGATTCCAGAGGTATTAATAGGAAGTTAAAACTTCCCCAATAACCGATCAGTACTGAGTAACTATGTTAATAAACTGTTAGATATAACGTAACTGTTTAACCGGTTGAATATATATTCTTTGATAATGATGCTACTAAAAGATTCAAAATAAAAGCTAGACATATTGCAGAACTTAAGTGGATGAAAAACTTACACACACCTTATCCACTCGGCCTTAATGACAATATTTATCAAGAAAGAAATATTTCTAAAGATCCTAATATTGACATTTTTTCTATATTTTCTATTCGAAAGCGTAAATCTAGGTCTCATGGTCTTAGGAAAGCAGTTCCTTAGGCGTAATGATAACATCAAACGTAAATTGCGTGTAATTATTTCTGTCGCTGATTTACATACTATTTTTAAACAGTCTGGAAAGCACTCTGTGCTTGCACGGCTTACCTCTTTTTCCATAGTTCAAAGCTACACACAACATGTTCTCCGACCCCATATTGACAAGGAGTCTGATCACGTCAGGCATTTTCTAAAACTACTATATATTAATAAAGGTATTGATTTCATTGACATGCCTAGTATTTTTCGAGATACTCATGTAGTTCATTATATCTCAAAATATTTCAAAAATTCCGAGAGTCCTGTAATTTGTTATAAGTATAAAAAGCATATTAGAAATATTATTTTCAACTACAACAAAATAGTTTCTGACCTTGATATAGTACATAATATTCATAGGGAATGAGAATGCAACACATCAAAATGTTGCTATGCTCCAGCAGGTCATGTCAGCATGGTAATTTTGATATTGTTGATAAACGTATTCGGCATTTGTTTTCGAAAGGTTCTAAATATAGATTACCTTCAACTATTGATTTTAATGCCTGTCATGCCCAGATCGCCCACTCTATTGAAGATGTTAGTATAAAATGGTGTCGTAGAGAACATGCGGACCCAAACTCGCTTTCTACTTGGAAAAAAGGCAATTCTTAAAATTATAGATGCAAGTACACGTATTACTTTTTATAATGCTAACCCCTTTTTACTTCCTCCGAGACCTAGGTTTTCCTTTCGTAATTTAAATCGGGAATTCAGGAATTTCATAATAAATTTGTTTTAGTTCCTGGCGATAAAGCAGGTAGTTATGTACTTTTTGTTTGACGCCTACATTACGTCACAGTTTTATCGCTGGAACTCGGCAGCAACAATTCGTATACTCCAATTTATTCTACTGAGGATGATGTTGTGTCCACACATATCACTCGGTGCACTACTGTCAAGGCTGGTGAAAACGATAAGCAAAATAAACTGCCTACTATGTACTGGCTTCCTAAATTACATAAAAATCCGTATAAGGCTCGCTTTATTTCGAATTCTAGTGCCTGCACCACAACAAACATCTGCAAACGTTTAACTTCTTGTCTTACTGCCGTTAAAGATCACGTTAAACTATATTGTGATAAAACTTATGAAAACTCTGGGATTAATTTATTTTGGTCTATAAAACATTCAGGAGACGTTCTTGATAACATTTTCAATAAAGGTCAAGTTTCATCAATACGCACTTATGACTTCTCTACACTATATACAACCTTACCACATTACATTATTAAAGACAAGCTAACTTCTCTTATTCAAAAAACATTCGCTAGAGAAAATACTACATTTTTGGCATGTAATAATATTAAAGCGTTTTTTACTAACGGCAGTTTAGACAATTGTACTATGTGGACTTGCTATGAAGTTTGTGAAGCACACATCTTCCTATTAGATAATATTTTCGTCAGGTATGGAACCACCGTTTACATACAAATTGTTGGTATCCCTATGGGTACGAACTGTGCACCACTTGTTGCAGATTTGTTTTTATTTCATGAAAGAGATTTCATGTTGCGTCTTTCACCAGATACCCAGGCAGATGTTATTGAAGCTTTTAATGACACCTCTCGGTATCTGGATGACATATTGAACATTGACAACCCTTTCTTTCCAACTATAGTTAATAATATTTATCCTAAAGAACTTCAGCTTTATAAAGCTAATATATATGATTATAACGCTTCTCTTCTTGATTTAGATCTCTCGATTGAGAATGGTGAAATAATTAGCAAAATTTACGACAAGAGAGATGATTTTAATTTTGACATTGTTAATTACCCCCACTTGGATGGGGATGTTCCCCGATAAACTTCTTATGGGGTGTATGTGTCTCAACTTATTCGTTTTTAAAGCGCTTGTACTCGAGTTGAGGACTTCAATTTTCGTAATCATTGTATAACTAAAACGTTACTCAATCAGGGTTACCGTTACAATAAACTTCGTAAAACCTTTTCCAAATTTTATTATCGTAACCCTGATCTTCTTTCCAAATATAAAAGCAATTTAAGGACTCTTCTGCGACAAGGACTATCACAACCTGACTTCTATGGGGATGTGATTTATAAACTTCGTAATATTCTTGGTCATGATCACTTTCATACTATCTTTGTTAAACTTGATAAAAAGTTTATCAAAATAGGTTATGACCCTATCATTTTGCGACGTACTGCATGCTTGGTGGTGGACACTTTTACATTTCGTCACTATGCTTTCCTCTTTAATTGTACGATGACCGGACAGGCTGAGGACTCTATGATGACGCCTACCTAAAGCCCATTGGGACGGTGGCGTTTGATGTTTGTCTATGACCTTTCTTGTTATATTATAATTATATTTACACGAGCATATTTGTGTTTTACTTATATTGCCTTTTGATGCTGCCTTGTTGGTTAGAGATTAGATCATGGCGGGGATTTCTTTATTTACACTGTCCTGTTTTGATGGGATGACAGTAGGGTAAGTGTGAGGTTTGGTGCTCCCTAGAACCGGTTTAAACCTCCAGTGGCCTGCTTTGCCACTGACCGTTCCAAGGCGGTAGCCCTATTGTCAACCCTTTTGTGTTTGTGATGACGTTTGCTTTTATTATTACTTTTGCCTTCTTGTTTGTCTGTTTGCGTGATGTTTCTGTATTTTGTGGTTGACTGTCCTCCTTGAATGCTACTTTCCCTGTCCGATATTTTTATATTTCTTATAGCATTACTATAAGTATGTTCTACGAAAACGAAACGATATTCTACACGAGGAAATACTGTCTACAACAATCAGTGTATTTAACATATATACCACATTGTTCAAAAAAGGCCATTGCATGTTGTTCTAATATAAATGGAATAAAATAAATTCGCACCATTGTGTCATCAAAGCTAAAAACATATAAAAAAATCGGACAGGGAAAGTAGCATTCAAGGAGGACAGTCAACCATAAAACACAGAAACAAACATGCAAACAGACAAACAAGAAGGCAAAAGTAAGCCAAATGTGGATTTTTTCTTGGCGGCAGTTTGCAAGCAGGACGTTAGGTATACATATTGATATCCAAAACGGTAATGAGTCCATGTTAAGCAGAGTTCATAACCAGAAACATAAAAGGCAAACGCAATAGTTAGACGTGCATTTGTGGTGTCGAACAGGTGTTCTTCGGCTCATTGCACGCATCATTAAAATACTAAATTTACAGAATGTGTCATCAGATGAATAATACACGTGAAGATAGGCATATCTGTCTGCAAATAAACGTACCTAGTTGATTGAATGCTAGACGTTTAGACTTGTGTAAATAATTTTTAGCATGGTGAACTTGTTCACCAAGCTTTAGTAACCATATGTTTTTCACGAATCCTAACTACAGCCTCACTGATGATTCGACGCATTGACTGAAAAAGAAAACCCATCTTTTAGCAGGTGTTTCTTCTTTTCTAGTGCGGATACAAATAAGGTAATGTTATTTAGAAAATTCGCATAATTTCCTCGATACATTGTTTAAATTATATATTGTTTATGTAGCTATTTCATCTATTGTTCAATCGTTTTGATGTGCGTTTTATCAATAGATCAGTCATCATCATCACGTGATCATCACGTGATCTTGCGTAAAATGTATACGCTGTATTGTTCTCCTAGGATAGTGTATTGAGATTTGTAACCAGTTAATTTTATAATTTATTTCTCTTGCAACACCATCAAATGCATATCTTCAATCTTTTTTCGATTTATATATTTAAGAAATATACATGGCCTTTATAGTCTTCATATAATATTTAATATGTTTGGTCAGTAATGGTTATCGCATAAGCTACCGTCCTTTGTAAAAAAGATGTTGCTGCCCATTCTCCGGAATACATTTTTAGCTTACTTTATAGTACGCTGTGTAATATTATTAAGATTTTACCTCCCCTGCTATGAAGTTAAAATGACTAATTCGGTAGAAAATAATCCTGAATACTTGTGCCAATCGTGTCGGCGAGACCGAATGCAAATCAACAAGATCTGACAGTATATATGACGTCATTTGATTACGAGTGACTATTTTTAGACTTCGGGTCTATTCGGACACTCCGGTTTAAGAATAAGTCCCATTAAAGTTCATCAACATTTGTAAAGGATTGCTAGCTCAGTCGGGAGAGCGGCAGTCCCAAAAAATTATAAAGCGAGCGAGATGGGTTCGAATCTGAACAGGGACCCAATTTTTTTATTCTAATTATATATTTTTTTAATGTAAAATAGTTTGTTTAATTCATGCCCAATGGCCTTAAAAGGGGTACATCAGGATTTTTCTAGAAACATCTTAACCTATAAAATTGTTCCAGTTCACGATATAAAACACTATCAATCAAAATGTGAAGCTAGAATCATTTTGTTAATGTCTAAAGTTTAAGAACACCATATAGGTAGGGTGGAATCGCACGTACTATGCTGAAATTAACCCTGGTGCGTCACCTAGGATAGCACGTATTACTAGGCAGAATGAATTTCTTTGCAAATAAAAGATTTTGTAGGCTCATTATGTTTTGGTCATGCAGAATAAAAAATATTAATATTTGTCAATTTTAAAGCGGACCCCCATAAAAAGCCTGATGTACTCCCTTTAAGACTTAAGTCGGAAAACAAATTGTGTGTGTGTGTGTGTGTGTGTGGAGAGTGTGGAGATTTTTTAAAGTTGTTTACGCCTTTTATCTATGCGTACATTTAGTAGAGAGAGAGGTAGACGTGAAACAAGCGGGACTCACGCGTATGACTGTAGCATTGAGAGATATACATTACACAAACACGAGTAGATTTAAACACAAATATGTTACCTTTTATTACTATTTTCAAATTACATGCAAAACTGATTGAATTATATTATGTTAAGGCCAAAATACAAATATGTTTAAAAACAAAACAAAACAACAAAAAAATGAAAGGGTAAACAGTTGTGTCGGGGGTAAAAACGGCGATTCGGTTGGGTGACACGAAACAAAACACTTTCTTGTTACTAGTAAACGGAATTTACCGTGACTTAGGTGATTATAGTGAACAAACGATTTGTCGACTTAAAACAAAATCCACGTAAAAATTACAATTAGGGATATGAATCGTGAAATTCTCAGTAGCGTAGCTACCTATTAGGCCAAAAGGCCCGGGCCTTCACATCATGTTCACATACGTGGTTGAAAAATATAACAACGAAATAATTGTGTATGAACATCATGTTCACTCCAAGTTGTGAGATTAAATCACAACGGTATCCCGAGAAGAGTGGTATGCCGAGTTGTAAGACTGAACTACAACGGTATCCCGAGACCAATGGTATTCCGAGTTGAGAGAATAAATAACAACGGTATCCCGAGACCAGTGGTACTCCGAGTTGTGAGATTAAAATCAAATGAGCACAAATATAATTTATGTTTTGTATATGTGTAGTATGTATGTCTCTACTACAAGTTGTGTGTAAAACATATGTTCTTTTAGTTGAAGGTCACACTTTTTTGAACACCGAAACTTCCGGGAGAATTTGCCACTTTACAGTGACATTCCATGTTAAAATTTGTATATTATAAATCTTTGTGCAGCGGGGGATATGGCTGTCTTTCAGACTACACTGGTGTTCATTTGATTTTAATCATACTTGCACAGTAGGTCGACTTAAATGCAAGGATGTTTCCTATTTTAATTCAGCTATTAAAAGGTCAAAGGGTATATGAATTACCTCCCCTTGAATTGGCAAAACTAGCTGTCTTGACCTTTTTTTATCGCTATATTTATTTCTAATGACACAAACTTTGACAGGTGATGACAGGTGATGTTTTTTGATACACTTTAACACCTGTGAAGATATGGTTCAGATATAATAAAGCGTTTGGGAGATTAATTTTCATTATAACCAATCATTCCTTTTGTTCCCTTCTTTATTCCTGTATATACCTTACCTTATCTTGTTTTAATCGCCTTACTTCCAGATACATTCAACAATGCATTGATGTATTATAACAAGAAATGATGTATTATCATTAAGAAGAGTTGACACATTTTCAGTCCATCCATGTCATGCGTGATTGGAAAGAAACCTTCCATTACATGAACGCACAAGTCATAGTTCACCATGCTCTCAGTACCTTCGGTACCTTGATTTGTTATGTTATTCTCCAAAATAATAATGAGCTATAGAAACCACAGCGACCAAATGCAATTTCATCGTAGGTTAATCACTGCACTGCAAACAAGAAAAATATTTATTAATTAATTATACAATAAAACCCCCAGAAATGGTGGTGAAGACAAGCTTATCGACTTGGAACGGTCAGTATGCAATAGTGTATGCAGATTAGCTTAAAACGATTGGATGTGTACCCACTCCTCGGTATTATCCTGTCTTCAGCGCCCATGTCTGAATAGTACATGTTTGGGCTGACACCGAATAACCTTTTGAGACAATGATGCATGTCACACAGGATGTCAAGATGAATGTATTTTATCTATTTTCGTTAGTATTGTTACATGCCCATATCAATCCAGTCATTATTTGCCTTTTTATGTTAGATTTCTTGTTGGGATTTATTTTAAAAGCGCTATTTTCGAGGGCTATGCCCCCAGCAGCAAACAATATCGTATTTGCTTGTGCAATGTTATGTAAACAGATTACATGAGTAGAACCGTCTGTCACGTGTCCATGTAGACGTATACCATTTCCGCGTACAATTCAGATATAATTAATAACCATACTGTTACTTAACGTTTGTATTTTCCAAACAACTGTGTACGTATGTGCTGCTAGGATGAACACAATAACGTATTGTGCATCCTATAAATGATATAGGAATGGTGAACTACAACTCCCATTCGTTACAGGTCATTGTTTTACTTGTGCCATGTTACCGACGGAACTATTGGCATATCTACATGACGATCAATAACACAAAGTATTATACTTTACACATGATATACGTGTCACTACCAAATGATAGCTTTTAGATAAAGGGCATTGTCCAGTTTGTTTGTGTACATACTAAGACAGAGAGAACAGAGAGTGAAGGACATGCCTTGCTAATCTGTAATAAAATAGTCATTATACCTGGACTATAACTACATAACCACTTGATTAAAGAATGTGGTCTCATGTTATTTTAGAACTGTCAGATCTTCAACGCGAGTATTGTACGTTAATGTTGCTGTTTTAAGGCTACATTCCCTACTCTTATAGGGAGAGCTTGGAAATGTGTCTTATCAATTACACTAACTATACAGGCCTGTCAGTTACAGTGAATGACACAGAATAGCACATGTAAACAATTCTCACAGGATGCGGATTTTGCCGACGGCAGCACAATGTATTTTATACAAATCATCTAGGAGTAAAGTTTGTCAATATAATGACTCCAAACTACCATTATATACTTTCTGTTTATTTTATCGAAACTGTCATCATCATCATCGTCATCATCAACATAATCATCATCATCATCATCATCATAATAATCATGATGAAACATAACCTCAGTAGATGGACATTTCCATACTATTATAGTGCTTTAAAGGATAATAAATGTTAGAAAAGCTCGAGACAAAACGGAAATCGCAACGAAACATGCTCTAGTAATAACCGCTATTATCATATACACGCGAACCAACCCCAATCTGCATATTAACAATATTTCCATAATTTAGTCAAAATAACAATTTATATATAAATACCGACGGATTAATACCTGGTACGCACTATGCAAGTCTCTCTAAATCGTATACGCTTAAAATCAAACAGACTGAATTAGTAACGAAAGAAAGACTAATGACTCAGATTGCCAAACCATCGTGATGGAAATTGTCACATGTAAGCATTTCCGAATAAAGTGGTGCTGAACTGATCCATATTAAGTCTTATCCTATTATCAGTCTGATAAAACGTGACAGTGGATATAAATAATACTCCGCCATGCTGTACCATCTAACACAGAAGGCATTGTTAAAGGATATTACTTTTGTTGTTTTGAGTGAATAACAGATTTTATTTCATCGAGAAGTGTGAAAACTTTATGAGTGAACACATTGAAGTCTTATCACTTCCTTCGAGATGAAATAAAATCTGTTAAAAACAAAAAAAAAGTTGAATTGTATGCTTTATAATCAAACTGTACTGCAGTATGCAGAAAATTAAATAACAAATTGACGACGTCATTGGCTAACTTTCAATATCTTTTTCAGAGTTTAAAATGCTGAACCCGTTGATATCCCAACTATGCTGGCTATATATCCCCACGGTTTATGTGGTGTCTTCAGCAACAATGTATGTGACCCCTTTAATGAATTTGGAGTATCACTGACTTTTTCCGACCCAGTTTTGCCTTATCTTGAACTGAGTCTGTCATTTTTTTAAATTTTTAATCCAGCTGCTGTCATGTATGGCACTTAATTATCCCCATAAGCACTAGAATATACCGCTTTTGCACTTATTCCAAGTCTATGACGCATTTGAATATAATTCCGAATTTTTGCGCACTATTTTCCGCTCGTTTTCCTACCATGATTTAGCATAGTGTAAATTAATGTGTATTTTAAACTTTAAATAAACATGTATAGACAACTCGCACGGGGATATAAATTATACCAATTGAAATGGGAGGTATTGAAACGTAAAATAGTGTATACTACACGAGATTCACGTTTATGTTGAACATGTTATATATAGGGTGTCATTACGTAATGCACGACCCTCGTAAAGCAGGGTGCAATATCAGTACCAAATTTAGTTGAAACAATACAATACCAAAACAACATACCAGATACTTAAGTTTTCACCTCCCCACATTACCCCCACTACACACACATCTTAAATTCCAATTTTTACAACTTTTGAATATATTATTTTAAAATACATATAATTTTTTAATGTTGAAATATCTACCTTAAGATGAAATCAGGGTTGTTACAAAGCCGGTCCGGCATGTCATTCAACCGCAAAATGGGCTTCATATTTTTTAAAATTAGTTAATATACAAGTCGAACAGGAAATATAGAGTTCAAAGAATACAGCGAACTGAAAACACGCACTAAAACAAAATAGCGATACATTATGACAATGTTAGTAAGACGAAAGTCGTGTGACATCACAAACAAAAATAGCTTCATATACCGTGTTGAAGGTTCTGTGTTCATCGACATTTTGGCCCATTTTATTAGGGTTTTTCTTATCTTTCATCGTCATCTAGTATTAGACACTCTTTTCGAGTGTTGGACCTCTTTTAACCGTCTGTAAGTTTACAAACAGTATTTCTTATGGATCGTTGATACTATTTCGTATCTCTAACTTTCTAAATTACATATACGAGTCTATTAGTAAAAACACTTCAAATAAATATTTCACCTCTTCGGTTACACTCTGCGTCATCAATATAAATTCCACAAAATAATTTCCATTTCTTAGAACTAAACCATATGTACGCCTTACACCTTTAAATCTTCATTCGGCAATATTACTAGGATTTTTAATGATGGCTCAAAAGTTTCATTTACACCTCTAGGAGTTTTGAGGAAATGGCATATTAAGTCTCCTGTCATAAATCGTTTAGTTCATTCAAGACGCAGGGTGTTTCCTTCTATTAATAAGTGCAATGCTAAGAGGTGCAGTTGTTGCAATTATTTATCTTGCAACTACACCATTAAATCAGCTGTTAATCATGTTAATGGTAGTATGTTTAATGTATGCCTAGCTTCAAATGTTGATTGACATAAATCTCACGTCGTTATGTTTTGATTTGAAATGCGACACATTGCTGTATATAATATGTTGGACAAACAGGTCGATCTTAAAAGTTTGATTTCCGGAAAATAAATATACTCTGTAAAAAATGTTTAGGACCATGGCAGTGTTCGAACCCGTACAATGATCGCTGAACCATGACATTCGACCATAACCGTTATTATCTCAGTTGATAATTGACAATATATCAACAATCAACAATAATTATCGTTTACAATGAAAGTTTGCGAACAAATAATAATCTTGTTATTGGTTACTCGAATGTGTCCGTAACGGTTACTTTGTATGGACTTTGCAACATTTTTTACAGACCCTTTGTGTATTCGTGATATTTTTTTTAAAATCAAATCTTGTTTGGAATTTAATGTTTCTGGTACCAAATTAACAGGGTAGGGTAAACCTTGGTTACTAAAAAAAGTTACTTACATTTTGTCCACTAGTTTTATTTTTATATGACTTTATATACCCTGGTCCAAAACTTTTGTTACCGAGTATATAACGCAGGTAATCCTAAAAGATTAAAAAAATTACTTGTGCCAACACTTTCGTCAATCAGGTCATACGTTTAGTAACGTTACTGTTCAACCGGTTGAATATATAATTTGGGATAACCATGCTACTAAAACCCTTTAAAATAAAAGCTAGACATATAGTAGAACTTAAGTGGATAAATAACTTACATACACCATATCCACTTTGCCTTAATGACAACATGTATCAACAAGGAAATATTTCAAACATCAAAATATTGACATTTTTTCTATATTTTCTATACGAAAGCGTAACGTTAGGTATCATAGTCGTAGGCGTAATGGTAACATCAAACGTAAATCGCGTGTAATTGTTTCAGTCGTTGATATACAAACTATCTTTAAACAGTCTGGAAAGCACTCTATGCTTTCACGGCTTACCTCTTTGCCCATTTCTTCACTTAAGTTGATCGACGAGGAAGCAGACACAATACACACATTCGTACAGATCCCTTGTATAACACTGCTTCCTTAATTCAAAACTTAACACAAGATGTTCTCCGAACTCATAATGACAAGAAGTCTGATCACGTCAGGCATTTTCTAAAAATTCTATATCATAATAAAGGTATTGATTTCATTGACATTCTTAGTATTTTTCGAGATAATCATGTAGCTGATTCTATCCATAAATATTTCAAAAATTCAGAAAGACCTTTAATTTGTTATAAGTATAAAAAAGCATATTATAAATAATTTTTTCAACTACAACAAAATAGTTTGCAACCTTGATATAGTAGATAACACTCCTAAGGAAAGTGATTGTAACATATCAACATTTTGATATGTTCCAGCAGGTCATGTCAACACTGTTGATGTCAACACTGGTGATGCCCCAAGTCGGTGGAGGGGTGATAAGAATCAACCGACTGCTTATTACTTAGCAGAGGGGTAGGACCCCACCCCTCACCCACCGAAAATTAACCCACCTTTTGATCGTAGGTGGCGACCCGTGTCGTTGGAGAAGGGAGTCCTGATGGTTGAATGGCGTGGAGATCTGGAGGATTTCTTAACCAAAAACGATTTGTGTCTTTTTAATGTTAAAAAGGCTCATGATACATCAGCTGGTCCTGATGAGATCCATTATCAATTATTAAAACATTTACCTGATCCTGTCTCTCTACCCTTCTTGATATATTTAATAAGGTTAGGGTGACGGGAAACTTCCCAGATTATTGGCGGGAAGCAATCGTTATTCCAGTCCTCAAACCTGGAAAGGATCATACGGACCCAATAAATTATCGCCCAATCGCTTTAACGAGTTGTATTTGTAAAACCATGAAACGAATGGTTAATGAGTGACTAGTTTGTTACCTGGAGTCCAACAAACTGATAACAAAGTATCAAAGTGGATTCCTGCGCCAACGAGGCACAACAGACAATCTCATTCGATTTCAATCATTTATTAGGGAAGCTTTCATAAAAAAAGAACATCTAGTCGCTGTATTTTTTGACTTGAAGAAAGCTTATGATGCTGCATGGAAGTACGGTATAATGAATGATCTTCATGACCTTGGTCTTAGAGGCCGATTACCAATTTTTATAGAGAAGTTCTTAGATGATAGGCACTTTCGTTTCCGAATGGGTTCAACCCTCTCTGATATTCATGAACAGGAGATGAGTGTTCCACAGGGCAGCATACTTTCTGTCACGCTTTTTAATATAACGATTAACTGTATCATAAAATGCATCAATCCAGGTGTGGATTGTTCTCTATATGTCGACGACTTTGTTATATGTTATCGTGCAAAAAACATGAATACTATTGAGAGACAATTACAACAATGTCTCAGTAAACTTCAGACCTGGTCTCATGAAAATGGTTTTAAATTTTCTAAATGTAAAACCAATTGTATGCACTTTTGTCAACTACGCAAACATCACGAGTACCCTCATCTAACACTGGGCGATTAACCTTTACCAGTAGTGGATGAGACAACATTCGTAGGTCTTATTTTTGACCGTAAATTAACCACACCTTAAGTACTTGAAGGCCAAATGCCTTAAAGCTCTTAACTTACTTAAAGTTGTTGCAAACACTAATTGTGGATCAGATCGAAAAATCCTCGTGCTACTTTACATATCTCTTATCAGATCCAAGCTGGACTACGTTATATGTATATGGATCGACTCGCAAGTCATACTTGCAGATGCTCGATCCTATACATAATCAAAAAAAAGAGTATGATAATGGACCTTTGGAAACGGCCGAGCACGACACATACGAAATATTGCAGTCTCGGTTTGACGTCTCAAGTGTTACGACTCGCTTTAGGTGTCTTTCCTACATCACCAGCCGAAAGACTTAATGTTGAAGCTAATGAACCATCACTGTCTCATAGACGGGACAAATTAGCCCTTCAGTATACCATTAAATTACAATTCAACTCTTCAAATCCAACTTTCGATACTGTTTTTAACCTAATTATGAACCTCTTTTTGATCGAAAACCGAAGGCCATCCGGTCATTTGGTCTTCGCATTAAACCAAAATTAAGATTCACTGAAATCGACCTAAATATGATTGCCAAGTACAAAGTACCACAAATTCCACCGTGGACTTTGAAAACACCAACAATTATTTTTGATCTTTGTAATAAAAACAAATCCATTACAGATCCTACTATCTTTCAAAGCAAATTTAATGAAATTAAATCGAAAAACAGTAACTTTCAACATATATACACAGACAGATATAAAGATGGAGACAATGTAGCTGCAGCAGCTTTGTTCACAAATATAGCATAAAGAGCCGCCTGCCTGACAAGGTCTCTATCTTTTCAGCTGAACTTAAGGCAATTGAAGTTGCCTTAAATTATATTTAGGAATCTGATGATGACCACGTCGTAATCTTTTCTGATTCCCTTTCATCTCTTCAAGCACTGGGTAATATGCTAATCCAGTTGTGCTTCAACTTTTAGAAAAAAAATACAATTCTCTTATAGTTAATAATGTTATTATTGTCTGCTGACTTCCAAGACATGTAGGAATACGTGGTTATGATAGAGCTGATAGTGCTGCTAAGGCAGCATTAGGTTTACATATATAAAATACCAAATTACCTTAATATACTGATTTTTAAAGTTGTATCAACACATATATTCGTAACTCTTGGCAAGCCGCTTGGGACTTGTCGGTGAACAATAAACTCCATTCCATTAAACCGTTACTCGGAGAATGGCGTCCTTCTAGTAGACCCATTCGTCGAGGAAGTTGTTTTTGCCTGGGTCAGGATAGGGCATACATGCTGTACTCATTCATGTTTATTACAAGGTGAGCAATTGCCAGAATGTATACCCTGTTTTAACGGTCAAACATATCTTGTTGGCATGCGTAGACTTTGATCCTATGCGACAAAGAAAGATACTACACAGTTAATACTTTGAAAGAGTTATTTGATACTGTAGATTTTAGTCTTGTTTTAGATTTCCTTAAAGAAATCAATATAATATTTTCCAATATATATTAACTTGTTTGATATTGTTGATAAACGTATTCGACATCTGTTTTCAAAAGGTCCTAAGTAAAGATTACCTTCAACTATCGAATGTAATGCCTGTCCTTCTCAGATCGCCCAATTCATTGAGGATTTTAGTATAAAATGACCCAAACTCTCTTTCTACTTGGAAAAATTCAATTTTAAAATTATATTTACGAATATAAACTTCTATAATGCTAACCCCTCTTTACTTCCTCCGAGACCTAGGTTTTCGCTTCGTAATTTAAAATCTGGAAATCAAGAATTTCATAATAACTTTGTTTTAGTTAAGGCTGATAAAGCAGCTAATATGGTAATTATTGTTTAAATCCTACTTTACGTCAATGTTTTATCTCTGGAACTCCGTAGCACTAATTGGTATATTCTAGTTCGTTTTACTGAGAATAATGTTGTTTCCACACATATCACTCGGTGCACTACTTTCAATGCTGGTGAAGATGAAAAGCAGAACAAAATGCCAACTATACTGGATTCCTAAATTACATAAAAAAACGTATAAGGCCCACATTATTTCGAATTCTGGTGCCTGCACCACCACCAACATCTCCAAACTTTTAACTTCTTGTCTTTCTGCCTTTAAAGATCACGTTAAACAATATTGTGATAAAACTTATGAAAACTCTGGGATTAACTTGTTTTGGTCTAAAAAATTGAAGAGACGTTTTTGATAAAATTTGCAATGAACGTCTAGTTTCATCTATTAGCACTCTTGACTTATTTAAACTATATACAACTGTATCACATAAACCTTATCAAAGACAAGCATATTGTACTTATTCAAAAAACATTCGCTAGGGAAAATACTACATTTTTGGCCTGTAATAATAGTAAAGCTTTTTGTACTAACGGCAGTTTAGACTTAGCATATTAAACATTGACAACACTTTCTTGTTCTAGTATGGATAATAATATATGCCCTAAAGAACCTCAACTTAACAAAGCTAATATTTTGGATACTAACGTTTCATGTCTTGATTTACATCTCTCCATTGAAAATGGTGAAATAATTAGCGAAACATAACCCAAGATAGATGATTTGTTTTTATTTTTAATATTGTTAATTATCCCCATTTAGACGGGAATGTTCCCCGACCAATTGCTTATGGGTTCAATGTGTCTCAACTTATTCGTTTGTCTAATGCTTGTACTCGAGTTGAGGACTTTAATATTCGTAATCTTTCTAAAACTAAAAAGCTACCCGCATCAGGGTTGCCGTTACCATAAACTTCTTAAAACCTTTGCAAAATTGTATTATCGTAACCCTGATCTTCTTTCCAAATATTTAAGAACTCTTCTGCGACAAGGCCTATGGTGACGTGATTTACAAACTTCTTAAGATCCTTGGTCCTTATCACTTTCATACTATCTGCAGTAGGAACGCCAGCCCTATGGCGTAGGAATATTTATCAAACAAGGTCACGTGATAAAATCGATAACAAAATGACATTATTGGGAAAATTGTCACTGGTCAGATGTATACACCTCTTATCTATAAACTGTGATTATGACAAAACACAATCACAGATCGTTGTTAAAGTAATAATATTCACAAACTACATTGGTCGAACATAATTGGTGTACACTTCCTGTAACTCCCAATAATAGTGAAAGGTATTTTTCCAAGGGATGAATTTAGGTTGTTTTAAGGTTTAAATTGCCAACAATGCGCTTTTAAATCAAAATCGATTTATTTCGTCATTTTAGAAGCGAGAATAAAAACAAATGCATGTACGCATAGATAAATCTTTCCTCTGTCCATATGCAAAATTTTAATGAAATCGGAGACAAGTACTTTTTTTCCCCCAAAATTAACTAACATGACCCACGGACTCAAAGACGGCATAACGCATATACATTTACAGACGCGAGTGGGTACACAAAAAATGAAATAATTCCATTATTTCAATACATATATTTCAAATGTATGTATCCATGCATTCAAGATTAAATTTCTGATCTATACATGCTTTTGGTTTATGCCGGAGTGCTCGGAATAGGTTTTAACAAACCAAATTTCAACGGTACGTCGGGAATGGAAATGAGGATGGTGAAAATATATATTGAAGTGCTAATTTTCTGAATCCGAAAAAATTGCAAAAAAATGAAGTTTTAACAATGAGAATGAATTTTTTTTCATGAAAGTGTTCATTGACATGTCTACTATTAAAACCCAAAATTTAAAGTCAATCAGAAAAAAGTACTTTTTTCCCCCAAAATTAACAAAGTACACCGTGTTCGCTAAAATATGAACAATCGCCTTTCGAAGTTAATGTACACGCGGGATATAAAACCATGAAATTGTGAAATCCTTTTTAAGAGATATATTGATTTCAACATTGTTCTGTATTTAATAAATTATAAGAGTAGAATGTTCGCAGTTTTTTTCAAGGACACCATTACGGTAGTATCCCTGCAACCCCGCCCCTCATGCCACCCCCACCACCCTCTATACCGTATTGATTAAGTTGTATATAGCTGCGAATGCGCAGTTTTAATCAAATTCTATTTATTTCATCATTTTAGAAAAGAAAAAAGCATGTACGCGTAAATACATTTTTCCTCTGTAGATATGTAAAATATAAAAAACACGGAGGCAAGTTTTCCCCCCCCCCCCCCCCCCCCCCCGCAAATTAACGAAGTACACCGTAATCGCTTAAATACGCCGATTCGACGTTCCAAATCGATATTCGCACGGAGTAAAAGTGTGGAATTATGAATTCATTTATAAAGATAAATCGATTTCAGCATTGTTCAGTAGTTGTTGTATTATTGATGTAGTATGTTCACAGTATTTATGAGAGCAACATTACGGTAGTATGACTGTATCCCTCCAACCCCGTCGGCTTCCCCACCAACGTACACACAGTACGTTGTGTATTGCTGAGAATGCGCCTTTTATTTAAATCGATTTATTTCGTCATTTTAGAAGCGAGAATAAAAACAAAATCATATAGATACATCTCTCCTCTGTATATATGTTGAATTTCAATAAACGGAGACAAGTACTAATTAAGTAACAGTACTTTATATACCCAAGACGGCAACATTCATATTCATTTAAAAAGACCACCGGCTACAGAAACAATTAAATAATTTTGTTATGCAAACACATATATTTAAAATGTATGTGTCTATGTATTTTACACTAAATTTTTGATCTATACATGCTTTGGGTTAATGTCAGAGTGCCCAATTTATTTTAACAAACAATGTTGCAACGGTATATCGGAAAATGAAATCATGATACGTTGCAGAGTTAATTTTCGAAATCAGAAAAAGCGATAAACTAATATAAGTTTAACAGGCAGAAAGACGTGTTCACTGGATTCAAAGCCGATATGCTATAAACGTCCCTTGACCAAAACTGAGTAAATGGCACATCAAATAAAGGGTCAATACATACTATATTGTGTATCATACGAGTATATGATTGACCTGACATGATTACAGAACAATTTTAATGTATTTTTCACCCAACAGTACTACAGCAAGAATCTATTATAAGGAAAGTTAAATCTCACAGATGGTGCAATGCTCTATAAGCCATTTTTACTAGAAGGGGAATAAAATACAACTCTTGCCAAAAATCTAAAATTGTTAAATTTTACACGTTTTGTTCATAGAATATTTTACTTTAATGACTTAGTAGGGTCATTTTACATGGGGAGAAAACATTAATTTACAACTATTTATTTTCTATCTCAAAACCTGGTGATGCCGCTAGTTTTAGTTATAAAACACGATTAAATAGGGCAGTTGAGAAGACACTTTTGTAGATGTGTGGTCTGTTCTGATGTGAAAAAGTGTAAAACAGACACAAGATTGAAAATTTGCTCTGTGTCCCTTTAATAAATTGGGGACCCATCACATAGACCATAATAATATTGTAATTAGTTCATGTTAAAGGGACACACGGCACTCTTGAAGTATTTATCAAGCATTAACATTAGCATCTCCATTTGTTAACCTGGTAACATTTTAAATTTAAACCTGCTTGCATTAAAAATTAAATAAAAGTGTTTCATTTTGTCTTCGTTATTCTATCAAATACTTAACTATATTGTAGGTGCACTATTATCAACAGTTCTGAACTATTCTAATAAATACTATTAATGATCCCTAATGCAAATTATGCAGAAAAATTGACCGAAACTCCAAAAGTTTAAAAAAAAAAAAGATTGCCTAGTGTCCCTTTAACACAACTTGTTTTTGCATGTATCCAGTACATGTAGTTTACACGAGCTCATATGACAATTACGCTGCATTATCACCGAAAACGTTTTTTTCTGTAACTTTGAACAGCACCGTGCAAGCATAACACAAGCTCCATTTAAAGAACTACACAAGTGTAAACATTTTTTATAAGGGCTCCCACCTCAAAATGATCCAATGGCATTTAACTCGGCTTGACATTCTGAAGTCGTCAGTATCAATTCACTTAGAATTGCTCAAGGGCACGATTCACATTTGAGGCCTCTCTGAAAAACAACATCAATCCAATGTCAATGATCAAACAGACAGAGTTTATCCTTTGTCATACATAATGTAACATATTTATAAAGGAAAACTCAAAACTCTACTAACTGTCATGGATATATATGTACACATATGTGTATGTAGAGCTATGTTACTGTACATAAATATGAATCTGACATGTCAATGGCTGTTTACATTATTTCGATGGTAGTTGTATCGAGTATGTATTCATGAATGTGCGAGCAAATGGGGATAACATAACGATAAAGAGACAACGCTAACAATTTGCATTCATACATCTGAGGGGTGGGGGTGGAGGGGGTTTCTAGTTTCCTTACCCCCTCCTTGTTTTCGGTATTCAAGCTCCATCTACCCACCCCCATCCTCCCCACATCAACCGTACTTGGGTGGGCGGGGATGCGGGGGACATTGATAGCATTTATACTAGTAATTGTTTTATTCCACGAAACGTCGTACAGTTTACAGTACATCCAGTTATTGGAAAGATCGGAGTACACGAAAAATATAAACTTTCTATTATACAGTATACGCCACTTTTTTAGGCACTATATTTGGCTAATGCGTGTACTGTTTATTAACAAACACATTTTAATGACAAAACAAATACCTTGATCATGGACCTCTAGCAGCAGACAGTAATCCCAATTCAATTTGACCAACATGTCAATTTCACGTGTCAAGTTATGTCACGGTGACCTGTCAGTCACCAACACTGCATCGTGTTGACACATAATGGGACGTTATTTCGTCCGGTAAGGTATTAGTTTTTACATAATCTACGGTATGAAACACTGTACGCGTGTTGTTAGACTCCATAGGTACCCGTAGTGCTCGCCGAGGTAGCGCGCCCAATTTCGGGTGTAAAAAAATGGCGTCTGTTTTAATTGAAAATTCGTAAAATAGTCCGTAAAATACAAAGAAATAGTCCATGTTCGCGGAGTTAAAATGCGAACAGAACTGATATGTTATAGGTTGAGACCCCATAATATTGCAACGCACTGCATGTTGGTGGTTGACCCATTTACAGTTCGCCACTATGCTTTCCTCTTTGATTGTGAGATGACCGAACAGGATGTGGACCCTATGATGACGTCTACATAAAGCCCAAAAGGACGGTGACGCTTGATATTTGTCTGCAGTCTTGTCTTGTCCTCAATGGTTTAATCTCTTGTCGCTCTGGCTTCTGCCACGTCACTGAGTACATTCTTTGTGGCTTTCTAGGCTATTGCCTTTTTTTGTATTTATATATATATACGAGCATCTTTTTGTTTTACTTATATTGCCTGTTAATGCTGCCTTGTTGTTTAGGGAATAGTTCATTATGGGGTTTCTTTATTTACACAGTCCCGTTTTATTGGGTTGACGGTAAGGTAAGTGTGAGTTTGGTGCACCCTAGAACCTGGTGTAAACCGCCAGCGGCCTTTTTTTGCCACTGCCCGTTCAAAGGCGGTAGCCCTATTGTCAACCTTTTTGTGTTTGTAATGTTATTTGGCCTTTCATTCATCTTTAAATGTGTTCTTTTTTTCTGTGTGTGTTTGTGGTTGAATGTTGCCCTTGAATGCTGATTTTCCTGTTCAAATTTTATATCTTTATTGAAAATAGGGCTACCGCCTTGGAACGTTCACAAATGTCACTGAAGGAGTGAGAGTAGGGCGATAGTTAAACCAGGTTTTAAGTTGTAAACAAACTCACCCTTGAGGAAGTAATATACTTTTAAGGCAAACTATTGTCGTTGTTGCCAGTATTTTAAGAGCAAGTTCATTCCGTGTCAGCTTTCAAACATTATATGGATGTGATCAAGGCGGTGGTAGCGTTTCTTAAATTCATGTACAAATGCCGGTACTAACAGCAGATCTTCCGTTATTGGCATTGGTAAAGATATTCAGCGGCAATGTCCGGAATGTTATGATGGAAAGAAACAAATTGTTATTATAATTGATATTATAAAGGAAAGGTTGCACATCGAAATGGCAATTTGAAAGATACTACGAAATGTACCGAAATATAATGGCTGTCTCCTGTGAATCACCTATCAAATCAAACGATACGGTCGATTCGTTTATATCTGCCTCAAATGTTGAAAAGACACGTTTAAGAGAACCAGATACAAGAATGTGCCTTTTACAAGCTTAAGGAAATGTGTATTTTAATCGAATCCATGGGATGAAAATATTGATATATCATAAAAAAGATCCACAATTACAGTTATGGAATCCGTTGGAAGCAGTTATTCTGGACTTTATGTGCTCATATAGAAAACATATTCAGCAATACAAAAAGCACATTTCAGAACCTATCCTCTATTATTTGTCCTTGCTCATTCTAGATGGCTTCGTTTGATTGATCGGCAAGTATCCAGTGAGTGCTGCTAAATTCATCAATGGTAATTGTCAGCTAATAAACTGAAAAAAATGTTGTCAGCACACTATCAACCTGGTTCATGAATAAAACAAAATGCAAGTAAAGAAAGATGGTTGTGCCATATGACTGACACATAATCTATCTGCTTTAAAGAAATGGACGGCTGTGTAGTCTTGTAGAACTCTGAGATTAAGTCGATTCAAATGACTACCAGTTAAATGTACTCATCGCAATAAAAATATAGAAGTTATATTTAATGAATTTGAAGGAGATCCTTCCTTTTATAATTTTAGTAGCATTGCGATATTGATAATAAAGGGGTTGTAGATAATCGAATAGCATATGTTTATGCATCCATTAGAGGTTTTTGTTCAAAACAATAACATAACGTGTTTGATAAATTCAAAAATATCATTGAACAACGAAGATTTATTATTTATTAATGTATTCAAGATATGAGACCAAAGTTCGTGTCGTACTGTCAAAATCGAAACAATACCGACGTCACATTTGACATATATCTGAGTGATAGTTTGAAATGTTAAGTACATGAGGTTCTGGTATCTGGACAGATGTTAATTCAGCTTCAGTCAAAGTGCTCGGTAATTGGAACTCTTGTTTACGAACTCGAAATGAAACCTGAACTGACCTTTGATAATCGCAAAATCAATCATAGGATATATAACAAAGCCATTTTGTTTAACAGTAGATGGGGAAGACAACAATTCATATGTCTACAGTTCTACTTAGAATGATGAATGTGCATCCTGTAACTACGTAGGGGCTGACGCAGGAATATTTATACGTGGAAAACATATATTCAAGAAAGGGTGTAGGGAAATTATAATGGCCAACTCTGACACTGACGTGGTTGTTATTAAAGTATCCTTGTTTAAGAATCATGGCATAGATCCACTTCGGCTTGCCTATGGAAGATTTAAAATGGCTATCAATAAATGACATTGTGTTCCAGTGAGGTCAATCACAAAGTGTAAAATCGTTTCAAATTTCAACGGAAAATAGGAAGTTTGCACAGCAACCTTCGAACATACTTACATTATACAACTGCAACAGAAATCATGGTAAATCTCAGCAGCATGCCTGAAATTGTCTATGATAAATCAAGCAGTACACGGATGGTAAACGAATGTAGGATACAACGTTACTTTTGTATTACGCAATAATTTTATTTATTACACCAACAAGCTACATTAATACAGCATGCATATCGACGTGGCTAGCAAGTAGCATATGAATGGTGTCAGTCACGTATGCATGCACCTCAATGTGGTCGGGGTGATGTGCAGATTGAGCGACGAGCATACCCAGGGGTATTACAGAAAGTTACATATTGGTTAATTCCTATCGCTTGGGGCAAGATGTATGTATACTTCCCTTGGGTAAATGAATACGATCCAATCTCTCCATGTTGGTATAGGATTCCATACCACGGGGAATTTACGTTTGCTTATCCACCAGAAATGTTCCCGCCACCCCGACACCATGTCCAGTAAAACATTGATAGATCCATTTTACTAATGTTTTATGTTATGCCTTATCCGTCTAAATGGGTTTGAAAATAAGCTGCTTCCTTGCGTTTCGACTATGCGTCAAACATTTCAGAAATGTGATAGTGAAAGAAAATATATCAGTAACATTTGCAAATGCTGCCATACTGCTTTTAATTTCGAATAGGTGTTCCACTAGTCCAAACTTTAAAAGTTCTAAGTATGGTTTAATCACCCTTATGATATTTGTCCTGCTTTTAATTTAATCTTTTGACTATTACCTGTGATACACAGGCTTCATAACCTCTGCTTCCAACTAAATCCCATTTTGATTATTTCGCCCACTGTGTTCTCGTTTAGGGCAAAGCATTTTGTTAGAAAGCTGGCCATGAACTTGTGTTAAAATACCTCATTGAAGGTTCTATGTTCATCGTCATATACAAACCATCTTCGGGGATTGCTAACATTTATGTACTATTGCTATTTTAAATATTGAGTTCTGCTCAACCCAAGGCTATAAGACGGAAACACTTTCACTACTGTTCATGAACAGTCTCGATCAAACCGAGGCTGCAATAAGTTTTGCATTTATCGTGTTCGGCGATTTCCACATTTCTCCTTTAATACTCGTGTTGTACATCGCTATCTCTGAATGACAGTTTCAGTAGAATACAATATTGAGAGTAGTTAATCAGGACTAAATATAAAATTAGATCGAACAGTCTTTGTCGCAGAAGAGTTCTTAAATAACTTTTATATTTTAAAAGTAGTTGATTACAGTGTCAACCAAAGTTTTTATTCAATAAATAAAAAGAAGACGTATATTGTCTCCATGTTGGTACGGATGCACATATAGATTTGTTATGTTTTGCTTTTTGTTAAATCTTAAATAGTTTTAACAAATCACAAGATCGAACTTTTTTTAATAGAGAGACGTAGCCGCTATTGATATCTTAGTGGTGTTTTGGCTAAGGTCGTTGTTTCTTAAGTGGATTTAACCTTAAGCGGTCACTACATTGGTCCATCTATTGCTCAAGTGTTCTTTTTTCATATACAGGATTTGCAGGTACAACAATACTTTGACAAACTTGGATGGCACGTTTTAACCACTATACCTCCACACGCTACAAGTATATAAAAAAATCGAACAGGAAATGCAGCACACATGGACCACCGTCAACCAAAAGCACACTTAGAAACAAACAATTGTTTGGTGACTTAAGACACGACTACACAAATATAATAGGGTTGACAATAAGGCTACCGCCTTGAAACCCACACAACATGTCATTTTTTGAGTAAGCGCCTAATCATAATGTGTCACCGATGCTATTGGACCGAATAAAATACCACTTTAAGTTGTTGAAAGCAAGCACGTTCGGACGGGTAAAACTGTAGTCCTCTCCGATGAACCGATAGGCGAAACTACAAATGTCATCCCTCGTATGGATGATGTGAATAATAATGCCATTCCCTGTATACAAATGGTAAAACTACTTATATAAACCCTCGCATATATACACTCAGTACATTTGAAAACTTGGTACATTTTGAATTTTAAGGGTGGACTTGAAGTCCTCGTGCAAAATGTGATTTAACCGAAAGAAGTATAGCAACATTTATGCAACAGTTTATCGCCATATGTCAATCTTTGGGGAAAAGAGACTTGTCTAATAAATTGCAATCTTGATTTAAACAAAAACCAGCGGACTAAACATGACTTAATATCAAACATGTTACGTTTTTAAATGTATTATGAATAATAATTCACTCACTTGTATAAATAATGCAAATATTGATATGCATACCTACTATATGCATACGTTAATAATAACTAATATCACCTACTATGCTCTTTAATAATTGACTACATGCATTTCATAGTTCTTTTACATTCTTTTCGGCGTAAAGTATGACCTAGTTTTGTCGACGTGTGTTAATACTTCATTCATTCATTCATTCATTCATTCATTCATTCATTCATTCATTCATTCATTCATTCATTCATTCATTCATTCATTCATTCATTCATTCATTCATTCATTTATTCATTCATTCATTCATTCATTCATTCAATCATTTTCCATTCGATCATTTATCCATCATTCATTCATTCATTCATTTATTCATTCATTCATTCATTCATTCATTCATTCATTCATTCATTCAATATTTCATTCATGCATTCATAGATAATATGTGCACAGTATAAATCCGCTGGAATTATTTTATTTCTTATCTAACATGGCGTTTTATGTATGGTGAAAGACATTTTGTCGAGAGATTGCAAAAAATACAAACACATCCTCACAACTTACATGTTATGCCTATCTCTCAACATCAAACGAGAAGAATATACAGCTTCATCCTATGTAAATGTGTTTTTTGAACGTAGCATCGCTTAAAATAAAGCATTTCATTGCGTTGTTGTTTGCATCTACATGTAAAATGACGTCTCAACGGTTAACGTGTTTTCTGGCGTTTAAAATGAAATGACGTCTTAACGGTTAACGTACATGGCGTCAGAGGGTTATATAGCTGTTTTCAGACCATCCCAACAACCAATCAACATTGAGTAGTTTAATAAACCATTTTAAATGGACACATTAATGTCGCCCCTGTCATTAGTAATGTAAACATGAAAATCATATAACGTATAAAACGTATATAACTTCGGTCCCTTCACATTAATCCCCTTTCGCCGCAACACACCTTTCCAATCTGTTTATCCAGTGTTTAAAATAATGTTCATACTCACGTTTGGGTACGCCCAATAGACACTGATAAACAGCAACTCCCAAAGCTTGTCTGGAAGTAGTATAGATACTGAGAGTACCAGCGCAGTTTCCCTCCCGCGGGGAACGATAAAAAAAACTAGTGAAATATGCCAGGGGGGGGGGGGGGGGGGGGGGCTCAGGCGTAACTCTCATTTACACACCAAGATCTAAATGTAAGTCACGCCTAAATCAACCCCGACATATTTCATTAGTTTTCTCAAGCACCCCGCACTGGAAAACTCCGCTGATACTCTCAGTATCTATACTACTAATCAAACCGGTTTGCTATTTTAATAACATAACATTTGCAACTCATTAACATAACATTTGCAACTCATTAGGCAAAGTCAGACGGAACCGGGAAGTAGTCTTCATCATCGCTTTGCATATCATTTTGTACCATGGTGTATTTTATTTTCCTACACTTTGCTATTTTGTATTTCAGTTCAAGACGCTCTTCTCTGTTTCCGGCCAGCTCACGTTCATAATTATCCATTTCAACCAGCAATCTTTTTCGCTTATTGACATTGCTCTTTTTGGCGTCCATAAAAATCATCACGGACTACCTCATATTCTACTTGGAGTTGCTTACCTCTCATCAATTCTCTTCTTTATTTATCTTTTAAATGGTTAAGTTTTCTGCAAACCTTTTCTAATCTTTTTTGTTCCATTATATAATACTATATATAATTATTTTTAAACCCTTGAATGCTACTCTACTATTACAATTAACTGTATGCTAACGTATCTTGTCCGTTATCTAGTATGTACCGTTTATCATCATAAGCTGATAAACTTTTTTTATTTATTGCATAGCTGCTTATGTTATGCTTTTGTGATCACATAACTTTCATCTCGTGGTGAGCTTCTGTTGCCGTAAACAAAATATTTTTGTAATCATCATGTGCTATCTGTTTTTTAACAACACACTTTTTAACACCCTTACATCTCTTTGTACAGCTATAGAACCGTTTTATTACCGAGTTTTACCGTTTATCTACCGTTTCAAACCAGTTTGTCGTTCGTTTGTCGTTTAAAACGGAAAACGACCTAAAACGGGTTTGCAAACGCTTAAAGTGCGCATGCTCAGAGTTTTTCCGTTTCCAAACGCTCTGAAACGGGCGTTTCCAAACGCGCGTAGTGCGCATGCGCACAGTTTTCAAACGCGCGTAGTCCGCATGCGCAGAGTTTGCAAACGCGTTTTTTGAGTTTTTAACGTTTTTTGCGTTTGACCAATTAAAAAAGGACAGTATAATTCGATAATTCTCTTCTGCGATCGTTGGTTTAAGAGTGATTGATTGATGCAGCAAATGAAACAAACATTTATATTAATTAGAAACAAAAGTTGTTGCTTAATAATTATGTTAATTCCTACGTGCAAACCCCATGCATTCACCCATCATTTTTATTCATGCCACCATCGAGTTAATATATGCTTAACTAAATCTGTCAAAAATGACATACAGAGCCCAGACTAGATGCATCGTTTAATTAGCCGGGTTTTGGATATGAACAACTGTTTTATTGACGTCGACAATCATTAATTGTTTAATCCATATCTCGCGTAGAGTGTACAAGTGCACTGCGATGGATGGATGGATGGATGGATGGATGGATGGAGGGAAGGAGGGAAGGAGTGAAGGACGGAAGGAATGAAGGAGATGAAGGAGGGAAGGAATGAATGAATGAAGTTTTACGGCACGTCGACACATAAATAGTTCATATTGTGCGCAAAAACTGATGAAAGATGAAGGAAAGAAACAGTTATCAAAAATAATGTAATAACGATAAAACCATTTACAAGCAAGGGATGACACGGTAAAAGTAGTAACTATCCATAATTATGCATGGACATTCCCACTTGAGATCCGAGATTTAAATAGACAAACTGTTAAAAGAGTGGATTATACAAATACAATTTAATTAATGTTGATATTTAAATTTATATTAATTACAAACAATAGTTGAGGCATAATTATAGCTAATTCCTATTCCTATGTGCAAACCCCATGCATTCACCCAACATTTATATTCATGCCACCATCGAGTTAACATGTGCTTAACTAAATTCATCGTTTAATTAGCCTGTATTTTCAATATGCAGCATGTATACTCTATCATGTATTAGCAACTGTTTTTGACATCGACAATCACTAATTCTTTAATCCATAGCTCGCGTAGTGTGTACACGCGCACTGCGATTGAAGAGACATCAGTAATTAGATATTTTCACAATATACATACCGGAAGAATGAAAAACAAATATTTTATATTAAATAGTGTTGTAAACAAAATCGCCTGCATTTTCATCCTCATGTAATAGTTATTTGCTATATATATATTACTCAACTGCTGATATAAAATTATCGATTTGCAGAATCACGTGACTTAGACTTATGTATGAAAAGTTGTATTAATATATGCAAAAATGCCGATGTACGTATGTACAAGTTAAATAAAATATATGTTCTATTCTGTAAAAATAGTTTGAAAGTTCAGGGAATATACTCAGTTTACATAATAAATGAAAACAGCATTAACCATAATGGAAATAAGGGAATACCCGGAAAAGGAAAAACAGAACCTACGAGAAATACGAGATTTAAATAGACAAAATATTAAAAGATTGTATTATACGAATACAATTTAATTAATATTAATATTTAAATTGTTAAACATGGTAAATTTCCATTGTTATATTAATAATAAAAAATTGGAGTAGAGTGTGACACAGAGGAAGATGGGAATAGCTGATATGAAAAGCATTGCAGAATAAATAGATTTCTATATAATTTGAGAGATATAGTACTGAATATGTTCATTTACAATGTGGCCTCGGTGGCTCAGTGGATAATGCATTGTGGTTTGGAGCTAACACCTCTGTCCCAATATAACCACATATGTTGTGTTAGCCCCATTATATGTTTACATGAGCTATGATTAATTAAGGAGTATTGAAAATTGAACTATAAGTGAGTGTGTAGAAGTATGTGTAACCTGTCATGTTCTTATAATTATGTATTACAAATTATGTATGTAATGATGAGAAACTGTAAAAGTTTAAGTCAATAAAGTATCTATATATCTATCTATCTATCTATCTATCTATATGTTTACAGAAGTGTCTGAGTCATGCGCTAGAATCCAGTAACGTACACTTCTCAAAACTGCTAACTACACCGCTCACGTTTTATACACTTTTCAAAACAGCCAACTACACCGATTTAAAATATGAATAATTTTGTTAATATCATTATTTCATAGTTGTTTGTAATTAAATAAACAAATAACACAAATCTGCACTATATGAGACAAATTTTTATTTTATTGAAAAACATTCAACCCATCGATATATATAACCCAAAACGTGAGCGGTGTAGTTAGCAGTTTTGAGAAGTGTATTTGTGATCCGTGTGAAATTAAGAAATTATATATAATGTATATATCGGCGTGTTCATGCATTTAACCCGCTATTCACGCTTTATTTCTAATCAGTGTACTTTTTTTTGCAATCGTAACAGGGCATGATACGCGCAATTTAATTTAATGAATATTTGACTATTAAAGGGATAAAGACAATCTGAATTTTTTTAAAACTCGCGGCAATTTATATTAGATATAAGAATAGTAATATGCAAATTGTATTGTATTGCACCAATAATATATTAAAACGTATAGCAAAGTAAGACGAAAAAGAGAATACTTCAAATAGTACCTTTTTAAATGTAACCAGGCTAAAAGTAAACATGATTCTGGTTATATAATTCGAGTAAACATGATTCTGGTTATATAATTCGAGACACCCATTTAAAACACTTCAAGATTGCCATGGGTACCTTTAAAACGAACACCATATTTGAATGATACACCAGAGGTGCTTATTTTAATAAAATTATTCAAGATTGCTCCGCGTCCCTTTAGAATCATTAGTGCATTCCCTATGCATTCAATATATATGTTTATATCTCTCAGTAACGGCAATATCTGCAGATTTCGAAACATTATGGTTTAGGTTTAAAACACGGCAGTCTTGATTTTCTTTATTTAAATTCGCGGCGTCCAGTCAATTTCTTTCCTCTATAAGATCAATTAAATTCGTGCCCTTTGTGACTACTTCTTGTCGTTCGTGTGTGTTTTAAAGTAATGAATTCTAAGTCCATACTCTGTACTATCATACAGTTACTTATAATAATAAAAACGTATTAACTTAACTTTGAAGAACTCGATATCCTGTGAAGTTATATTATTTAACTTTTACCGATTCCATTAAGAAAACAACGCTATCATACTTCATTGCAATGTGGTAAAGTAGTTATATCTGGTTGAAGAACTCGATATCCTGTGAAGTTATATTATTTAACTTTTACCGATTCCATTAAGAAAACAACGCTATCATACTTCATTGCAATGTGGTAAAGTAGTTATATCTGGTTTACTTTTTTTATTCCTAATTATTTCACAGACCTAATAGCTAATTATTAATATGTTGCACACACTATATGCAGAAAGTACAAGAACGGAAGTAAACTAAATTAATAATGTGTTTCACTTCATAGTTTTAAACTATAATAAATTAGTTTCTGAGAATATCAAATACCAGATAGTTTTCGTCTGCTCGTATAGCTATTTTGACCAGTGCACATTGTATTAACAATACAAATAACATATACTGAAAATAAATCTCAGCCTGTTATAAAGTGCCTCTTTAATTATAAATTAAATCAGTATTCGTCGCAAATCATAGTTGAAAATGTTATGTCGCCTGATAAAATTATATAATACAATAAAGTATGCATAATTAAAATTAAGGATTGTTCCATGCATTAATTAGTTCGTTAATTGTGACTGGCTGATTGAAATAAAAGGGAGTAACTGACTCTATTTCACAGCATGTGATTGGCCAACATATAAGACGCTGAGAACCCCAACTGTGACTGTAATGATAAGTTAAAGATGAACATTGTCCTAAATCAACAAATCCGCTGCTGATATGTTTTTAATTATTAAATATCATTATAGATACGATGTTTATTATGTTATTGATGTATGCTTAGTGAAAATATGTTTTTAAACATAAAAATCGAAAATGCGAACAGGCATTGCTAAAATATCGAAAAAAGGGGGAACATCTTCCTCGTATAACTGAAGTGACGTCATTGGGAACAAAAAAATCCATCAGTACATAGTGAAAGCACGCAAAAACAGTACAGCGTGTATGAAAATGTCGGAATTAAACTGTTTTTATCGAAAATCTGACAGTAAGTCACCGGCAACACCGCATATCTTGGTACATCTACACTACTCAACTTCTATAATCGGTAACCCAGTTTTTTTTTGGAAATAACAGAAATATTAAAAGCTGGAAATGACCGAAATACATACCAATCTTTTATTAAGTTTATCAACAAAGTTTTCCAGGTTACATTGCTGATAAACGTAATAAAATATTGGTATGTGTTTCGGTGATTTCCAGTTTATAGTATTCGTGTTATTTCAAAAAACCTGGGTTACCGATTATAAAAGTTGAGTAATGTAAACTTCGGGCGAAATTCAGTATATTCCGAATGCATGGACATGGTCTAATACTTGTTCATTAATACGAGCGTCAGATAATAAGGACTTTACTTTTGCGGAAAAGTAGACATTGAAAAAATATATTCAGTACGTGCATATTTTTCAAATAATTGATAAAAAAACAAACAAACAAACAAACATAATATATGACACAGCATCTAGTTTCTATAGTATCAGGGAGAAAAATATTTATGCCGTACGTGCCCGCCACCTGGTGACCAAAACACTTGAGGAGTGGCACGTATTAAATTTGGATTTGCAGTATGACATGCTCTCCACGTGCCCCCCAACTAACAATATACCACACATCCACTAATCACCTATTGCGTAGCCCTATTGAAGTACAGCCTAATTAGGGTACATACGTCGGTATATGACAAAAGCACGTACTATTTAGGGAAACATAGTTTTATGACACATTTCCTGTTTATTGCAATTCCGTGAGCGGTGCAATACCGCCGCGGCGAGCCACGTACTGCACAAGACGGATTTATGATACGGATATAGGATGCGTGGAAAACTAGTTTATCGCGCAAAAAGAGATAAACATACTATTATCTAAATATAGCCAAATGTATTATGAGCTCTATATTATGTATTATGTACATGTAGAGATCGAAACAACAGACCTATTCTAATTCAACAGCTAAACAATCACGGCGTATATAAAGATCTAAGACTATATCCCTTTCTACAATTTAGCATACGTATACCTAATGAAATGATAAGATACTAGAACAAAAACTGTTATGTTACCTCATTTATTAAGTTGCATGTTTTTTTTAAATGCACGAATTATATCGTCCTTCCGCAACTTAAAGGAAGTACATCAGGCTTTGGAGGCAACACGTGCATTCATAAAATACAAAGCTATGAAATTACTAAATTATATTGTGAAATGGCTCTAAGATATAGATAGATCATTAGGCTTCCTATACTACAGCGCAATAATTACTAATTATGAATTACAGCAAGGCTTATTAGACCATGGAGTAATCACCAGATTATAAATAGCCTTCACACGGGATCACCGCGGCGATACTGACACATGACGATCGCTTTAAAAGATGTTGCGATTTTTTTACCGACAAGATTAAAGTAGCTATCCCTGGCACGTAACCTTAGTTAGTCAATACCATATTTATGTCTTTTATTGTATGTGTTCGGTGTTATTTACTTTGGTCGTTTATGGTTCATTTAGTTCATTTTTCTTATTTTAATAGCGAAATAATATATTGAACAATTTTAAAAGAACTACTAATCTTGATGTACTCCCTTTAACCAAGTGAAAATCGATATTAGAGTGTATTGATAAGCGAGTATTCTACACAATTTAAGTGTACCCATTTCACATCAGTAACCGGCGCTATAACAAAATACGGAAATATTAAATGGTGTTTAATGGTTTATCAACACATGCAATGTTATTTAGAGCCGTCCCAGAAGAAGGGTTTGGGATATATACAAATCCGATAACTTGATTTATTCGGAATAATGAAGATATGCCTATGGTCCCTTAAAGTGCTCGGGAACACTATATATAGGTCCGTGAACGTCCCTATTCGACGGACGAGGCTATGAAAAAGTGTCAAGTACGTATAGTTAACACCAACTTTCATTATATATGAACATGTATAGTTCCAAGCACAATGCCTTACGCTGAGCTACCGAGGTAGCTGTCTTATGGAGAATGAGTATAATTAAGCATTATTAGTTGCAAGCACAGTTTAATTACCTGACTCTATTTCGATGCGATTTCATTGAATGCGTTATACATTTAAATAAACGTTTCAAAACAAATTCAATTAAAATAACTTATGAAACAACATGTTATGATACAGATAGACGGAGAGCGCTTATATATGTGTGTGTGTGCGTGTGTGTGTTGGATGGTGTGGAGTGGAAGTGGGGTTTGTGGGGAAATGAGGTGGGGTACGACGTGGCGTGGTAGGTCGGGGAAGGCTTTCTATCCGTTTCGTTTCAAAAGAACTTTCACATGTTCTAATATTCTTTATTTTTCATTACTTTTTCACCACTTACTACAAGTTTGTTAAACAGCCTGGTTGAATTTTTGCGTCTTCATGACTGGTCGATAACAATAATTGTATATGTTTGACACTAATCAAGTTGATATATTTATTAAAGTAACATACATGTGACATGCTTGTTTTCTTTCATAACTTTAATGAAAAGTGTGGTCTAATTAGAGATAAAATAATTCCGTTCATAATATAAGAAAAAGCCGTAAAAATTAGTTCACAGTATTCACCATAATACATTTTATGTAAATAACGAATACATACTAAATATGGCGACTAAAGTTCCCGTATCGTCAGTTGGCATTTCGGCTAATTGGTTTGTTGTATAGCAATTAATTAGTACACTTTCCATTATACATATACACTTGGTGCGTCAAATCAGTGATCATCAGAATGAAAACTTGAAAGACTGACAACGATCCTTGATTATAAATATCATTTCTAGAGAAAAGTGTGGTCTTAGTTTATCATTCATTTGCTCAGGTTATCGTTCAATAACGGGAGCGCAGACCTTCATTAAATTAATCATAACATTTGAAGTTATTGATAAGTTATAATATTTGTTGTTTCTTATACGTTTATTTTTTTTATTTTTTATATTTTTTGGTTTTAATTTAAAAAAATACATATACGTTTATACATACATATATGTTAGGCTTCTCTTAGATACATGTTATTATTATATAACCTATAAATAGACGCGTTTTCATTGGCTAAAAAGTAATTTTTTAGAAAAAATATCTAGCGATATTGACCTGTTTTTTTGATATTGACCTGTTTTTTTGATATTGACCTGTTTTATATAATTGTTTTTTTGATATTGACCTGTTTTATATAATTGTAAATTGAGGGTTATATAATAAAACAGTTATGGACTTTTCAGCTGTTATACATGATGTTGATATGTACCAAAAAATCATTATTGACCTCGGCTATCGCCTCGGTCAATAATGATTTTTTTGGTGCATATCACATCATGTATAACAGCTGAAAAGTCCATAATTGTATAATATCCATTAGTAGCTATATGTTTGCATGCTTTTTCCTCTTTGTTCGTGTGATTATTTTTTATGTGTTTATTTGGAATTCTCCGCATGAGGCGGAATATATTTATCAAATAGTTATCTGAATTCAAAATCCAATTTTTGAAGTTTGTAAATTATTAAAAGACAGCATTATAAATGTGAAGCTACAAAACGTTGTTGTTATAAATGTAATAACACTTTATAACATAATACTTTATTACATGCAATTAGTAAAAAATAAACAGTATTTGACGCTTTGAAAGATACGTGTACTTTGCACAGCTGTAAGTAAATATTTTATTATAGTGACATGTGTATACGCAAATAACAAACATTTAATACAAATGCATAGAGAAACACCCGGCCCAACGGACCTATAAGTCACCTTATAATTATAGTTTACAAGTAGTCAACATGGTTAAACATAATAGAAAATACTGTTATGAGCTCACAATGTACAATTTACAATACAATTAAAGTTACAAAGGGTTCATTCATAAATATTATATATATTGCGATAAATAGTGTCAGTTTAGTTCAATAATTGCACCACATGTTTACAGTTACGAGTTATATAACACACTTCTTCTAAAAAGATAAGCTTTAACAAGAAATTTTACAACTTTTCTTGTGTGGTTATGAATCAGGAAAATCAGTCTATTAGAGTCTGTCATGTTTTCATATATTCCATTTGAAATAATTTCACCGAATATCACAGTTCGTATGTTGTTGTATAAAGGACACTTCACTAGAAAATGAGTCTCGTCTTCAATTAATCCGGACTGACATAAAGTACACAGTCTTTGATTTGGTGCTTCACCAACATAGCGTCCAGTTTCAATTCTTAAAGGTAAGAAAGCTGTATGTTGGATCCGCCGAATGACATTTTCATAATATGTTGATTCGTTAAATTGTTTTGTGTATTTGCGTTTATCATACGTTTAAAGTTAATTTGTTATACTTAGTTTGTATCGCTATACCCATGCTGTGTAAGCACAATAAAAGCCGTATATATACACAGGGCCCTCTTTGACGTCCCAGCTATAAAGTATGTTTGACTCTTTAAACATTACGTTTGATTTGCACTAAATGTATTATAAGAACCGAATCGTGATCAATATAATCATGTATAATTGTTTAACACCTTATATTTAATACGAAAAGTCAACTCCGCCGTTCAGCGTGTCAGTTATTATGATTACACAACACCTAGTACACACACACGCAGTAAGCGTGTCATTCATTTCATGCGCGGCGGCTGTTTATTCAAACCACTTAGTGTTAATCACATAACGCAAATAAATATACATGTATCGTATAGCTATGCAACTCATTCTTTATACAACACCATGTATAGCTTAACAAAGTATCGCCATTAATATAAAATGGTATTCGTCTGCTACGAAATAATTATATAGATTTATTTAGCGCAACGGAATGTTTTAGTGGTTAAATGATCTGCATTCTCATTGGTCAAACGGAAAAACGCAGAAACCCGTTTTTAACCGTTTGCTCAGTCACCGTTTACAGTTTAGGCGTTTCGAGTTCTGATTGGTCAAACTAAATATCAGCAACCAGATTGGCTAAACTTACAAACGCAAAAAATCCAAATGAGACAAACCCGTTTTCAGTCGAAAAAAACGTTGGAAACGTTTTTCTTCAATTTTCATTGGTTGATCTGCAGAAACCCAGTTAAACGCGTTTGTTTTGTGCCGCGTTTTGAGTTCGTTTTGCTATCGTTTCAAACTAGTTTGTGCTCGGTAATAAAACGGTTCTATAGCTGTACTAACCTCATTATCTAGAACATACGAATATAGTTTACTTCGCAAACCAACAAATTCAACAATAGGCATACCGCACGTTTCATCTTTCATCTTGCCAATAACCTTTTTATTATCATTAAAATGAAATTGACTTTTTGGATCATAATCACAATTATCAAACAGTTCTTTATCCTTGTAAAAGTCCGCATACACATCTTTTGTTTCTATTTCATAACACAAGTAATCAGTATCAGTAAATAATAACTTAGCTTTTTCTATCATATTTGTGTTTGATATAGTTGTAATGGAAATCATACATCAAATATTTTGACAAGTCTAAAATACACATGCCGACATAACAAGGACGATTTAAAACTAATCGTTCTTTTATTCTGTTTATGGCAAATACATTTTCATTAAACATTTTACAAGAAATAAATTAAGGTCTTGCTGCATTTTTGAAGAGAACCTCCTCGTCGTGAGTTAATTTAACATTAATTCTTTTTCTCAAATTTTCCATAGTTTTACCAAAAACTGAATTGTTCATCAGTTTAAAGAAATCCTTTTCAAAAGCATTTTTACCAGCTGTTCTCTTAGCAGTATTAAAGTCTATGTATGTTTTCTACCACTTTGATTCGCCGAACTGCAGTATTCGGTGTATTTTTATTACCTTCAATCCAAGCTTTTTATACAATTCTAAGTTTCTAAAATGCACGACATACTTTTCTTTATTATTCAACGTCGTAACAAGTTTATTAACATTACAATGTCCTAAATTAAACTTCTGTTTTAAATGTTTACAATAGTCTGACAACCACTCATCTTTTATGTTTAAACTTTCCGGGGCGAGAGGATAATCATTATTCGAGTCATGCAGTTTCTCAGGATACTCAATATCGCACTCGACAATGTAATTTGATTTTCCTTTTTCAAACTTATCAACCCACTTGAAGTTGCCAGTAGGTAACGGTTGACACATAGCACACCCATACAAGTTATTAGCATCGAGATATATTATCTACATAGTTTTTCATATATGTATTGTTAGCCTGTGAATATCTGTTTGCAATATAACTTGTGCCGCCCTTTTTCCACAAACAAATATTGATCAATATCAGTTATTAAATCAAACCAGGACTACTGAAGTAATGACAAGGATCTAATTTGTAATACTCAATGCACATATTTCTAAGGTTTTCAAAAACATCTGTCAGTAGCAGCACATCAGTCTTAAGATACAGAGCATGATATTCTCCAATATTTTTAATCTTAAATGTTTTCCATATTGTTTTAGCATGATCATAATCTGCATCTGAAATATGCTCGTCATTTAATTGAGAATAAAAGCTATCTTTGTCAGGTAACTTAGTATCTTTGAAGCGTTCAAAAGTGTTCATGTAATCATAAGGATAAACGCCTTTTAGTTTTATTAATTCTAGCTTGTTGCCAGGGTATTCCTGAGAGGTGTATTGAAGCAAAGGGATGTTTTATACTAAATTTTCTAATGATTGAGACATAAACTGAAAACTGTCAATAAACACCAAACTTTGTCCTAACATAAAAGCCATGCACTTTTCCATGTTATTCGGTATCACATTTATGTTTCGTTTAAACTTCCCGATGTGCTGCATTATGAAGTGAGAGTCATATCCTCTGAAGTTATGAAACACAACAGGTATTTTTCTAGCCAACCTGAAATTAATATTACATATGTCATGAGAGCTTCTCCTATACTTTCCAGTTATATGGCAATGGTCTCTAACATTTCTGATCGAGTTTTTGTATGCCACTGTATAACCCGCGTCACCTTGTTTGAGTATTGTGACGAAACCATTACCACAAATATGACATGATTTAGATTTTTGGAATCCGGCTTCTTCTTCCTGTGACATTACTAGATCTTTTTTAAAGTTTGCATTCATAGTTTTCTTGCACCACTTTTCTTATTCTATCATTTTTTCTAACAACTTGTAAACAGCATTTGGTCCTCTGTATGTCACAGCTGGTTTTGAATATTGATCATCATAACAACAAACAACCTTTTATCCGTAACTGCAATCAGTATGCTTTTGATATGCTTCTGTATGTGATTTTTTATGATTGTTTGATGCTGAAGAAATACTTTCGGTTACTGCTTCAAAATCAGCATATATAACAAACGGAACCATTAGCTGCCTGTCATAGTTTTTAAACTTAACTTTTTCATCTTTGTTTGGCATTTTTTTGCTTGTTTTCCGTTAAGTGAAAGACAATCAAGATCATTCTTTTTTAGCACACGTTCTAATGTTAAGCATTGAAGGCATGTTTTACAAAACCATTTTCTTCCATTGTGTGCTGTTTGATTAGACATCAAACTGTTAAAGTTTTTTATCCACACGTAATGATTTTTTTCTTTTGCGGTGATTAAAAGCATATCGCACGATTATTTTGCTTTATATTTTGATATGTACAAAGGGTATACTTGATTATCTTCATACCCAAATATGTTAAAACAAATGTTGTTTTGTTTTTCTATTTTTTTGATTTGTTTGATAGTAACAGGAAATGTAATTCCTTTGTAATCAAGATCACCAATATGATTTTTGTACTTTGTTATTCTTTGAAGGTCTTTTTTAACAGGGAATTTATAAGCCAAATGGCACCATCTAAAGCATTCGTTATCTTTTTCATTTTTTATATTTATTAATCCTTTTCTAGCATTAGCAAGTTCTTTTGGTAAATCCAAATAAGAGCTACCTCGTAAAGGCTTATACTTTATTCGATTTATGTAATGTGCATCTAGTGATTCAATTACCCAACCACTTCCCAACTGAATCCAATTTCCAATTCTATTGATAATTTCTTCCTGTGCTTTGTCTAATGCTTCTGATATTTGATTTTTGTTTAATATTATTACAGCCTTCGAGGCAAAGTAAGCTGTTTTGTATACAAAATCAAAACCTCCTTTATCATCCGATACTTGTTTTTCAAAAGTAAGTTTTACATCAATGCTTAATTTAAATCCAACTGTTTTTCTTAGTTCTTGTTTAAGAAAGTTCACAACTCTTGATTGTGTTTTTTGTAGTTGTCTGAGCGGATCATTACTGACAATATTTACTTTAAAAACCTTGCTATACTGTTTTGGGGATGTTTCAATTTCTCGGATACTCATTATATAATATTACATGAGATTATTTCTTTAAGCCCCTATTAATTAATTAATTAATTAATTAATTAAATAAAATTATTTTATTTAAAATTGTCACCCTCGCCGGCGTCCTCGTCGATATCCTCGTCGACGTCCTCGTCGATATCCCCGTCGACGTCCTCATCGGTGTCCTCATCGATATCCTCATCAGTAACCTCATAAACATGTTCATTGGTGTCTTCGTTAGTAACCTCATCCAAGAGAGCATCTATTTTATTATCCAGAAGAATGTCTAAGTATCTCCGAAAGCATTTTTCCTCGAGGACTCTATTATCTATCATCTGACTTATTTTTACATGATATTTGCAGTATCTATCAAAAAATCAACAGTTTTATGACACCTCCAGCTGCCAGTGATTTTATTTGTATCCTGTATTTGCAATAGTTTATAAACTCGTCTTTATCAAAAACTTCTGCATCAATAATTTCTTTTAAACTTTCAACAAATGTTTCAAAGTCTTCATAATATCCGAAATCAGTATTAATCACATAAGTTTTTTTTAGATTGCTGATTAGATTATCTCTGAACAACTCAACATTTTTAGATATTACTTTAACTTGTGTTTCATTAAAAATCTTAATTTCTTTTTCTGCTAGATCTGTGAGAAGCTTTACAGCATCATTGCACTCAATCGCAGTTTTTATTGTCCAATCTGTTTTAAAAGCTGCAATATCATCTGACAATCGTTGCATGTGAACTGTCTCAAACTCTTTGATAAGTTCATTTGTCTTGGTTAAAAGAGCCTGCTCGTAAGCAGCTACATTTTTGTAAACCGTTTGTTCCTCTTTAAAGTGCTTTGTTTCCTCTTCCGCATAACTGTAAATACTCATATATTAAAGATTATATTAAATTAAAAGTTTTTAGGAATTGTACTAAAATCTTTGATTTTCATAATTTCATTATCATCTGCTATCTTTGATATGTATATCAATCGTCCACACGCCAGATCTTCTTTTCTCCAAAATTGTTTTTTTCAAAAGCCCAGCCATCCAATCTTTTTTAAAAGCTACAATATTTTTTTCCAAGTGACTGATACAAAATTCCCTATGATCATCAACATCCTCTTTTATTTTATCCGTAAGAGCCTTTTCAAGGGCAGCTACTCTGGGTAGTATAGTTGTTTCCTCTTCAAAATGTTTTCTTTCTTCATCTGCATAACTGTAAATACTCATATATTAAAGATTATATTATTTTAATCAACCATACATAATAATTTTAATACCCCGGTCAAGTAAAACATCATAGTAGGCAATAAAAGAAACTTCGTATAATTTTGGTTGGCAACTGGTTGCCTCTGAAATTTGTTTTTTTACAAAAAGCACGCAGTTTGTTTATATCTCCTTTTTTTATTTTCCATGACAGTTTTAGTCGTTTTGCCATTGTTATGATTCTTTCTGTCAAATCTTGAAAGTTTGAAAAAATTAAAAGCTCTGCATCAAATATACTCACATCTTCAAAATCAGTAGTTTTTGCATATTCCGTTTGATCTTTTTTAAAGTTGTTGATTTTCCTTTCCATACGTTCCATTTATATAATTACATAAGATAATATTTCTTTAAGCCTATATTTTAAGAATATAATGCTATATTATAATAAAATGAATTGCAAATAATGTGAAAGAGTTTTAGATATTATTGATACCTCTGAGACGTGCATAGATTGCATCTTATTTTACGCAACTAATAAAAAGAAGCTTTGTTAATATTGTACCAGAGCGAAGCTGCGTTACAAGTGTACTTACGCATGTATAAATTGTAACGATACTTGTGAAGGTTTTGATAACGAGCGTGTTTGCCTTAATTGTGGCACTCACAATGGCTACAATCTTATTGCAGGTTACAATTACAGCCGAAAGAAAAATATTTACCACAGGAAGTACCATTTTGATAAATACTAGGTAGACTATGATTTGTCTTCTAAAAATAGACAAAGATTTTAAGATTTGTTTTACAAAATTGTAAAGATTTTGGATAAAACAGAAGGCCGAAAAAGATCAATCAAATTTGATTACATTTTTCAGAAAATATTTAAAATATTAAAAATAGAAAAAGAAGCAAAACCGATTAAAACAAAATCAACCAGAAAAAAGTACGATAAAATATGGAAACAAGTCAAATCACGACTGGATGCCATGGTCGTTTGCTCACGCGAGGCATCTCTTATATCTTAATTTCCATTAAGCTTGAACCTTTTCATATACATTTCCAGAGGTTCTGTAAAGTTGTCATTCTTTTGAATCTCTAATATTTTATTAAAGACAATCCTAATTATCTCCTTATCATTTTCCAGTCCTGTGGTTGTTTGGACATATGATAGAAGTTGTTTGAAACTCCTATGATGTATTTTAAACAAAGTCTTTTTTTCTACTATTCATGTTTTGCTTGCAAAAACCGAAACTACTGGAGGAACTGGACCAACTGCAGCCACGAAAACAGGAATTGTCGGAACCAATGCCAATACAGCAGTACAACCAATTATTCCACTAACAATTTGTAATGTTGTGTTTATATACACTTGTAACACAGTTTGGTCCTGGTACAATACTTGCAAAGCTTCTTTGTATTAGTCATGTAAAATAAGATACAATCTGTGCACAAAAACTATGAAAAACTTGAGAAAAAGAATTAATGTTAAATGACTCACGACGAGGAGGTTCTTTTAAAATATGCGGCAAGACCTTCATTTATTTCTTGTAAAATGTTTAATGAAAATTGATTTGCTGTAAACAGAATAAAAGAACGATTAGTTTTAAATCGTCCTATTTATGTTGGCATGTGTATTTTAGACTTATCAAAATATTTGATGTATGATTTCCATTACAACTATATCAAAACAATTATGATAAAAAAAGCTAAGTTATTATTTACTGATACCGATTCCTTGTGTTATGAACTAAAAACAAAAGATGTGTATGCAGACTTTTACAAGGATAAAGAACTGTTTGATAATTGTGATTATGATCCAAAAAGTAAGTTTCATTTTAATGATAATAAAAAAGTTATTGGCAAGATGAAACGTGCGGAATACCCATTGTGGAATTTGTTGGGTTGCGAAGTAAACTATATTCGTATGTGCTGGATAATGAGGTTAGCGCAAAGAAATGCAAGGGTGTTAAAAAGTGTGTTGTCAAAAAACAGATAGCACATGATGATTACAAAAATATTTTGTTTACGGCAACAGAAGCTCACCATGAGCATGATGAGATGAAAGTTATTAGATCACAAAAGCATAACATAAGCAGCTATGCAATAAATAAAAAACGTTTATCAGCTTATGATGATAAACGATACATACTAGATAACGGACAAGATACGTTAGCATACAAGTAAAAAATGATATGCAGAGCGATGATGAAGACTACTGCCCGGTTCCTTCTGACTTTGCTTAACGAGTTGCAAATGTTATTGAAAAACTTCGCCGAAAGTAGATTCGGCGAAAGTAGACATAAAATAAAAGTATTGCGCTCTCCTAACGAGTTGCAAATGTTATGTTATTAAAATGGCAAACCGGATTGATTAGTAGTATAGAAACTGGCGGTACGGGGCGGAGTTTTCCAGAGCGGGGTTGCTTGAGAAAACTGTTGAAATATGTTGTGGTGTTGATTTAGGCGTGACTTATATTTAGATCTTAGTGGTACAAATGAGAGTTACGCTTGAGTTCCCCCCTGCATATTTCACTGTTTTTTCTCATTCCCCGCGAGGGAAAACTGTGCTGGTACCGCCAGTTTCTATACTACTTATTGGATGTGACATGAGTGCTTCAGTCGTTATTTTACAGTGTGAAATGAGTGTTTTCGTCGTTATTTTACTCTTAGACCATGGTACAAAAGTGTTAAAGGCGTCGTGCAAAAGGCTACATGACAAAAGAGTTTTTTTTATATTATTATTTAATATGTTGGCGTATAATTTCAGGTATATATAGCGCCTTGCAATGGATATTTAACACTGGTTATTTTTTCAGATGAAAAAACCTGCGTGCTAGAACATTTATGCATCTAATGTTGCTTGTAATTTTAAATTGATTTAATTCGTTTTTCAATATTGTTTATAAACCTGTGACAACACGCACCCACACACAACCAAAAGCACACATCTACTGAGATTGACCGCACGTATGGCAAACTCCCTAAATGTTTACAGTCATGGTCATATACCACTATTGTTTTGGGGATACTGATTGGCTGAAAAAAGTATAGGGTGTATTAGGGTATATCTTTTTCGAAAGAGCTATTTTGTGATTGGGTAGAATTGCCTTAATCATAACTGATGTACATAAAATGTCAAAATAATATGTTTAGGTGATAAAAAAAAATAAAACTGTATTTGTTCTTGCATCTGGGCTATTTTATTGAGAAAATTGCAGGTATAGTAAATTGTCAGAAATTCACATTTATTTGCTGCGAGCCCGACGGTCAGCACCTTCATCAAACCGAAAGTAGGTGAAAGCATTACAAAACCCCCAATGTAAAATGTGTTTTAGGGCCAAAAGGCTATAATGTAACCCTATGTAAAATGCAATAGTGGTATATGACCTCATCATAAACTGCGTGTGTAAATATGTTTATTAATTACTTTAGTTAAAATAAAATGCACAGCCTAAATGGGGATTTATCGTTTGAGTAATAAACTTAAAATTTCAAACTCTATAATTGAGGAAACTGCACTAATCCTCATTTTATATGTAAACAAATATCGAGATTCACTAGTCTAATTAATTGGCTCCTATGCAGTTGTTTGTATTATTATTCTATGTTCTATGTAACTGTAACTCGCCAATACGAAAAAATTGGAAAAAAACATTAAATGTGTATTTTAGCACACTACGATATTTACGTGCATCTGTTCAGCGCGGACCATTCGTACACACCCTGTAAATTGCAGACAAGTTCAAAATCAATCGAGATGTTGCGAAGATGCTTGAAAGTAGGGTTAGGGTTAGGGTTAGCTCAGGTTCTCAAAGATATCCCAACATTACTGTTGTTTTGTTTGATCAAATATACACCTATATCAATGATGTGACCCCGCCCCATCCCCAACCGCGATCCCCCAACCATCCACCCAACCCCATCATCACCACCACACGATAATTTTTATTTTGTTTACATATCTCTGCGTTTACGATATGCAATTACAATGTAGATCTCCGGAAGTAGTTACTGGTTCCCCGTTCCGTATGCTTGACACTCATATAAATGGCCGCAATCGGAAACCAAAGGGATATTTTTTTTCAAACTCACAGTATGTGGACAAAATTTGATATCGTTAAGGGGATTTTCCCTGGCGCGAAAATCCACTATTAACTGCATTCGTAGAAATAGTGTTTAATTATAGTTTTTGGCCGTTTTATATTGCTACCATATCATCCCTTATTTGTAGATAGTTTTATCTTTATACGTTTACATTATTTTTAATTACTTCTTCATTCCTTCATGTTTTTGCGCGCAATATGACCTATTTATGTGTCGACGTGTCGTAAAACACCATTGTATTCATTCATTCATTAATGTATTCATTCATTCATTCATTCATTCATTCATTCATTCATTAATTCGTTCGTTCGTTCGTTCGCTCGTTCGTTCGTTCGTTCGTTCATTCATTCATTTATTCATTTATTCATTGGCCGTTTTCAGTGTTTAATATGTCGGCACTAAAGATAGCGCGCGCCTTGGTATTTGGTTTGGAACAGCTCTGTAAATCGCGCGGAGTAGTATGTGTTTTGTTAGAAACTTTCAGTCTCACCGACAGTGGATGCAGTTCATGTGAATTCATGGCATGACGTGTCTTTATTTATGACAGTCCTTTACTTGAAGTCTATACGGAATTGGTTTAGATGTATCTTCCCTATAATCATGTCTCCACCTTTACCAGTTTACCGTTCAGAATAATACTAATATCTTCAAAAAAAACGTTATTTTAAGCGGATCTACATGTTTGTATTACACGCTCATTTGCAGTATTGTATCAAATATACATAGCATTGCCTTGAATGAAAATTAAGCTGCATAACAATTATATTATACTGAGAGTCACTCGTGTGCATGTTAATACCTTGGCCCGTATTCGTAAAGCAACTTAAGTGGAAAATTATACTTAGTCATCATTTTAGATTTTAACATATTTTTAAATATCCTTATTAACCTCTCCGGGTCACTATAAATCATATATGTTAGATACACATTCAGTTGTAGGTTTGATCGCTGAGCCCGACACTTATATTTAGTGATCGGTGGTACATTTTCAAATTCTTTTGTTTTCTTACTTAATTTTCGATTCGGTGGTTCCACTACTCCGGCCGATAAAAGTCTCTGGGTATTGTTTAACCACTCATAGGATATGTTGTCTGCTTTTTAATTTAGTCTTTTGGCTGTTAGTTGTGATACGCAGTCTTCACAACTACTGCTCCAAATTAAACTCTTTTATTGTTTATTTCGCTCTTCGGGGCATACAATTTTATTAGATCCTGGGATCATACATGTACGTCGCTGGATATAGGGGATGAAATAAAGATACAAATATTGCTATATCCACCGCCATATGCTTGCCATCTTCGGGATGGTTACAATTCCATACTGTTGATTTTTATGAATATTGAGTTCTGCTCAACCCGGGGCTAAAGGGCGTGAGCGGTAGCTAGCATATTACACTACCGCCCATGAACAGTCTCAATCAAACCGATACTGCAATATTTCGTATTTGTCGTGCCCGGCGTTTCCAAAGTTCCAATATCATACTCTTTTTTTATTCATCCATAACATTATTACGAAAACGTCTTAAATATTCATAAATATTTAAAAAAAAAGAAAGATATTATTTGACCTAAGTTAGGATATTGCTAAGAAGACTTATGAATACAAGTCCTTGAGATCTGTATACGGTCAAAAGTAAACGCAGGTAACAGAGGCTTGTGTTTAAGGTTGTTGGCAATCCCTTTTCCATTATTTGGTCATGTTTTATAATACAATTTGAACTTCGCAGGTATTCATGGTGTCGCGATACCTGCCAATGTTATTTTTTTCTAACAAATAGTGAATATTTAATTTATAAAATGATCTACACAATGGGTAAAATATTATATTAAAATGTTACCCAGTCGAAACTATCCAGTCAAATAATTGATTGCAATACAACAGAATCGCGTACGTGGTAGACACAAACAAAAAAACGAAAAAGGAAAAGAAGAAAATAAAACACAATGTAAATAATATATATAAATGATCAAAAATCATTACGTGGTCCCGGCTTAATTCCATTATGTGATGGAAAAGCACACATTACCAGAATTTTATAAAGAATATTTCGACAATTTAACACGTTTAAAACATTTTTTTACTGAAAAGAAATCTTTAGAAATGTTTTAATTTTACAATGAGCAAACGTTTTAAATTAAGGTTTTATTTCATACCCCAGATAACCTCGTTTTCGAACTTGGAAAAGGTGCTGGATGAAGTATGGAAGTTAATACTCTTCCCACATTAAACCAACTATTATAGTTAGTTAGGGAATAAACATTGGAATGTTTAACGTTGTATATATATTTTACTATTATGGTGTTTTTTGTTAGAAAGATACACGTATATTGCAAATAAACTCATCTACAGTAATCGATGAAGACGCTCACAAACCGACGACCTACACTTTCTATTACATGGCTTAACTGAGAAAACATCTTTGTAAATACTGCCTTAAATACCTATGTACAACTTATTGTATTTAGGGGTGGGAGTGGTGGCGGTAGAGAGAATGAATGAATGAATGGTGTTTTACGGCACGTCGACACATAAATAGGTCATATTGTGCGCAAAAATTGAAGAAAAATGAAGTATTATTTAAATATTAGTGTAAATATATAAAGATAAAACTAGTAAAAAACTAAGGGATGATAAGGTGTAATATAAACTATGTATGTAAATCAACAAATGCCCGTCAACGGGCATATAAACAAGTAAATATATATAAGAACACATTATAATGATTAATATAGTCTGATCTCTTTTAGGAAATCTAAAACAAGACTAAAACCTACAGTATCAAATAACTCTTTCATAGTATTAACATTGTAGTACCTTTGAGGCATAGGATCAAAGTCTACACATTCCAATAAGATGTGTTTGACCGTTAACGGTACAAAGCAGGGTATACATTCTGGTAATTGCTCACCTTGTAATAAATATGAATGAGTATAACGTGTATGCCCTATCCTGCACCGGGCTAGGATAACTTCCTCTCGACGAATGGGTCTAGTAGAAGAACGCCATTCTCCGAGTAACGGTTTAATTGAATGGAGTTTATTGTTAACGGACAAATCCCAAGCGGTTTTCCAAGAGTTACGAATATATGTGTTAATACAACTTTTAAATTCAGTATAAGGTAGTTTGGTATTATATATATGTAAATATAATGCTGCCTTAGCAGCACTATCAGCTCTATCATTACCACGTATTCCTACATGGCTTGGAAGCCAGAAGAAAATAATAACATTATCAATTATAAGAGAATTGTACTTTTCTAAAAGTTGAAGCACAACTGGGTTATCATGTTTCATATTACCCAGTGCTTGAAGAGATGAAAGGGAATCAGAAAAGATTACAAAATGGTCATCATCAGATTCCTGAATATAATTTAAGGCAAGTTCAATTGCCTTAAGTTCAGCTGAAAAGATAGAGGCCTTGTCAGGCAGGCGGCTCTTTATGCTGTGTTTGTGAACAGCTGCTGCAGCTACCTTATCTCCATCTTTAGAGCCATCTGTGTAGATATGTTGAAAGTCAATGTATTTCGATATAATTTCATTACATTGCTTTGAAAGACAGTAGGGTCTGTACTGGATTTGTTATTATTACAAAGATCAAAAATAATTGTTGGAGTTTACAAAGTCCACGGTAGAATTTGTGGTACTTTGTACTTGGCAATCAAATTTAGGTCGATTTCAGTGTCTCTTAATTTTGTTTTAATACGAAGACCAAATGGTCGAATGGCCTTCGGTTTTCGATCAAAAAGAGGTTCACAACTAGGATTAAAAACATTATCGAAAGTTGGGTTTGAAGGGTTAGACTTTAATTTAATGGCGTATTGAAGAGCTAATTTGTCTCGTCTATGAGACAGTGATGGTTCATTGGCTTCAACATATAGACTTTCGGCTGGTGATGTACGAAAGGCACCTAAGGCGAGTCGTAATACTTGATTATGTATAGGGTCGAGCATCTGCAAGTACGACTTGCGAGTCGATCCATATACTACTGAGCCGTAGTCCAGTTTGGATCTGATAAGAGATCTGTAAAGTCGCAAGAGGACTTTTCGATCTGCTCCCCAATTAGTGTTTGCAACAAGTTTAAGTAAGTTAAGAGCTTTAAGGCATTTGGCCTTCAAGTATTTAAGGTGTGGTATAAACGTTAATTTACGGTCGAAAATAAGACCAAGGAATTTTATCTCATCCACTACTGGTATTGGTGACCCGTCCAGTGTAAAATGAGGGTCTTCATGATGTTAACGAAGTTGACAAAAGTGCATACAATTAGTTTTAGATTTAGAAAATTTAAAACCATTTTCATCAGACCAGGTCTGAAGTTTATTGAGACATTGTTGTAATTGTCTCTCGATAGTATTCATGTTTTTTGCACGATAACATATAACAAAGTCGTCAACATATAGCAAACAATCCACACCTGGATTGATGCATTTTACTATACTGTTAATCTTTATATTAAAAAGTGTGACAGATAGTATTCTGCCCTGTGGAACACCCATCTCCTGTTCATGAATATCAGAGAGGGTTGAACCCATTCGGACAGGAAACTGTCTATCATCTAAGAATTTCTCTATACAAATGGGTAATCGGCCTCTAAGACCAATGTCATGTAGATCATTCATAATACCGTACTTCCATGCAGTATCATAAGCTTTCTCCAAGTCAAAAAAAACACCGACTAAATGTTCTTTTTTTATGAAAGCTTCCCTAATAAACGATTCAAATCGTATGAGATTGTCTGTTGTGCCTCGTTGGCGCCGGAATCCACTTTGATACTTTGTTATCAGTTTGTTGGACTCCAGGTACCAAACGAGTCTCTCATTAATCATTCGTTCCATGGTTTTACATATACAACTCGTTAAAGCGATTGGGCGATAATTTATTGGGTCCGTATGATCCTTTCCAGGTTTGGGGACTGGAATAACGATTGCTTCGCGCCAAGAATCGGGGAAGATTCCCGTCACCCAAACCTTATTAAATATATCAAGAAGGGTAGAGAGACAGGATTCAGGTAAATGTTTTAGTAATTGATAATGGATATCATCAGGACCAGCTCATGTATCATGAGCCTTTTTAAGGGACTCTCGAAGTTCTTTGAGAATGAATAGTTTATTGTATTTTTCCAAGTTTTTCGACTTGAAGTTCAGCTTCTTCTGTTCTTTTTGTTTCTTATTTTTCAGAAAATTTGGTTGACAATTTTCAGAAGAAGAATCTTTTGAAAAAGTTTCTGCCAAAGTGTTTGTAATATCTTTGACAGATGTTATATCTCCATTGTCTGTTTTAAGATGCTTTACAGAACTGGAATTACATTTACCACTTATTTTCCGGACCATGTCCCATGTCTTCTTAAGTGATGAGCGAGAATTCAGCCTAGAGAAGTAAGATCTCCAGGATTTCCTCTTGCTATCCTTAATAGTACGACGGGCTTTCGCACGAAAAACTCTAAAGTTATCTAAATTTGTTTGAGCTGGCCGCAAGTTAAAATTATTTAATGCAGCTTTACGATCGCTGACTGCCTTTCTGCAGTCATCGTCGTACCATGGTTTATGTGGGCGTTTAGGATTTGCCGAGGTTTTTGGAATGGTTTGATCAGCTATATCGTGAAGAATTTTGGTAAAAAGAGCAGTTGCGTCTTCGACATCCTCGAAAACGGAAGGCTTTAATTGTTCCTCGCAAAGAGATTGAAATGTAGTCCAATCAGCCTTGCGAAGTTTCCATCGTTGCGTTTTTTCGAGAAGTGGAGGGCCGATATTTTCAAGAAATATGGGGAAGTGGTCACTTCCACAGAGGTCGTCTCCAACACTCCACGAAAAATCCATCAAAAGCGGTGGATCGCATATTGTTAAATCAATGGAAGAATGAGAGCCTGTAGCAGGATGTAAGTAAGTATGTGACTTAATATTAAAAAGACACAAATTGTTTTTGGCTAAGAAATCCTCAATTTTCTTGCCTTTATCGTTTATATCTTTACAACCCCATATGTAGTTGTGTGCATTAAAATCGCCCAAGAGTATAAAAGGTGATGGCAATTGTGCAACTAGGTGATTTAGATCTTTAGGGTCTAGTGAAGAACTAGGTGGTAAATATAAGGAACATATTGTTATGACTCTGTGCATAGTAACACTGACCGCAATAGCTTGCAAATTTGTTTTCAAGGCAACAGGTCTGTGAGGAATGTTTCGATTAACGATTATCGAAACTCCACCAGTGGCCTTGTCCCCGGTATCACAAATATGATTGTATAGTAAGTATTGTTTAAAAGATACATTATCACTTGTCTTCAAGAATGTTTCTTGAAGACAAAAGGCAATAGGGTTGTGTTCATTTAAAATTAAGCTGATTTCATCATAATTTGGTTTCAAACCTCGACAATTCCATTGAATGATCTTATTAGTTTTACCCATTATTTAGCGCTAAGGCGATTTTTAATTTTGTTTTTATTTTTGGCCTTATATTTAGGAGAGGTCTTAGGAGACTCAAGCAGCGACATCTCCACTGATGGATCCTCCTCCCCGGAAGAAGTCAGCTGAAGTGGCACCTCAACTAACCTTTCATGAGAAGATGGAAGTGGCAGTGCAGCTGCCGGCTCTGAAATGTCCATAAGCTGTTCGAATTTGTTATGCAGCTCTATAGGGCCATTAGACACCTTTGGCTGCACCTTGTGCTCCCCAGTTGGAGAAGCACTAGGCTTTCCAACTTCCTTAGTTGGAGCAGCACTAGGCCTTCCAACTTCCTTAGCCGGAGCAGCACTAGGCCTTCCAACCGAGGATATATTAGGCTTCAAGACTGGGGAACTTCTAGACTTCACAGTCTTAGAAGAACCCTATTTCCAATTCTGAGAAATTGACATGCTCTTGACATTGCCAGAGCCTGCCGGTTTTGTGTTTGATTTAAATGTAAAAGTTTGATTAGGTGAAAAGTTTAATTTTGGTTTGTTAAGTTGTGTTTGTTGACTTTTGTTTGGATTTGATACTGAGGAAGTATTCTTTGTATTTTGAATTTCTGGCTGTGGTTCGTATTGCGTACTTGCATCCCTGCATTCTGTGTGTGTTGCTGTTGTTTTGAGAATAGATGCGTAAGAGGTCGGACTTGAAATTTTATATTTTTCTTCAATTAATTTTCTTGCTTCTGGAAAGGGAATGTTTTGTGTATATTTAACTGTTATGATTTCTTTTTCTTTTTTAAATTTTTCACATAATTTTGAATTTGCGTGATGTCCCAGACCGCAGTTGGTACATTTGAGGTCGTTAGGACAATCTGATTCGTTATGTTTGAATGCAGAATCGCCACATTTTCCACAACGTTCTTCTTTAGTACACCTGGAGTTGTGGTGCCCAAAGGCTTGGCAGTTGTAGCAACGTAACGGGTTTGGAATGTAGGCGTCAACATGCAATTGCAGATATGCCACCTTTATTGTTTTTGGTAAGACGGGTGTTGCAAATGTGAGTATGATAGTATTTGTACTAATAATTGTGTCATTCCTTTTGATGGTTATTCGGCGAGCTGCAGTTACCAACTGTGGCGCAAGCTCGCGAATAATTTCGTCTTCAGGTACTCCGGAGAGATCCGGGCACCTGATGACGCCTTTGGAGATATTCATAGAGGTGTGAGCGTAACATTTGACTTTTGTGTTTAAAATTTGTGTAATTGTAAGTAAATTATCGGAGTGAGATTTTTTGTTTGTTTCAATAAGAATTGTTTTGTTTTTTAATGTTTTAATTTGTTTTACATGTCCAGCAATGGAATGGACAGTTTTCTCGATCACGAAAGGTGACATAACTGTAATAGGTGTTTCCCCGTTTTCCGATTCGATAATGAGAAAACGAGGAAAAGATTGATTGATTACTGATTCCTCAGTATCAGATTCAGTATCTGTTTTTATCCCTTTATTAGTAGTTTGTGCGTTTTGTGATGCCATGATGTGGCGTTAAGAATTCATCTTCCACGCTTCTCACCCACCTCGGAGTCCAACAAGGGGACATTTGCTGTGGATATCCAACAGCAAAATGCCAAGAATTCGTAGAAGGTATACTCATATAAAGCTAACGCATCAGACCCCCCATACCACCCAGCGGACATAACCCCTTAACTAAAAAGTCAAAGAGCCGCACTTATGTTCCGCTTAACAAGTGGCACGAGTATAGCCATATAGCGTTTTGAAATACATGATTAGCCCGTGCGCTGATTTCAAAGATTTCAAGATTCAGTTAATTGCGGGTATTAAAGAAAAAAACATATTAAACACGTTAAAGGTACATGCCAAGCATGCGAGAATAAAGGCAAGTTTATGACAAGGCAAGGGTCAGTAATATGTTAAATTACTGAGCTATCATTACAGATATATTATATACTCGTATATATATATAGTTTTAAAACTAAAAAGTTGATAAAATGTTTATTTTATAGATTGTTGTTACCATGTTATTAAATGGCGTTTGAAGGGTTTTATTTGTCACATACAGAGTGCCAAAAAGTGGTGATCTTGGGTGATTGCATTGTCAATGCTATTTCGTTTTTTTAATAAAGGTCTGCCAGTTTTTAATTTAAACAAGTACCCATCAAACTGATATCAAAACATAATAAATGCGCGCGCAATGTATACTCATCACGTTTGACCGGTTTAAACAGGATATAGCCAATAATTCAAATGCGGAATTTGACTGACATAATATGGCAATTCGACTCGCCATTACCAATACATCAACAATGAACTAATTCAAATACTTCATTTCGGTGTGGGGGGAGAGTGGGGGAATCATTGTAAAGAAACGACAGGCTGAGTATTACGATCACAATAGAAAGCAATATTTCCCCAGTTTGGGAGAGTGTGGTCTACACGCTATAACTATTGTATTAATCGTTTCAGATATGGATCTTAAAGATGAATCAGACGCTGCGACGATAGACAATGGCAGCATTGGTGTTCATGTGGTCGTTCATTCCACGTCAGCCTATGGCAATTATACGAGTCTATATACCAATCAGTCACATCACTTTATTACAAAGGTTATGGAACAGTATACAATGCCCGTAATATGTTTTATTCGGAATTATCGCTAATACTCTGGCCTCTATTGTATTTCTACGAAAGCCACTCAGGAATAGCTCATGTGGCATATTCTTGGCCGTAAGAGGAATCTCAGACAATGGGTTTCTATCGACTCTGCTGCTTATATGGATTTCATCAACATTTGAACTGCAACTAAGTAAAGTGCTTGGTCTGTGTCAAATAAATGTATTTCTAACATACGTCTGTGCGTGCATTTTCGTTTGGTTAGTGGTGTTTGTCACAGCAGACAATTATATTCGGATTTGCAAACCCTTTATTGTAAACAGAGTACGCAAGACATCCACAGCAAAAATTGCCGTTGTTATTTTATGTTTACTGGTGTGTTGCTCATACACCTTTCCATTCAGGGCGACTGAATCTGACTGTACACCAAAGGAGTATTACTATGACACAATTCAGGCGATGGTCTACAAAGATACCCTTCTAACACTCGCCATACCCACATTGTTGGTATCGTTACTTAATATGACTATGTTTCTGCCGTAGAGGAAGCCATACAGAAAATTGCGCTTTTCGTGTACTACAGTTCTTTATCAAAACATTTAACCGTATATCTCATGTTTGGCAGAAAGTTTCGCAAAGTGTTCAAGAAAACATGTTTTAGAACAGGCTGAAAACATTCGCCTTCACCAGCAAGGATCGTGGTGAAGAACACAACTGATATTCCAAGACTATCTCTCACGAACTTTTTCTCAGCACTGTTTGATTCCGTCACCAGTCGTTGCAGAATTTGTTCCTCTAAACAGGGCAAACTCTAGAAAAGAAGATTACATTTTCAACTGACAATAATGACAGCCAAAATAAATCAGCCGAGAATATATATATAGTTCATACATTCAACTAACGTCGTGGAGAGCTGTGGTCTAGTGGTAGAGCAACTACCCATGATCTAAAAGCCGTAGCTTCGATCCTATGTTGCAAAATGTTAAAGTTATTACGTGTTTTATGCATAGTTGCATACAAATCATCCTTCAACTATAAATGTTCTTATCTTGATGCAATGGGCCAAATGTACAATCAGGTCGGATAATGCCAATGACTTCAAATACATTAACGCTGGAGATTATTTTTATTTTGTTAATGCTAGACGAGTGAATATCCGTCTTGCGTGAAAGCTTCCTGTAATTATGTAAATTACGGAGACATCTTTGATTTGTTTCCGTGGGATGTGTTGCGAATTGAAGGATAGATTATAGTGGTTTAAAAATACTGTGTGAGACTGTCGTGCAGGAATCGTCAGATCACGAGAAAATAATGTTAGCATTATCTATTGGGATAGGTTTAATACAAACTAATAATTCTAAGGATGACAGTAAATACCGCATTCATTTGAAACGTAATAAAACGTGTGTTGCATAAATGAGCTATCGTATATTTCAACAAGATGGAGACTTGAAAAATATACCACACACAGTTCAACATGGAATTATATTTAGAGAAAAAGTAGCTATGTCCCGACTAAGTTCGTGATGCCCTATATGTTAGAGAGTCTTCATGGTCGTGGGGTTAACGAACGTACGTTGTAAACGATCTCGCCTCTCACCGCTGCAGTTCGAATTCCACTGGGAGCTCGACTTGGTAGTGAGAACGTGTCGATTCTTACGTGTGGCGGAAGGTTTACAGTATCGGCTCTCCCAAAGAAATATTGGTGGTCTGCCTCCACCACAAAATCTCGGGCATCATATATAATCTTACATGTGTTGAATATGTCGTAAAACACAATAAAATGTACAGTAACGCACTGCATTAAAAATACTGGCTGAAATTTTGAACGGTGTTATCATAATCACGTGTATAAGGCTGATTCAACTGCTGTATACATGGCACTATCAAATTCGCGTAACGTTGCGTTATGCAATTTATAACAGCACACACGACTGAATTCGACGTTAGTTAGTTTAAGTCTATATTTCTATGAATTTATTTGAAGCACTCTCGATGTCTTCCTGGGTAGAAACAGTATTAAGCAAATGCAGATGAAGTGTCTTGCCCAGGGGCACAACACATATGGTAATGGCTTTTAATATCTGAAATGTACAGCTCGCCTCTATTCTTTCCTCTTTAATTTTTGCTATGACCGGACATATTGTCCACCAATTTATGATGTGTACCTAAATCCTGAAATAAGTCGTAAATGTAACGAATGTATTTTTTTCATTTATACGTAATAATATTTGTATTATTCTTGTTTTGCCTATTGACGCTACCTAGTTTGTTAGAGAATATATCCGGGCGGTGAATTCTTTATTTTCACTGTCCCTTTATATTGGGATGACAATATGTTGACAGTTAGGTTTGTTGTACCCTAGAACCTTGTTTAATCCCCACGTCGGTTGTTTGACACTGACGGTTCCAAGACGTACCACTGATGTTAACCATAACTATTTTATGGTGTCACAAACGTTGATTCTATTTTTTTCTTTCCTGTATATGAGTGTTATGTATGGTTGTGTCACAGTAAAACGTATTGCAAAGAAACTTTTAGTTTTTAAAACTATAGTTTATAATAACGTTTGAATGTATTAGATGTGCAATATTACAATACTTAATGTATAAATGATAAAGGCGAGACACACGTTAGTCGTTAGCTTTATTCTTCAGAAGAAATACACATGCCTTGTCTAATTATACGTCAACGAGCTATATCTGCCAGACATTTTATGTTATCCCTGGGCAAAGCATTATATAACAGACAGTCAACATGTTACATGTGCGCCAAGCTGATTATATGTAAGCAGTAGTTTATAATATCAACATAATTAATCAGGCCTGCCAAATCTCCGAAAAAAATCCGGATTCTTCGGATTTTGTATTGGCTCTCCGAATCTCCTGATTTAATTGTACAATCTGGGGATTTCCAACAAAACAAAATGTTCATGATTTAGAAGCTATACTTTCACAGTTTATCAGGTATTTCCCAAATTGGTCCTGATACGCTCCCTAGTCAGATGAATATATATAGGTATCGTGTAATGCACTGACTGTATATACAATTAACACCTAAGGACATAATTAGTTCCTTCGGTGGCATAACGACAATATCTGTGATTTTTTTAATTGGTAAACCTAACTCATCAGGCAAGTATGAGGAAATCGCAACTCTTCGTGTGTGGTTCCTTACCGAATCTACATATACAAACTAAGTGACTCATATGCAACTTATATGCAGATTATATGTAACTTACATGTCCAATATACTTCGCATATAAGTCATTTAATATCTTGTCTGAGTGAGTTATATTTGTAAGTAGCCTATATGTCCATACCACGAAGACATACAACTCACTAATAAGCCATTTATATCTGGAGCTGATATTGGAGAGCGTTTATAAGCCATCTATATAAAAGTGACAATTTCCTCATCTTTAAATACGTCGAATGAATCTGACCTGTAATTAGACACTCCTTTATGTCAGTGATATGACAGCTGAAAGGAAATGCCTCATTTTGAGAAAAGGATTTGACTTTAGTCTGAAACATTCTCAGTTGGATAGAAGTTGCATTGATGCTGCACATTTAAATTTCAAAAGGCTTCAACGAATAAAGAGAAAATACTGCGAGAAACACATATTCATTTTGTGAGTTGACTGAAGGATTTATTAAAATACTTTTATCATTTTGAAATGAGGAAAGGATTTGGATGTAATTGTAAATATTTAGAAAAGTGAAACCAACTCTGCTTAGGATACTGTGTCAACAAAAGACATATAGTATAGGAGTATTGGCTGGTAAGTACATTGTATTTATTTCTATATCCTGTTATTCTTTACAAAAAAAAATCCCCGTGATGTTCCACTGATCATATGTACAAGGTGTATGTAGGTAATTGATATGTTAGCATAAATATATGTTAAATGGTTCCAAAGAGCAAACATTATTATGTTTTAGGGATTAATTTGTATGTCTCCTAACTATGTGATATTAAACATGTCAATTAAATAACATTGTTAGGACCATATGATGTATTTGCAGACGTGGCATAATCTGTCTGTCCTCAAAAGTATGTTAACGAATCAGGGAAATTCATTCACTGATATATATTCTTGACTTTTATTTCTTCATAATTCAATATTTTCAGAGTGACAGAAAACCAGAAATAGAAATAGAACAGAAGAAGCCAACAGGAAAGCAGTGAAAAATAAACTGCCTCAATAGGACTGCTATATTGATGTTGTGTTTCATTTAGATCAACTGCTATACTAATAAATCAAAATTAATTAGCTTTATGTTTTGTTTTGACGTTTCATTTTACCGAGTATCATTCTTAGAGGATCCAATGTGATATACTATTGGATTAAGGTCACTTATAAGTGGCATATATGTCCTTAATAAGTGGCATACCTATACGTGCCAGATTATATGCAACATATAAATCACTTATAAAAAGAAATATAAAAAGATCGGACAGGGAAAGTAGCATTCAAGGAGGACAGTCTACCATGAAATACAGAAACGAACACGCAAACAGACAAACAAGAAGGCAAAAGCAATAATAAATGCAAACGACATCACAAACACAAAAGGGTTGACAATTTGGCTACCGCATTGGAACGGTCAGTGGCAAAGTAGGTAACTGGGGTTCAAACCGGTTCTAGGGTACACCAAACCTCATATTTACCCTACTGTCATCCCATTAAAACAGGACAGTGTAAATAAAGAAATCCCAGCCATGATCTAGTCTCTAACCAACAAGGCAGCATCAATAGGCAATATAATTAAAACACAAATATGCTCGTGTAAATATAATACAAAAAAACAATAGCCTAGAAAGCCACAATGAAGGTACTCAATGACTTGGCAGAAGTCGCATATAAGTCACCTATAAGTGACAGAGTACTTGGCATATAGGAGGCTTACAAGTGAGATATGACGTACATCGCATTTGTATTTAAAAATCAATATAAGTTACTTCTATGTTACTGTCCTATGTCATGTATAAGCGACTTATATGTCGCTTATAACTAAAACATATGAGTGACTTATATTTATTTCTGTAAGGGTTACCACTATAGCAGCTGCTACTGTGTACGATGATTACAATTTGTAGAGTTGACCACTTGTCGCAGATTTGTTTTTATTTTGCTATGAAAAAGATTTCATGAAGAGTCTTTCACCAGATACCCCGGCAGATGTTATTGAAGCTTTTAATGACATCTCTCGGTATCTGGATGACATATTGAACATTGCCAACCCTTTCTTTCCAACTATGGTTAATAATATTTATCCTAAAGAACATCAGCTTAATACAGCTAATATATCTGATAATAAAGCTTTTTTTCTTGATTTAGATCTCTCGATTGAAAATGGTGAAATAATTAGCAAAATCTATGACAAGAGAGATGATTTTAATGTTGACATTGTTAATTACCCCCATTTGGATAGGGATGTTCCCAGAGCAACTTCTTATGGGGTGTATGTGTCTAAACTTATTCGTTTTTCAAGAGCTTGTACTCGAGTTGAGGACTTTTATATACTCAATCAGTGTTACCGTTACCATAAACTTCGTAAAAGCTTTGCCACATTTTATTATCGTAACCATGATCTTCTATCCAAATATAAAAGTAATTTAAGGACACTTCTGCGACAATGACTATCACAACCTGACTTCTATGGTGATGTGATGTATATACTTCGTACGATTCTTGGTCATATCTTTGTCACCAAAGTCAACCCCATTTTCGCTTCTTGGAGAAGGGGTTGAATGTGGAAAGAAAATTAATTCTCGGACCACGTTATGGTTTGGACGGCCACTCATCTTTCTCCGTTCTTTATTTGTATTTCATAGTGTTCTGCATAAAGGACAACATCATGTTTTACCATTTTCAATCGAGAGATCTAAATCAAGAAAAGATGCGTTATTATCAGATATATTAGCTTTGTTAAGCTGAAGTTCTTGAGGATAAATATAATTAACCATAGTTGGAAAGAAAGGGTTGTCAATGTTCAATATGTCATCCAGATACCGAGAGGTGTCATTAAAGGCTTCAATAACATCTGCCTGGGTATCTGGTGAATGACTCAACATGAAATCCCTTTTATAGCAAACATAGAACAAATCTACGACAAGTGGTGCACTGTTCGTACCCAAAGGGATACCAACAATTTGTCTATAAACGGTGGTTCCATACCTGACGAAAATATTATCAAATAGGAAGATGAGTGCTTCACAAACTTCATAGCAAGTCCACATAGTATAATTGTCTAAACTACCGTAAGTAAAAAACGCATTTATATTATTATATGCCAAAAATGTAGTATTTTCTCTAGCGAATGTTGTCTTTAATAAGGTGATGTGGTAAGGTTGTATATAGTGTAGAGAAGTCATAAGTGCTTATTGATGAAACTTGATCTTTAATGAAAATGTTATCAAGAACGTCTCCTGAATTTGTTATTAACCAAAATAAATTAATCCCAGAGTTTTCATCAGTTTATCACAATATAGTTTAACGTGAACTTCAACGGCAGTAAGACAAACAGCTAAAAGTTTGGAGATCTTTGTTGTGGTGCAGGCACTAGAATTCGAAATGAAGCGAGCCTTATATGGATTTTTATGTAATTTAGGAATCCAGTACATAGTAGGCAGTTTATTTTGCTTATCGTTTACACCCGCCTTGAATATGAGTGATATGTGCGGAAACAACATCCTTCTCAGTAGAATTAACTGGAGTATACGAACTGGTGCTGCCGAGATCCAGAGATAAAACATTGACGTAATGTAGGCGTCAAACAATAATTACACTATTAGCTGCTTTATCTGCAGGAACTAAAACAATTGTATTATGAAATTCCTGAATTCCCGATTTTAAATTAAAGGAAAACCTAGGTCTCGGAGGAAATACAGAGGGGTTAGCATTATAAAAGTTAATACGTGTATCTATAATTTCCAAAATTGACTTTTTCCAAGTAGAAAGTGAATTTGGGTCCGTATGTTCTCTACGACACCATTTGATACTAAAATCTACAATGGAGTGGGCGATCTGGGCACGACAGGCATTAAAATCAATAGTTGAAGGTAATCTATATTAAGGACCTTTCGAAAACAAATGCCGAATATGTTTATCAATAATATCAAAATTACCAGTGATGACATGACCTGCTGAAGCATAGCAAAATGTTGATGTGTTGCATTCACATTCCTTAGGAGTATTATGTACTAAATCAAGGTCAGAAACTAATAAGTTGTAGTTGAAAAAAATATTTCTAATAGGCTTTTTATACTTATACCAAATTACAGGACTTTCGGAATGTTTGATATATTTTGGGATAGAATCAACTACATGAGTATCTCGAAAATTACTAGGCATGTCAATGAAATCAATACCTTTATTAATATATAGTAGTTTTAGAAAATGCCTGACGTGATCAGACTCCTTGTCAATATTGGGTCGGAGAACATGTTGTGTATAGCTTTGAACTATGGAAGCAGTGTTATGCAAGGGATCTGTCCGAATGAAAATTGTGTCGGCTGCCTCGTCGATCAACTTTAGTGATGAAATGGACATTATGGTTAATAATATTTATCCAAAAGGACCTCAGCTTAACAAAGCTAATATATCTGATATTAATGCTTCTTTTCTTGATTTAGATCTCTTGATTGAAATGATTTTAATTTTGACATTGTTAATTATCACCACTTCTTATGAGGTGTATGTGTCTCAACTTATTCGTTTTTCAAGAGCTTGTACTCGAGTTGAGAACTTTAATATTCGTAATCTTTGTATAACGAAAAAGCTACTCCATCACGGTTACCGTTACCATCAACTTATAAGTAAACCCTTTGCAAAATTGTACTATCGTAACCCTGATCTTCTTTCCAAATACGAAAGGTTACGTGATAAAATGTTGCAAAGGTTTTACGAAGTTTATGGTAACGGTAACCCTGATGGAGTAGCTTTTTAGTTATACAAAGATTACGAATATTAAAGTCCTTCACTCGAGTAAAACTCTAGAAAAACGAATAGGTTGGGAAACATAGACCCCATAATAAGTTGCTCGAGGAACATCCCCATCTAAATGGGGATATTTAACAATATCAAAATTAAAATCATCTCTCTTGCCATATATTTTCTAATTATTTCACCATTTTCAATGGAGACATGTAAATCTAGAAAAGAAACGTTAGTATTATAAATACTAGCTTTGTTAAGTTGAAGTTATTTATGTTATATATTATTAACCATAGTAGAAAAGAAAGGGTTGTCTGAATGTTTAATATGTCATCCGAATACCGAGAAGTTTAAGTAAAGGCTGCAATATCATCATCCTAGGTATCTGATGAAAGACTCAGCATGAAATCTCTTTCATAGAAATATAAAACAAATCTGCGACAATGGGTGCACAGTTCGTACCCAAAGGAATACCAACAATTTGTCTGTAACCTGTCATTCCATACCTGACGACAATATTATCAAATAGGAAGATGAGTCCTTCACAAACTTCTTGGCAAGTCCACATAGTGCAGTTGTCTAAAATGCCGATAGTAAACAAAGCTTTAATATTATTACATGCCAAACATTTAGTATATTCCCTAGCGAATGTTTTTTGAATAAGAGCAATAACATTGTCATTGATAAGGTGAGGTGGTACGATTGTTTATAGTGCAGAGTAGTCATGGGTACTAATAGATGAAACTTGGCGTTTGTTGCAAATTTTATCAAGAACGTCTCCTGAATATTTTATAGACCAAAACAAATTAATCCCAGAGATTTCATAAGTGTTATCACAATATTGTTTAACGTGATCTTTAACGGCAGTAAGGGAAGAAGTTAAAATATTGGAGATGTTTGTGGTAAGCAAGCACTAACATTCGAAATAAGGCGGGCCTTATACGAATGTTTATGTAATTTAGGAATCCAGTACATAGTTGGCAGTTTGTTCTGCTTTTCGTCTACCCCAGCCCTGAAAGTAGTGCACCGAGTGATATGTGTGGAAAAAACATCATCCTCAGTAGAATGAAGTAAAGTATACGAATTAGTGCTACCAAGTTCCAGATATAAAACATTGACGTAATGTAGGGGTTAAACATTAATTACATTATTAGCTGCTTTATCAGCAGGAACTAATACAAATTTATTATGAAATTCTTGAATTCAAATTACGAAAGGAAAACCTATGTCTAGGAGTCAGTTAATAGAGGTTAGCATTAAAAATACGTGTATCTATAATTTTAAAAACTGACTTTTTCCAAGTCGAAAGAGATTTTGGGTCCACATGTTCTCTACTGTTTTGAATGTACGCACTAAGTGTAATGGCATGTTAACAGTCAAGGAGTCATTTAAAACAACCGCACGAACGGACACTTTAATCATGTTAAACGTCAGATGCACCATAGCAATGTAATGAACTGCGTTATTTTAAGCGATGATACGTTCCAACAATACTTTAAACACGATGAATCTGCGTATACATTCGTTTGATATTATGAGATAGGCTTGGGATATAATATGTGAGAATTTGTTTGTATTTTGTTCAATCTATCGACACATTTTACATCCTGAATCATACACATCTATATCAGATATTAATAATATATTCTCTGCGGGTTTATATATAAACACCTACCAGATATTGATATGAGACGATATAACCCCCTGGACATATTTTATTTCTTTAATATATCTTATTTTTTGAACAACTTTGCGTGGAGATATTTTATTTCTTAAATAAATCTTATTTTCTGAATAGCTTTGTGTGGAGATGTTTATTGTTTACATACATCTTATATTCTGACTAACCTTGCGCGTTTTCTTTCACTATATCATGTCCACCCATCAATCGTAGATATACTGCACTGAGCGTATTGTCTGTTTATTTCGCCCATTGTTTTCTCGTTTAGGGCAATGTGTTTTGTTAGAAACTGTGACCATACTCCGCTGGCCATGGAATATTGTGGAAATACCGCATTGAATGTTCCACTTTCACAGTCATATGCATATCATCTTCGGGAGTTCTGCTCAACCCGGAGCTAGAGGGCATGAACGGTAGCAAGTACTTTTCACTACTGTTCATAAATCAAACCGAGATTGTAAATTGTTTTGTATTTATCGTGTTGGACGATTTCCAAATATCTCCTTTCATACTTTTCCATAAGTGTCGTGTCTCAAATGTTATGATGATTAACTAGTGTAAGGTGATACTTTTATCGTTGCCAAGAGGAGTGTACTAGTCACTTGTAAAATAACAAATTTAATTAGTGATATTAAGCCGGATAGATAGTTGTGTAACAAGATTATTGTTGATATATCTGACAATGTCACATTACGTTTAGGAAATACTCTGTATACTAGCTTAAAGTAAGACAAACATAACACGTATAATAAAAGATCGATAGCCCTATTGTCAACTATATTTTGTGTCTTTGACTTCATTTGCCTTTCTTTCTTATTAGCAATTTATATTTGTCGTTTTGCGTGTTTTTGGGTTTACTGTGTTCTGTGAAAGCTGCATTTCCTGTCCGACTTGTATACTTTTTCTTTTTTAAGTCAACGAATATATTATTTGCAAAAGTTCGATTGCTGTGTTAAAATGTTAAATAATGAGAATTAAATGAAGATCGTAATACCCAAATGAAAATAATGAATGTCTAAATATGTTCAACCACATGATAGAGAATCTTACTTTTTATTCTACGGTATGATGAAACAAGTTTTTATTTTATTTTTCCTCTGCGGTTTCTTGAAAACGATATGGTCACTTCTTTTCCAGACGGAGTCGTAAAAGTCTCTCCCCAAACTACACACTTCTCAATGTTATGCTAATTTTATTTTCATTTTTGTCGTTTAACTTATCATCACATCCCTGTATTATTGCAAAGTGCTACTTGCATGGTGGCCGAAATGAACGATCGTTTCTCCATGGAACAATGGAGTGTTTACAACAGAATGTGCAGGCACTCTGCAGTTATGTAGATGATAATATTCTATGCCCATGTTGTTATTTTGTCTCGGTATAAATGGAGGGTAGGCCTGGAAGTGTCATTCCATTTCGATTTATACACCCGTTTTCCGTCGGTGCGCTGTAAAATTCAATTCAATTCAGTTATTTCAAGTTGTTCTCAGTGACTCATTTAAAGTTTGCAACTATACTTTACCTGTTGATTGTGCGATGACGCGACATAGTGTGGGCACTATACATACTTTCGTCTACCTCAATTATGATGGGAATGGCAACGTTCAATTGGTATAGTTATGTAGATGATAATATTCTATGCCCATGTTGTTATTTTGTCTCGATATAAATGGAGGGTAGGCCTGGAATTGTCATTCCATTTCGATTTATATACCCGTTTTTTGTCGGTGCGCTGTAAAATTCAATTCAATTCAATTAGTTCAAGTTGTTCTCAGTGACTCATTTAAAGTTTGCAACTATACTTTCCCTGTTGATTGTGCGATGACGCGACATAGTGTGGGCACTATACATACTTTCGTCTACCTCAATTATGATGGGAATGGCAACGTTCAATTGGTATAGTTGATATGTACTTGTCGTGCCCTTAACGGTTTGTGTTCTTGCTACTCCGGCTTCTAACAAATCATTGATAACTTGCTTCGTGGCCTTGTGGCGTTAAAGTAGAGTATCGCTTACACCGGTGCTAGGAGGTGTCAGGGGTGTAGCACGTTACATTGCCTCTCTCTTGTTTGTGTTTGTTGCTTCCAAGGGATACCCTTTTCAGTAATTATTTCTAAGTTTTTTCTTGTTGTGCTATACTTATAGAGTCAATTAATACTGCCTGGTTTGTTATATATTGGCAAGCATTCTGTATGGGCATTGTTCAGTTTAACAGTAATGCCAAAGTATGGCGGTATCCATATTGCCAACCCAATGCGGTAGCCCTATTGTAAACTATTTGTATGTGTGTGATGCCAAAACTTGCCTATTATTCATCTTTGTAACTATTGTTCCTTTATTTGCGTGTTTTCAGTTGACTGCGTTCCTTGATTGCCACATATCTTTTCTACTTTGTATTGTTGCAGCGCGACTCACCGTTGAAGCATCTCCCCCGTGACGGGTTAACGTCTTTGCATTGTGAACCTTATAGCCTTACACCGCTGCGGATTCGAATCCCACTGTGAGCTCGACGTGTCAAGTGAGGAAGTGTCGATTTTTACGGATGCGGGAGGTGTATAGTACTGGATCTACCGATGAAAGGTGAGTGGTCTGCTTCCACCACACAAAACATCGACCATCATAAATAACCTTGCAAGTGTTGAAAATGACGTAAAATACCATACAAACAGATTAGTCAAAAAACCGTGTCCTAGACAACAGTACGCGGTATAAACACATGTACGTCCTCTCTGCACGGTTATGTATATGAAGTGATAGAAAGTATTCGTTTAAAAGTTATTGCGTTCTAGATCAAATGATCTCCTTTACTGCAGTTAGTTTGATTGCTGAGACTAGTTGATTGTGTCGTTTTTCTCAGGTATGCATCTCGCTTCCTTTATATATAACTGAAGCATTTGAAAAGTAGTAAAACATGAGAAACACATTATAACGACAGTCGATATTATATTTTAAATGGGAATCTGTTGTTATGGTAATGTTTTACCATTTTTCATATGTGTCAAGTATCTTGACTCTTATCTATGATGGCTAGTTTCGCCATAGCAATTATACTCATTATTCCTTCTTAATGTATTTCTTTTATTAAATTAGCACACATGTGATATATTGCGGAGAAATAGTGGTTTAACCTTTCCGCTGCCAAATTAATAGGCAAATGTACTCCCCAGTGCCAAGTATTTTTACAGAGATTCCTGATAATTGGGTGTAATTGGGAAAACGGCCATAACTTCGTTATTTAAAGACATAACAACTCCAAATTTGAACAGGACATAGATATATCCATAAACTTCAATACTATATAAAAAAAAATTATAATTCAAAGCATTATATAATTTAATTATATAATTAATTAAATTATCATAATTTTATTATTCGTATCAGTTTTTAGATGAATATTTGTAAAATATCAAAAGAAAATATCACTCATTTCTTCGTCAGAATCTGTTTCATAATCGCCACCTTCACCATCGCTGTCGTAGCCAGCAATTGCAAAACTTGCGCTTCTGTAAACGTTGGCCCCTTTTTTGAGGAAGCCATTTTGTGTCTCGAAATCCCTATACAATTTGTCCTTTTATTTACGTTTTTACTGTACACATATGCCGAAATTCCTTTGATTAAAATTAGTTTCTTGCAAACAAAGAACCTCGTTTTGAAATCGGGGGAATTCTCGGTGTCGTCGTTAGGAAAACAGCGTCATATGAATAGCACAAAACATTGCCTTTGGCTGTCTGCCTAGCAGACGACAAAAGTCGCCATCGGCAGCGAAAGGGTTAATAGCATTGTGCTGCGATGTTGTGTGAGCAGCAGCAGCAGCAGCAGGCAAAGAACTAGTGTTTACATTATTTCTCCGTTGTATATCAGTCTATCTAATTCTCAGCCTTAACGGTTATTTAACCGTTTTATGCAGCTGGTCTCTTCATCCAATGTGTGAAGGGAATTTCCCTACCCCAAACAACACGTCCATAGTAAGAATACTTGTAGATGTTTCTCAAAAATTGCTATATATCAATTTCAATAGGATTTGAGAAGTTGTTTATGTATAACATTATACAAGTTTACACACTGAGTTATTTGTGATGACGTTAGTGAATCACGTTGTATATTCTTCATACATGCATACCTTCCAAATGTACTGGCCACGTTGTCAGAAGTTTTCTGGCTCTATAACAGATACATACCTATATATGGCTGTCTATTCAGTGATTTCTGATGTTTGGATGTAGAGGGCAAACGTGCACTAACGCTATTTCCGAGCTAGTTCAAAAGCCATACAAACTCAACTAAATAAATGACTATTGATTTATTTATTTTATTATTTGCACTGACATGAAATATCAGGTAATACAGTTCCTAGTGGGTATGTTTAAACTCTGTACACAGCCCAAAACTGTTCTCGAAAGATGCCTAATTTGACGTCAGGGACTTTTGCCCTTTCGAAAACTGAATTTCATTTAAATATTTGTGTCCGTTTGAAAACTGAATTTCATTTAAATATTTTCGTCATCATCGAGATCTTTTCATATGGTTTTCATATTAATTGTTCGTTTTACGCAACATATCGAAATAAACGCATACAGTATAAACCAGGTGGTATCTGTATTTTGCATGTTGACAAAAATAATTACAACTTGTCAGACGTACAAAATGGAAGATTGAATGAAGAGCTCAAATGCCAGAGAAACAGCTCCCAGATAGCATGCATGTGTTGGGCCAACGTGGGAAGATGATTGGTAGGTTCGACAACGTTGGCTCAGTGTCAAGCAGCCCCAACGATGTCACGACGGTTACCAACAACGTTTGGACACAGTTGACACAACGTTGACTCAACGTTGGACTAACGTTGGACCAACGTTGTATATCCTCGTCACCCCAACTAAACTGAGTCCAGCTGTTCCAACGATATTGCGACGTTTACTACAACGTTGGACCAACGTTGAGACATCGCTGTACCAACTCTGGGCCAAAGTTCAAACTTACTTACTTTGTACACCAACGCTGGGCCGACGTCGGGTTACAACATCCTTAAAGGGACGTAATTATCTTTGTAAACATCCATGAATTTCTCTTTTGGTGACTTTAATTGTATTATTTTAAATGTATTTTGACTCTTTTATTGTATATAAATATAACTTATTCAATTATAGTATATTATTATACTAAATATTTAAAATATAAAGAAACCAGTTTTAAAGTATGGGGATCACCTTTTCAGTATTTATAATACATTTATACAAATATCACGATATGTTAACGATCATTAAAAAATGTTCTTTGTGAAGCAGAATAAGTCTTCTACATTTCCACGGTGCAGCTTGAAGCGAATGAACTTGTCCATCCCTAGAAGTTGGACTACATCACTTTAAATGAAGCATGGGTGGGAAAATAAATTAAAATATAAAAGATGGTGTTAACAGATGATTTGGAAATATAACGTTTGAGCGACGATGTTGGCCCGACGTTGTTGCACAACGTTAGTAAGTTCAAACGCTGGTCTAACTTTGTAGACAACGTTGCATTATTGCCACACATCATTGGCCCAACAATAAACCACTATGGTGGGCCACTTTGGAAACGATGAGCAGTATCAAATAGACCCGACGTGAAAATCAATGTTCGGGCAAGCTTGTTTTCCACCATCAAATCAAGGTTTGATGTTGGTCCGTTTTTCTATTATTATCACGAAGCATTGACCCAACACTAATCCAACATGTTAGGCCAACGTAGAAACGATGAGCAGAATCAAATGTGCCTAACGTAAAATACCAACATCTGGCCAACTATGTTATCACAACTATTTCTCACCATCAGATCACAGTTGGTTTGATGTCGGCCCACTTTGCCAGCCAGTATTACCACGAAGCATTGGCCCAAACCAACACATGTTGGACCATTGTAAAATCGATGAGCAGAATGAAATGGGCCTAACATAAAAGACCAACGCTAAGCCAACGAAAGTGATGATAATGGTTTGATGTTGGCCCCACATATGCATGATATCTGGGAGTTTCGTTCTTTAAATTTCATTCTAATGACAATTTATGCAGATGCCACGTTTTCTCATTTCATACGATATTCCTATTTGTTTAAAGCACAATTTCGTTCCATATTCATTGATATATCAATAATATACGTGTCGGCTATATGAAGCCGTCCACGCATTATTAGGAAGTTTTTGAGTATTACACATATATGATCATGTATACATGAATATAAAAAAACATAGCAAGTACTCAATGATTTCCCATAATCCAGGACAACAATAGAATAAACCATTATGGACATGACAAGACAAGATAAAGACAAATATATAGCGCTTCCGTCCATTTATGATTGACGTAGATGCTATCATAGGGTCCATACTCTGTCCGGTCATCGCACAATCAAAGCGGAAAGCATAGTGGGGTAACACACCCATTGATTGTTGCATTAAGTTGTTTGTGAATTAAATTTAAATGACATGTTGTTATTTATATCAAGACCTAAGTTAAAAATGAATAACTTACATTCTCATCGCAAATGACACATATGCTGCCAAAAATCCACTCATTTCCATATAAGCAAAATAATTAAAAACTCACAATTTTAACATGACAATGCTTGAAAAATGTAACAAATAGATCAACAATGTGATATAAACCAAAAATAGCACTTTAAATTAGTGAAAATGCCTTTTTTTACAAAAATAAATGAGAATTATTTATTGACGCCATTATCCGACTACCCCAGGCCGACACTTCCTGTGTTGCAATGGGTGTGCTACACCTAGTGGCGACCTGTAAATAAGTAAACATGCAGTGCGTTACAAAAACATAGGGCCATAATCTCGTTTGATCAGCGTCTAAGCATGTTTAATAACGATTGCATGAAGTTAAACGTGATTATAACCGTGCTTTCGCCAGTCCCTTTCTAGTGAACAAACCTACTGGTAACTGTTAACAATTGTGCTACCGCCTTGGAACGGTCAGTGGCAAACAAGGCCGCTGGGGCTTAAACCAGGTTCTAGGGTGCACTAAACCTCACACTTACCCTACTGTCATCCCAATACAACGGGAAATTGTAAATAAAGAAATGCCCGCTAATAACTATTCTCTAACCAACAATGCACCGTTAATAGGCAATATACATCAATCATAAAACAATAGTACGATAATGGACATTTGGAAACGGCCGAGCACGACACATACGAAATATTGCTGTCTCGGTTTGATTGAGACTGTTCATAAGCGGTAGTGAAATATGCTAGCTACTGCTCACGCCCTCTAGCCCCGGATAGAGCAGAACTCAATATTCATAAAAATCAACAGTACAGAATTTTAACCATCTCGAAGATGGAAGCATATGGCGTGGAAATAGCAATATTTGTATCTTTATTTCATCCCCTATATCCAGCGGCGTATGGTCCCAGGATCAAATCAAATTGCATGCCCCGAAGAGCGAAAAAACAAAAAGGAATGTAGTTGAGAGCAGCGGTTATGAAGCCTGCGTATCACAAGTAACAGCCAAAAGACTAAATTAAAAAGCAGAAAAAGATATCCTATGAGTGGTTAAACAATAACCAGAGCCTTTTATCGGACGGAGTAGTGGAACCACCGAATCGAAAATTAAGTAAGAAAACAAAAGAAATTGAAATGTACCACCGATCACTAAATATAAGTATCGGGCTCAGCGATCTCCAAAGATCGAATGAATAACAGTACTGATTGCAAGCGCTGGGAGATTACTGACGCCACACTGCACAAGCAACTCCACTGTGCTATAAAAATGAGTACGATAATGGACCTTTAGAAACGACGGTTTGATTGAGACTGTTCATGAGCGGTAGTAAAATAGCTACCGCTCACGCCCTCTAGCCCCGGGTGGAGCAGAACTCAAAATTCATAAAAAGCAAAGTAGAGAATTTTAACCATCCCGAAGATGGCAAGCATATGGTGGTGGATATAGCAATATTTGTATCTTTATTTCATCCCCTATATCCAGCGGCGTATGGTCCCAGGATCTAATAAAATTGTATTCCCCGAAAAAGGCTCTGGGTATTGTTTAACCACTCATAGGATATGTTGTCTGCTTTTTAATTTAGTCTTTTGGCTGTTCGACTATTTCCAGATTTTCCCTTTCAATACTCTTCATTCCTTTGTTTTGCATTTTGGCAAATAACAAAAGCTACTTTTGTAACTGATGTATACGAATGTAAGTGAACGTGAGCTAGTTTGGACACAGGACTATCTGAAATCCACCAACGGATCAAGCAGACCCGGAATAAATAAAACTATTGCAGTCCTCACTACCTATTATCACAGCTGGAACAAAACATGGCTAGGAGGCGATTATAATGCCGAGTCGGACGATACACACTAGGAAAGAGACAGCGTCAAACAAAACACCAAACGAACAGATTATCAATAGTTTTCCACCAGTTAAGATCACTTTCTAGACCAGATGGTTATGGTAATAACGAGAATCACCGTGAATACAGAACGCATCATCGAGCTGTTGTTCTCTTAAAATCAGTTCCATGGTAACAGAGAAGAGACCATACCAAGAAGTTTCGACTATGAAACCGCCTAGTTCACGTCCTACAAAATATATCATCCATTGAATGTTTTCTTCTGGAAGAAAGCGGACTACAAATCGATAAGCAAAAACTCGTACAAGTGCAAGAGGAACTCAAAACAATGAAGAACTACTCTACTTCTGAAGAGCTATGGATCAAAGTTAGAGACATGCTTACAGCTCCATTGAAGCAACACCTAAGAGGCAAACAGATACAGAAAATGTTATACGTCCAACAAGCAGAGTAGCATTCATAAAATAGAGTCACTCCAACAAGTATTACAAAGCAAATGTGACTCAAAAAGTACATCACAAACACATTCAATAAAAAAGCACATCACAAACATATAAGGGTTGACAATAGGGGTGTTGCATTGGAACGGTCAGTGGCAAAAGGGACCACCGGGGAGTTTAAACCGGTTCAAGGGTGCAACAAGCCTATCTCTTACCCTGTCATCATCCGTAAACAACAGGACAGTGTAAATAAAAATAATCCCCGCCGAGTTAACCCCTTGCATTAGAGAAAGCGTATATAGGTGTTATAAGAAAAAACACAGAAATGTTCATCATGTTCATGTATATAATATATAAAAATATAACTTAAACCAAAGAATCGAATCTCATATGTACTCGGAGACTTGTCCGAAGTCAGAGCACCAATGGGAAAACCGTTAAGGGCAGGAAAAAAACCGGAGTGAAGGACATTCATCAAACGGTTCACGCTTTAAAGGATTTAGGAGCACGTTGTCATAGAGTCCAGCGTCCGTTCGGTCGTTGTACAATCAAAGAGAGAAGCATAGTTGCAAACTGTAGAAGGGTCCACAACTAAGCATGTAAAGCGCCGCAGAATACTTCGGTCTTACATGTACCCTCTGTTTATAAATTGTCTAATAATTTTAATAAATAACTCAAGAAGAATATCACGACCGATTATCTACGTACCTAAGTTTGTAAATCACATTTCCATAAAAGTCGGGTTTTGACGAACCTTGTCGCAGAAGTGTTTTAATATTGCTATTATATTTGTCGAGCAGATCAGTGTTACGATAATAAAACTTAGAAAAAGCCTTACGTAACTTATGGTAACGGTAACTCTGTGGGAAGAGTTTTTCAGTATTGTTAAGATTACGAAGGCTAAAGTCCTCAACGCGGCTTTAAGCTATGGCAAAACGAATTAACTGAGAAATATACACGCCATAAGAAACAGTATTGGAGATATCCCAACCCAAATGTAAATAATTAACAATATCGAAATCAAAATCATATCTGTTATCATAACTTTTAGTAGCCAAAGATCAATAATACAGTCAAATCCCACATCTGAAAACAAAACCGACTTTTAAAGATGTGAAATCAACTAGAATGAGAATTACATTAGAAAGAATAAGGACATTGAAACGAGTGCACTAGGGGTAGAACGTCAATCTTACTGGACCTGTATATACAACATCACTGTGATCCGCTGTGTAAATAGAAACACTTCAATGAACACTACACATGAAGTCTCTACGAAAATGTACAGCTTGTAAAATCCCACGTAAGGTCAATGGGAGCCTTACAACGCGTAGAAAGTCAATGCGAATTATACTCAACAGACAATACCAGTCATTGTTCACAATTAAAGATGGTGACCAGAACTACCGCCAGGTTTCGCTGACCCGTCTTTGTTGTAAAATAGCTGGGCGTAGTGTAGTTTCATGATACATGTAGGACATAACGTAATCTTAAAATAGTCTATAAACTACTGCCAGCATGGTCTCCAGATGCGAAGGAATGTGAGACACAAGTAGGTACGTTAAGCCACAAATTAGCCTCTGTACTAGACAAATTATCAACAAGATCATATTTGACTTTCCCGAAGAGTTTGACCGTGTCCCCCATCGACTTCTTTTTTTTACTTACTGGTCCTTTGGGATCATCAAGCCTAATCTTTGTGGCTTTTGAAGTAGTAAATCACCATATTGCAAAAAAAGAGATATAAAAATCGAACAGGAAAAGTAGCATTCAAGGACGATAGTCAACCTCAAAGATGACGACGGAAACTAATTAAAGTGTGGACTAATAACAAACAAGAACAATTCAGTATAAATCAAAACGAGACATGAATTAATTTTGCGACTGGCTAGGTGATATTGAGCGGCTCGAGGAATTAAAACCTAGAGAATTAAATATGCATTTAGAACTGTTTTCTTGACAACGGATCAATGGCCAAACATTCTTTTCCTTTTGGGTCTAGCAGGCGGTAATTTGGATTTGAAAGCATTACATTTCGTCCGATAATACATATCAATGTGAAACAAAAGACTGGGAAACAAGAACACCACAGTAGTGCTGATCCGTTTCTGGAAGACGATTTGACCATCCTACATAATACATATTTTGGAGATGGTATGCTAGATTTAAAATATATTGAACATATACATTTATCAACTCCGTCGTGTTTTCTTTTGTTGAAACTGCGTTCAACAAGTTATTATAATATGTTCTGCCGTTCAAGTATCAATGACACTTCAAATAAAAGTATTCTGAAACAATAAATGTTACCTTATTATTCTACCTTTATATCCTTAAATTATATAAAGACTTTGAGAAACGTTTAGCGCTGCTGTTTGGTTTAGTGCACTGAATACATGCTTTAAGCATGCTAAGGTTATCTTTGATTGTTTAATAGTCATATATAAATGATCATCGTTGTGTTATACTAATATTGAATACTTATTACTGCTGTTTTCATAGCGGTTCTTTATTTCGTTGTTTGTTTAAATATGGTCATAACATGGTAATATTGAGGTTTTATGCACCTACGAATCGTATTCACATCACGGCTGCCTGTTCGACATACCCGTATTTTCAACCCTATTATGTTTATGTTGTCGCATGCATTCAGTGTATTTATTCTTATAATTGCTCTTTGTTGTGAGTGAGTGTTTTTGTTTGATTTTGTTCTGTGATTACTAAACTTCGTAGTCGACTTGTATACGTAATATTGACACTTCGATTTCTATTCAACAACCGTTATATTCCGACAGCATGTTAACTGATATAAACAATGCTCATTTCACTTCATTATCTCAACTACAACGAAACAGTGTGTGAACTTAAAACAGAAAATAAAACATGTACGTTTTACTCCGACAACTTATGCTATCACTAGTTTTGATATTATAGATAACAGTATTCCGCGTTTATATTCCAAAGGTTCGAAGCATAGATTCGATGATTGCTTTTAATGCATATCATGCTCAGATCGCCGAATCCATTGCAGATTTTAGTATATGTGTAGTAGAGAAGACGCGGACCCGAACTCCATTTCTACTTAGAACAAGTTACATTATGACAGCAGCCTTTTTTTGCCACTCGACTGTTTATGTCGATCTGTCATATGAATGCACTGTCTCGCGCCAGCACTTCACTCGTTCTAACTGGCTAACTAGCGCTATGGTGCTGGAGGAACTAATACAGACATTTCATCACACTGGCCTGAAACAAAGAGAACTTGTGACGGTCCTATCATCACAATTTGGAATTTCTATATCATCTATGTCATTCTATATTATCTATGCATTTGAGACGCTTGCTTCGGCCTCTGAATCTAAAAGTAGATACAAATCGAACAGGAAAAGTAGATATAAATAACGAACAGGAAAAGTAGTATTCAAGGACTACAGCCAAACACAAACACACACACAAACAAAGAACAACTCTAAAGTAACTATCCCGCCAACAACAGCCATATTTGACAACACATGTACACCGTTTCTAAACCTACTGACGACGAGTTATATATTGAACTTACATCATGTACATATTTTAAATTTATGAATCCGAGCTCTACAGAAACAATCTAAACGACTTTATCCAGCTAGCCCAAACCCCAAATAAAACTGGAGCGTTGAATTAAGAGTTACCAACTCCTAATTCATTTTACGCATATTCAATCATAGTTAGTTTAAGAACCCGTGAAATGGCCTGTACTTTCAATGGGCAAATATACATTAATATATGACTTGAACCCGGTAAAGAGTTTTTAAGAGCGGTTTTGTAGTGTAATGTGGACGTTATTTGGCGGGATAGTTTCTTTAATGATGAATAAAAGGTGAGATAAGACATCGCAAACACATACACAGCCTTGGAACGGTCAGTGACAAAAAAGGCCGTCTGGGGTGTAAACCATGTTCTAGGGTGCACCAAACCTCACGCTTACTCTTTTTTCATCCCAGTAAACGGGACAGTGCAATTAAAGATATACCCGCCAGGTTATAAACTCTAACAAACAAGGCAGCATTAATGGGCAATATAAGTAAAACACATACGTGATAATCATGTATATATGATACAAAAAAATGCATAGAAAGCCAGAAAGTAATCATTGCAACGCAGAGCAACAAGAGAACAAACCGTTAAGGGTACGACAAGACAATATTAAAGACAAACATCTAACTCTACCGCCCTATAAGGATTTAGGGTTAAGTAGGCCAGATGTAAAGTCGAACGCTCGAGTTAAAAAGTCGAGCAATAGAGTTTAAAATGCCGAGCACTCGAGATAACATTAGCTTGAAAACAAAGTCGTGTGACCTAAACGTTCCACCGTAAAAAACAAATACAAACATCCTCTTCTTTATAAGACAGAAATGGACCTTTTTCACTTGTTTCATTTTCTCCATGAAATGGTTTCGTCCCGTATTGCATCCTAATGAGAGTGACCGTGGATATAGTCAACCTTCGGAAAAATAATGTCAACATCGGCTTTTTCCTTTCTTAATTTAAAATCGGGAATTCAGGAATTCCATAATAAATTTGTTTTAGTTCCTGCAGATAAAGTAGCTAATAATGTAATTATTGTTTGACGCCTACATTACGTCAATGTTTTATCTCTGGAACTCAGCAGCACCAGTTCGTATACTCCAGTTAATTCTACTGAGGATGAAGTTGTTTCCGCACATATCACTCGGTGCACTACTTTCAAGGCTGGTGTAAACGATAAGCAAAATAAACTGCCTACTATGTACTTGATTCCTAAATTACATAACAATCCGTATAAGGCTCGCTTTATTTCGAATTCTAGTGCCTGCACCACAACAAACATCTCCAACTTTTAACTTCTTGTCTTAAGATCACGTTAAACTATATTGTGGTAAAACTTATGGAAACTCTGGGATTAATTTATTTTGGTCTATAACAAATTCAGGAGACGTTCTTGATAACATTTTCAATAAAGGTCAAGTTTTAATCAATAAGCGCTTATGACTTCTCTACACTATATACAACATTACCGCATCACCTTATTAAAGACAAGCTAATTTCTCTATTTCAAAAAACATTCGCTAGAGAAAATACCACATTTTTGGCATGTAATAATATAAAAGCGTCTTTTACTAACGGCAGTTTAGACAATTATACTTTGTGGACTTGCTATTAAGTTTGTGAAGCACTCATCTTCCTATTAGATAATATTTTCGTCAGGTATGGAACCACCGTTTATAGACAAATTGTTGGTATCCCTATAGGTACGAACTGTGTACCACTTGTCGCAGATTTGTTTTCATGTTGCTATGAAAGAGTTTTCATGTTGATTCTTTCACCAGATACCCAGACAGATGTTATTGAAGCCTTTAATGACATCTCTCGGTATCTGGATGACATATTGAACATTGACAATCCTTTTTTTCCAACTATGGTTAATACTATTTATCCTAAAGAACTTCAGCTTAACAAAGCTAATATATCTGATACTAACGCTTCTTTTCTTGATTTAGATCTCTCGATTGAAAATGGTGAAAAAATTAGCAAAATCTATGACAAGCGAGATGATTTTAATTTTGACATTGTTAATTATCCCCACTTGGATGGGGATGTTCCCCGAGCAGCTTCTTATGGGGTGTATGTGTCTCAACTTATTCGTTTTTCTAGAGCTTGTACTCGAGTTGAGGACTTTAGTATTTGTAATCTTTGTATAACTAAAAAGCTACTCAATCAGGGTTACCGTTACCATAAACTTCGTAAAACCTTTTCATATTTTTTTATCGTAACCCTGATCTTCTTTCCAAATATAAAAGTAATTTAAGGACTCTTCTGCGACAAGGACTATCACAACCTGACTTCTATGGTGATGTGATTTATAAACTTCGTAAGATTCTTGGTCATGATCACTTTCATACTATCGTTGTTAAACTTGTTAAAACGTTTATCAAAAGAAGTTTTGACCCTATCATTTTGCAACGTACTGCATGCTTGGTGGTGGACCCTTTTACAATTCGGCACTATGCTTTCCTCTTTAATTGTACGATGACCGGACAGGCTGTGGACCCTATGATGACGCCTACACAAAGCCCATTGGGACGGTGGCGTTTGATGTTTGTCCTTGATCTTTCTTGTCGTGCCCTTAATGGTTTATTCTCTTGTTGCCAAGTCACTGAGTACCTTCATTGTTGCTTTCTAGGCTATTGTTGTTTTTGTATTATATTTACACGAGCATATTTGTGTTTTACTTATATTGCCTATTGATGCTGCCTTGTTGGTTAGAGATTAGATAATGGCGGGGATTTCTTTATTTACACTGTCCTGTTTTAATGGGATGACAGTAGGGTAAGTGTGAGGTTTGGTGCACCCTAGAACCGGTTTAAACCCCCAGTGGCCTATTTGCCACTGTCCGTTCCAAGGCGGTAGACCTATGGTCAACCCTTTTGTGTTTGTGATGTCGTTTGCATTTATTATTGCTTGTTTGCCTGTTTGCGTGTTTGTTTCTGTGTTTTGTGGTTGACTGTCCTCCTTGAATGCTACTTTCCCTGTCCGATCTTTTTATAAGTCTTCGTCTCGGTCAACATTATTTTCCTCTGGTTGACGATATCCACTGTCACCCTCAAAGGGGTGAACTAATTATATTACGGATCCATATTGCTCTAAATTATTGTTTCAATGTGTGACAAATGGTCCTGTAGATAACACAACACCCAGACGAAATGCCACCGTAGGCCTGCACTGTACCAGAAACAGACAATTAAATATACAATGAAAATGGCAAATGCACAACAAAGATATTAGTGAAGACAGAATACCGAGTTGAAATGGCCACTAGGCAATATGGCTTACTGGTTAGCTTAAACCGATTGTCTATGTATATGACCTCGTTTCTTAGGGCTCAAATAGGCCACCAAAAAGCACAAACACATGTTTACATATTAAATTAGGAACCCTCTGAGTTAGTTGCACACAATGATACAGTTTTATGTATAAGTACTTATCAATTCATCAACCAAAATTGGTAAGGTTTTCCTCACTAAAGTAGGTATGAAATGAAGCTTTCACAGAATACATGCAACCTGAAACAAGCATTCCAAACAAACAACAACTTCACATGTGAGACTACAGACATAAGGAGGTTGACAAAAGCGGTACCTCCTTTAAAGGATCAGTGGCATAAAGGTCGCTGGGTGCTAAATACCACATAAAAGAGACAGTCCAAACAATGGCATCCCTACCACGCTATGTCAATAGTAATGATACTCTACTCAATAATTTACGTTTCGCAAGTGGGTTGTATCAAGTTTGTGAAAAACAAATTCTAAAAAGAGGATCAATTGGAAGCAAGAAACAAAAACGAGAGATAAAAGTAGCAGATTCGGTTTTATTGAGTCTGTTCATGAGAGGTAAGGTTGTGTGCAACACCTATCCCGCCGCATAGCACCGTTTACCTAACTGATTCCAACGGATGTTTAATGTAAACACATTAATCTCTTTAAGCCTACCAAATATGTCCGTGTTCCATCTGAGCCCCATAAGTCTATTATCACTTTTACAATGTCACTCAGACATTAGTGGAATGGATTAAATTGATAAATGATGTTTGTTTTCTAGCTGAGTGCGGTAGACTTCACCCGAACATGATCTAAATTAATTGACAGATTTGTTGTCTGCTTTTTGTGGTATATAACCTTGCTGACATCGACACATTAGTGAGGGATCTCAGCCGTTGATTTTAAGTGCATATGTCTGTCACCGTCGACTTTAATATTAGCTAATTTTTTTGAATTACTGGATAATTCATCTCAATCAGTCGCAATTCACGGTATGCATATGCTATAGCACATCCACTGGTATAGAACGGCATCAGATTCACATCCATCGGAGTAGGTGTGCATGAAAAAATATGAGTTTTCATTATGACATTGAGTGAAACCAGGTTTCTGTGGTGTGTCATTTTGACAAATACCTTACTGAGTCTCGCTTGTCGGATGAGGACGTAAATTTGGCTATCTTGTGGCCTCCAAGGTCTAAAGTGTGCTACAAATGACGTTAAGGACTCACAAGACATGTTCGGACACAGTTAACACAGTTATTCAGAAATCCCGTCTGTGTATGTATAGTTACTTCAAGTTATCTTCATATTGCAGGAATTAGCTGAAATTTTACTTGATATCATGTTTAACTAAAAATTAACTATATTTTCAAAACCAATACAGGTATAAGCATACGTTTAGCTTTATTTTACAGCTATTGGCTTGTAAAACAAACACACATATCAGTGAAGACAGACTACTTTGAAAAAATGTCAAAATTAAAGCGAGAGACTGATATATTTCCTGGAAAATCAAAATTTTGACGGGTAACCCTTAGTTTGAGTTTATTATTTACATCATTTTTCTTAATAATCATTTCTTAAAGATCATTTTTATGCTATATGCAGATGTAGAGATGCCTTTTCGTGTATATTTGAAAGTTTCAGACATAGCTGAGCACAAACGACCAGGAAAATGCAAAATCCTTATCACTACTGTAGAAATTTCAAAACATTAAAGGTACTCCGCCTGATTTTCGACCAATACCCTAGGTCACTAAAACTTGAATAATTTGAAAAGCAATAAACATGGAATCAAAATGTTAGCACTTTTCAGCGTTTAATTGATTTGTATACATGTTCAATTATTATTGAGGTGATCATTAGAAAAAAAAATCACCTGAAGAACTCACAAGACTATTATCTCCCTTGAATACTCCTGCCCTACAGATGAAGGAGGTAGATTAAAAAAAACATGTTCGCTTTTCTACATTTTACAGGATACATTGATTTATCTTTACCAGGTTCTAAATCTACAGCATTTTAGGAAGAGATCACAGAAAAATGCATGTTGATATAAGATTTCTAGCTAATTCTGCCTCATTTTACACATCATGGGTCTAATCTCCACGGCGTTGTATTTTTGTCTAAATTTTGATAGGTGTCACGCAAACATGAAATTAAAAAAAGTTCAATCTGGTAAATATTTGTTAAAAGCTAATAACATGCAGATACTGGATCAATGAAGAATTTAAGCATAAATACATGTTGCAAAATCTTTTTTTATCTCTATGCCACGAACAAAAACATTACAATGGGACCCTATGGAAAATTAATTGTGGAGTGAGACGTTAAGAAAGAGCTGCAGAATGGGTATCTTTTATTCGTTATTCTTAAGGCATTGCGCTTTAGAGCTGCAAAATGGCATTTTCATCCGTCATCTCTAAGGTATTGCGCTTTAGAGCTGCAGAACGGGTATCTTTCATCCTTTAATGCTAAGGCATTGCGCTTTAGAGCTGCAGAACAGGTATCTTTCATCATTCATCTCTAATGCCTTGCAATTTAAAGCTTCAGAATGGGAATTTCCATCATTCATCTCTAAGTCCTTGCGCTTTAGAGCTGCAGAACGGGTATCTTACATCCTTCACCTCTAAGCATTGTTTGTGTATCTGTGAACGTCTCAGACATGTTCGGACACAGTTAACACAGTTATTCAGAAATCCCGTCTGTGTATGTATAGTTACTTCAAGTTATCTTCATATTGCAGGAATTAGCTGAAATTTTACTTGATATCATGTTTAACTAAAAATTAACTATATTTTCAAAACCAATACAGGTATAAGCATACGTTTAGCTTTATTTTACAGCTATTGGCTTGTAAAACAAACACACATATCAGTGAAGACAGACTACTTTGAAAAAATGTCAAAATTAAAGCGAGAGACTGATATATTTCCTGGAAAATCAAAATTTTGACGGGTAACCCTTAGTTTGAGTTTATTATTTACAGCATTTTTCTTAATAATCATTTCTTAAAGATCATTTTTATGCTATATGCAGATGTAGAGATGCCTTTTTGTGTATATTTGAAAGTTTCAGACATAGCTGCGCACAAACGACCAGGAAAATGCAAAATCCTTATCACTACTGTAGAAATTTCAAAACATTAAAGGTACTCCGCCTGATTTTCGACCAATACCCTAGGTCACTAAAACTTGAATAATTTGAAAAGCAATAAACATGGAATCAAAATGTTAGCACTTTTCAGCGTTTAATTGATTTGTATACATGTTCAATTATTATTGAGGTGATCATTAGAAAAAAAAATCACCTGAAGAACTCACAAGACTATTATCTCCCTTGAATACTCCTGCCCTACAGATGAAGGAGGTAGATTAAAAAAAACAAGTTCGCTTTTCTACATTTTACAGGATACATTGATTTATCTTTACCAGGTTCTAAATCTACAGCATTTTAGGAAGAGATCACAGAAAAATGCATGTTGATATAAGATTTCTAGCTAATTCTGCCTCATTTTACACATCATGGGTCTAATCTCCACGGCGTTGTATTTTTGTCTAAATTTTGATAGGTGTCACGCAAACATGAAATTAAAAAAAGTTCAATTTGGTAAATATTTGTTAAAAGTAATAATATGCAGATATTGGATCAATGAAGAATTTAAGCATAAATACATGTTGCAAAATCTTTTTCATCTCTATGCCACGAACAAAAACATTACAATGGGACCCTATGGAAAATTAATTGTGGTGTGAGACGTAAAACACCATTCAATAACATAACTTAAAACAGAAATAGTGTGATGAAGCCTTCGTAACCGATTTGGAACGGAGTGTAGAAACTCGATTTAATGTGTACAAACCCAGCTGCTATACCATAAGCGCACATATTGACAAACAGTGTAAATATAAATACATCCCATCAAAAATATGTTTTTGTTTTTAAAATGTTATTTGAATATCAAGTGTACAAACATGTATATACCGTACATATATGGATGCATAAAAGTACCTACTCCTATAGTAAATTATAACTTCATTAAATATGTGTAATGGGTTTAACTTCCTTCCAGTTGCAAATTAAAAAAAATTAAAACTAATGTTTCACAAACATTTGTCACAGCTTACATATTTTGAACTGCATTCCGACTTGATTTCATTGTATTAGATTTATAAAGGGGTACATATTAGATGAGCACAACTAGATACAAAATATAATCAATTTCTAACGAGCATGGTGTGCCAAGAAAAAATGGACTCTGGTTTTAATTCTATTAAAATATTGCATTTTATGTAAATCACTAAACAACTTTATTAATATGTTCTTGGCTGACATACATTCATAAAATAAATGCAACAATGTTTCTTTTGAATTATTACAAAATGTGCAAAGTTCCGTTTCAGACATTCCACATTTATATAATCTTGCATTTGTGAAAATAATTGTAAATTTAAATTGTAAGGATTGCAGATATGAGTTACTGTTATACAGAAAGATTGCATATATAGAATTGCCCAATCTTCACTAGTCAATGAGCATTCCAAATGTGTTTGCCATTTCATTTGAGAATTATTTGGAATTGCAACTACTGACTTCAAAAATTGAGGGTAGAATGTTTGATTTACCTTTTTAGCTGTTTTAACGTTTTTATTTATTGGATTCGCGATCTTATTATTATTTATCATGCGTGCTTTTCAATTAAAAATGTAGTTTCCTATAACAATAACAATAAAGGCAATATCAGAAGTCGTTAGAAAAAAAAGATGCAGTTGTTATCAAGATACATAAACAATACATACGCATTAAAACACTTGAGGAAGTATCCTGAATTGTAATGATTAACTCACAACATGTGCAGCCAAAGATAAAAAAATCTAGGGTACGACCCAATACACCTAAGGGACACACAAGTTCATGTTCCTACATCCTTTTTTCCTTGTTTCAGAAGGTGCAATCGTAGAGTTCCATGTGGTTGTCCAGATAGGTCACAAGAACGCACGGCGCGCAGTGACTTACTGTAGAAAGGTCAATCACTGTACGGTCGTAATTGAAAACAAAGCATATTAAAAGTCAAAAG